>JAEUYN010000701.1:0-211019 GCA_018257835.1 Euura lappo
TTTTTTTTTTTGCACGCCATTCGCTCTGAAAACGGTCAAAACGTATAGATCAATTTAAATTACGAGATTGAAAAATGTAAGTGCAAAAGGTCGTAAGTTTGGCGGATACCTCGTTCTTGCATTACAATTAGCAAGGAAAATTAAAAAACAACGTAAAGGCAAAACGTATTATTTTTTTTTCATGATTTTTTCAAATAGCTTTAAGAACTCGTAAAACGCGAAGATAAATTGAAAGAACGACCATTTAAAAAAAAAATCGATAAAAGATATTGGTCGTTAAACGCAGAAGGTCGTAAGCACCAGTATTATTTTTTTTATTTTTCATAATTTTTCCAAATAGCTGTAAAAACTCGTGAAACGCAAAGAAAAATCGAAATTGACAACGTTTCGAAAATTCATAGAAAAAAAATAACCAAGGTAAAAAGGAGAAGGACGTAAGCGCCAATTAAAAACAAAAAGAAATTGGTGGTTACGACCTTCTGGTTTTAATTGACTCAATATTAAATTTCAACGTTTATGAACGAATTTTCGGGTTTTTATCCCAACTACAAAATATATATATATATATACATATATATACTAGGGGCGCAACCCCCCGGTTCAGGTTGTATTCAGTAATATTTTGTACATGCAGGTGAAAAAGGTCAAGAAAAAAAAATTGAAAATTCTGTATGGAATGAAAAAGTGTGATCTCACTTATAGTGGTGTGGAAACGATAATATTCGGATTGAAATCCTGTCATATCTTTATTCTGATTGAAACCCCGATTTGGGTTGATTAAATTAAATCAAAATTATTAATAATTTTTCAATTAAAAATTGAAAGATAATTTTCAATTGAACAAATGGGAGTTTATCTATTCAAATTTTTTACGACTGTTTCATATAAAGTAAAGAGAAAGTAGAAGTAAATTAAAAAATAGATATGTATCTATGTGGAAAATAGTTGTCAAAGAAAAAAAATTCGCCACCCTGTGCGCTTTGCATGCCAAGCTCCGATATGATAAAAGAAAAGTCGCAGATCGTATAAGCTTGAACTATAATTGAAATTTATACTTAATCGTTTCCCCAACACTTTGAATTATAGAAGTACATCAGTGATATACCCATTAGGCCTCATCTACTACCATTGTGTACTATGAATTTTGAAAAGACTTATAAACAAATCTCGAGACCTGCAAGTTCGTAAGAAAATTAAAATGATCTAACAAACTCTCAAAAATGTTTGTAATATATTTGGAGTACAAATGTTTATGAAATCTCTTCCCAAACAATACTTTTCACATCTGCGAGTTCTGTGGTATCAATTTATACAAATAATTTTTCCGGTTTTTTGCATCGCCTAAGAGTCACATAGGCCATGAGAAATTAATGGTTTTGAGAAATGTATCCCTATTCTCTCAAAACTCTGTCCTTGAGATTTATTCACGGTCGTATGGAATGCTAACGTAATCGAGAATTGTTTGCGAGATAAGATGACACTTAGGTTCAAACATTCTCTTGTGTCTTATGTGACTTTGGGAATAAACGCAGTAGCAGTGGGAAGGGGGAGGGATTCTGGGTAATCTACGGGGGTTTCGGGGAGTTCTTTCGGACGGGCGGAGGGAGGGGGAGGGGGGGGGTCTTGACACGGCGGTGGCGGCGGTGCGGCGGCGGCGATATCTTTATATAATATCTTTATATAATATAGAACGATATATACATATATGGGGTATTCCATGCGAAGCGGGACAGGTTTCGGCCGAGGGTCGGCGAGTTTGACGTTCGTCTAGAATCTCGTTCCTCACTACCTTGCAACGAGTTTTCCGGAGTTTTAGACCCTGATCGGTTTTTGATTTCCCGTGAGGCGCGATTAAAGGAATTTTCTTAGAGTCTGTTCGATTTACTTGAAAATTTTTCTGATCATAGTTAAAGGTGTCACAAGAAGGTAGTAAAATTTTCAGCCACCCCTTTTTTTTCGTTCGCCGGCAATAAATTATTGAAAATATTTTTGGAAACAAAAAAATGATTCCATGTCAACGGGGCTGTTTCTGAACTGTTTAGTATTAGCATTTGGCGTACGTAATTCATTTCAATAAAGTCCCGGAACGAAAAATTTTTTTGTTGGTAAAAAAATTTTTTCAATAATTTATTGCCGACGAAGAAGAAAAAAGAGGTGGCTGAAAATTTTACCATAATTTTGTGATACCTTTAACTATGTTCAGTAAAATTTTCAAGCAAATCGAGTAGACCCTAAGAAAATTCCTTCAATCGCGCCCCACGGACAATCAAAAACCGACCAGGGTTTAAAACTCCGGAAAACTCGTTGCAAGGTAGTATAAGAAACGAGATTCTGGACGGACGCCAAATTCGCCGACCCTCGGCCGAAACCTGACCCGCTTCGCGTGGAATACCCCATATATATGACCTTTTGCCGTTACGAACAGCAAAAAGTCGTATAATGGCGCTTACGTCCTTATGCCATTAGACAAGCGATATTTTGAATAACCCAAATCGCTATTCGGAAAGTTGACGTTTCGGATAACTGACGTTCGGATAATCGACGCTCTACTGTACTTAATCAGAATGAAGGTAAAGCAATAAATACTCGTACGATGCAGCTGGTATATTAATTATCTAAAAAAAATATTGACATACATAGGTATGACATAAAACTTACAGCATTTTGAATATTATGTCAGAATAAAAAATTCCTACATTACTGGTGTTAAATAGTCACCAATGCGAGGGGCTATTCACTCTCGGAATCTCTTATGAGGTGATTCTAGGAATCACTGTGGCGATTCTCGGAATCACTCAGGAATCACTCAGGAATCACTTGAGTGAGCCTGTTTCGACAGGTCACGTGACCCAGAATCGCAGTGATTCTACAAAATGTTCAAGATTCCTAGTGACTTTTAAAGATTCTGACTCCTGAAAATGGCTAGAATCACATCGAATCACGTCAACGTGGTTCAGGAATCGTGCCATGTGATTCCAGAATCACGCCATGCGATTCCAGAATCACGCAGAATCACGTAGCGATTCCTGTGATTCTGAGAGTGAATAGCCCCTCGCACCGATGTTTTTTTCAGAATTTCCAACTTTCTTTCATCCTACCTAACATTCACGTATAAGAGTATCGCTGACATTTATCTACTTCAACTTATATACGCTCAAGTCGTCTGGGTACGGTCCACATGATATGAGACGAGAGCAACAATCTGGATATGTCAGGGAATGGTTCGCCACGGTTCGCGTAATGTTTGTTCCCTCGAAACACACTTCTTCGCCACATCTGAAAAATATAGTAATATAAGGCATCCCAAGTGCGAATATGTAGGTATAAAAAATCTAAAAAATGTCAAGGTTTCATATTCTCACTCTAGTCTCATCACATTATCCCTGCCGTTATTTGATTTGTCGCAGGTAATTTCTTCGCATTCGGTTGCGTATGATGGATTTTTATCCAGGAAATCATCCGGACATTCAACTGAAAGGTTCAAACAGTAAGCCTGGATTATGTCACACGACAATCCGCGATGTATTTCGGATTCGAAAGAAACACTCACCTAGACGAGGAATTTGCAGGGACAAATGCACCGCGATTAATAAACAGAATGCAACTGCTGCGGATGCGAATAACTTCATTTCTGCAACTACGCAAATTACAAGATCAATTCTACTCAGGTACGACTCGACTCGTTGATTCGTTCAAGTCAACTACTGCTTCTCGTCTGTCTGCGCAGCTTTTTATAGTGGGTCATAGCGACTATCCAGTTGCACGCATTGGCGTTGCCAGCCTTTTTTTCTGAGGGGGGCCTGGGGTGGGTCGAGGGTGGGGGGTGACAATGACAAATTTTTTTGTTCACAATGATGTTTTTTTTAATTGAAATTTACGTAATACTCAATAATTCTGTAACAAATTATGTTCGGTAAAAACAATTATGTTGGGTCGTTCTATTTTCTGGGGGGGGGGGCATGCCCACCCCTGCCCCATCCTGGCTACGCCAATGGACTTGCAGGTCGATTTGATAAGCAATCGCGGACGCGGGATGGGTCGTATAAATCGAAATCACGAAGTTTTTCAAGTTCATGCAAGTCAAAGATGCTAAAATCCAAAGTTCGTCGAATTATTGGCACAGGTAATCAGAGAATTATGAATCCTTACGGACGATCCGTCTAAATGTTTAGTATGAGGGCAATTCCATATTAAGTGATCAAGGCTTTTGTGACAAATTTTTCTGATCTTGACGTCGATCTCAGAAAAAGTAGTTCACGATGAAAAAAAAAATACTCCCCAAAACTTTTTTTTTTATTCTCAATATTTTCGAAGTTATGCAACCTCTTCGTTCTGGCACATTTTTTTTCTCAAAAAATCATAACTCCGGCTACGTTGGTGATAGGGAGATCAACTTGAGCTCATTTTTTTCGCAAAAGAATATAGTTTTCAGAAAAAAAATAGGGCATTGGGATTTTCGATCGCTAAGCATAAAATTGTCTCCATTTCCCGAAACAATTAGAGATGGCGGAAAAATGCATTTTTTTTATCTGAAAAAAATCACAGAGGTACATATATGTATTCTCTCAGTGCCGCGTAATTTTCAGAGTAAGAGAGCCAGGCGATTTTTTTTATGGCCTAAAATGTGTATTATGTTGATAAGTACCTTTTATCGTAAATTTTTTTCCGCAGACTACTCAAGTATTTAGAATTCAAGAATGGGTTTTTGGGTTCAAATAATATCTTTGATAATGTATGTTGGGCCAAATTATGTTGATTCAACTTCAAGTTTAATAATTATTTCAACTAACATTGAAAATTCTGCAACTATAGGTCCAACGAATACTCATAATCCAGGCAAGAGATTATATTTTGTGTTACGAAAATTCTTCGGAAATAGAAAAGACTTACGTGGAAATGGTGACAACAACATTGTTTTCAACTTTCTGAGGCAGCAATCTTGTAGAGAAAGAACCAACGAATCCAATGACCACACCCCTAGATTTGTAGGACGAACCGTTCAAGAGATAAGCGAAAAAACGTGAAAAATAAAAAAAAAATGGCGCTTACGACCTTCTGCTTTCAACTACCAATATTTTTTATCGAATTTTTTTAAATGGTCGTTCTTTCAATTTATCTTCGCGTTTTACGAGTTCTTACAGCTATTTGAAAAAATCATGAAAAATCATGAAAAAAAATAATACGACGTTTTGCCTTTACGTTGTTTTTTAAGTTTCCTTGATAATTGTAATGCAAGAACGACGTATCTGCCCAACTGACGACCTTTTGCACTTACATTTTTCGATCTCGTAATTTCTATTGATCTATACGTTTTGACCGTTTTCAGAGCGAATGGCGTGAAAAAAAAAATTATACGACCTTTTGCCGACAAAATCGCATTTTTGGCGCTTACGATCTTATGCCATTAGACACGCGATATACTAACGGAAAGTGCAAAGGTTAGAGATTCCACATGTGTGTAGCGTGAACTGATTTCGTAGACCGCATCGCGATAGCGATAAATATTAGTTGCGAGGCGATAGCGAAGCGAACAGCATGTTTTTGTACCCTCTTGATCCGGATGTTATTTTGTCTTCTTGTATCTCAACCCGTCAGCTACGTGCCATTATGAGATTCGCAAGATTGGCCAATTCGATATCAAATCAGCCAAATAACGGAGGCGTATTTTGTAACATTGACAAAAACTTTTCATGTCTAAAAAAAATTGTGAAAGAAAACTACTCGTACTTCTGCGCTTGTCGAAATTATCATACATTTTTTACAGCATTTATGAATCAACGAATTTCGCGTAAAAGTGGACACTCCACGTCGGCTTCAGAAATCAATATCTCTAGTTCCACTCATCGGATAGAGATATTCGAAATCACCTTCGGAAGCTGAAAGAATGAACTTTGGAGAATGAATGTATAAGACCATAAAAATACAAATCGTCATTGTATTGAACAATTTAGATATTTGTCGATTTTTCGTGCAGAGTAGACAGTTACATCATATCACGGTGGGGACTTTTCCTCGTAGTATATAGACATCGCGTGTCCAATGAGGAAAGGTCATAAGCACAAAATAAAATGTGATTGCGACTAAAGACGAAGAAATTTAATCATTGTCAGCGTCTTATAAATTGGGAATAGCGAATGGCTAAATATTCAAACTATCTACAAAAAACATTTGTTGTCCAATCATGGTACTCAATGAACGAATATGCATCATTCACGAATCCAAAAATGTACGAATAAATGTTCATCGATATCCATATCTTACTCAATTTTCAACAATTTTAAATAATCAGTTTTAATTCTTGTGAATAAATCTTGTGAAGTGGATTGAAGTGCCCAACTTAGCTAGCTAGCTAACTATAGAGTTCTTGCGCACTGTGGCACTGCGCAGTCAAATAATTCGAATCCACCAATCGAATGAACGTAGAGATGCGCAGTGTCCGATTGCGCAAGTATTGTACGCTTATCAGCGCCGCCAAGCGGCTGCCACATACGAGCCCTCGGAGTTTTGTGATTGTGTGTGAACAAATGAAAGTGCAATACACACAAGCAATCTCATATCAATCGTAAATGAGCTGAACTCAATTAAAGACGCTGCCTACTTCCTCATATTGCTGATATTGTACTAATGCCAACTTTTTCTCACAAGTTTTTACATTCAAAACTAATAATAAAACCGCAATATTTAATCCATAGGAGCTGAAAATTGGATGCGATGCACCCAAAAGGCCTCCGAAGGAGCCTCCGCTGGAATTGGTACTGGCGACGAAGTAGGTACTTGAGTTACAGCAATCTCTACTTTTTTTCAATATCAGAATGGAAAGAAGAATAGATTCACGTGAGAAATTTGTTTTACGGTGAAAAAGTTCTCAAAAATCAAGTTTGAAACAATCACTTCGCCCAAAAGGGCACTTTTTTGTCGGTTTTTTGTTATTTTTTCAGAAATAAGATACATATAATTCACCTGAATTCAGTGACCAGACCTAAAAAAGCTCGCATGGAATTGTTCATAATGTATCAAAAAAGATATCTGTGAAACTGGAAGTTGATTCGATAAATATTTCATCGCCAGTTACATTTTGAAATCTGAAAAGTAGTTGAAAATTAGTTTTTGAGATGATCCAAGATTTGTAAAAGGCTGCATATCAATTGGAACTCCAGAAAAATATAGTAGTCCAAGTATACTCATATCGTTTCATATTTGGTGTTAGTTTGGTCCGATAACAAGTTCCAAATTTCTCATCACTCTTGGCTTTTTGTGACACGTATCACTCTCATTCTGAGCTGTGCAGTTGGATCATTTTTACAGATTTAATCACCGTTGGGCCCTCATTACAACGCTTTAAAAGTCAGATTCGGATTGGATCGCTGCAGATATTGATCGGCGAATGTATTTAGCAAGAAAATCCGCAAGCATTCATTATTTTGGGCCTTTTTCAACCCCAACTACACTCAGCGAAAAAATTAACGGACCACCCAATTCTTGCCGAAAATTGGCGATTTTCAAACTAGCATAACTCGGTGATAAAATGTCGGAAAAAAATGGCCAAGCAGCCATCTTGAAGATTGAAACTTCGTCTTTGATTTGGTTCTTGGAAATTTCAAGTGCGGCCATTTTTGACTTGTTCGTGCATGTTTGAACGAAGGGTCGCGAAAAGCGTGGACTACCGCCCGTTTCAAACTGCGCTATGGGAGTGAGAAAAAATATGGGAAAACTGACGCCATAGCTGTTCTGTAGCCTCAGGGCTCCTCTTCAAAAACTGCTTTCGAAAATTTTACTCCGATTTTTTTTCACCGAGTAATTCAATTTTCAGTAATCTCATGCATTTGCGAAGCTATAGGAGGCGGACGCGCGTATGTACTGTTTTGGCGTTACCCAGGATGCACCACGTGGAGGTACAGTTACACGCACCCTCGGGGGCCGTGCATAAATGACGTCACCATGAATTCTGCCTTTTTTGACCCCCCCTCCCCCCATGTCACACCAAGTCACAAACCTTGGACCCCCCCCTCCCCAAGGTGACGTCACAAAAATTTCACATACCCCCCCGCGGGCCGGCTTTTCAAATTTGAGACAGGGTTTTTTGACTGAATATTGAAGAAAAATTGAAATTTCGAAATGTGACGTCACATTTGCGTGAACCCCCCCGTCCCCGTCCCCATGTCACAAAACGTCACATTTTCGGTGACTCCCCCCCCCCTTGAGTGGTGACGTCATTTATGCACGGCCCCCAAGGGTGCGTGTAACTGTACCTCCACGTGGTGCATCCTGGGTAACGCCAAAACAGTACATACGCGCGTCCGCCTCCTATAGCTTCGCAAATGCATGAGATTACTGAAAATTGAATTACTCGGTGAAAAAAAATCGGAGTAAAATTTTCGAAAGCAGTTTTTGAAGAGGAGCCCTAAGGCTACAGAACAGCTATGGCGTCAGTTTTCCCCGATTTTTTCTCACTCCCATAGCGCAGTTTGAAACGGGCGGTTGTCCACGCTTTCCGCGACCCTTCGTTCAAACATGCACAAACAAGTCAAAAATGGCCGCACTTGAAATTTCCAAGAACCAAATCAAAGACGAAGTTTCAATCTTCAAAATGGCTGCTTGGCCATTTTTTTCCGACATTTTATCACCGAGTTATGCTAGTTTGAAAATCGCCAATTTTCGGCAAGAATTGGGTGGTCCGTTAATTTTTTTGCTGAGTGTACATCCTTAATTCAATTCTATTCCGCGGCGCTACTGTAGCGATTGAAATCCAATGCATTGATTGGCTGCGGTGATACGAAGACCGGGAATCTCCAACTTCCGAACCAATCACAACGTTGGATTTTCTCTAACTTGTGTCGCGACTTGATTGGACCGCGTCGGGCCCCGAATATCCACAGAGTTTCGTTTCTAATATTCACCGCATACTCCGCGCTCGTGTAACGTGTTGTGTTGTATGCCGGCCTGCCACGCGTCAGAATAATTTTCTGTGATCGAAACGCTTCGTAGATCGCGAAACAATTAAAAAATGTCCGTGGTCGCGGTTCTCGGTAAATTCTTCGGAGAATACTCGAAGAATACTCCGAAAAAATTGAAAATCATCGACGCCTACCTCCTCTACATATTCCTAACTGGTGTCATACAGTTCGTCTACTGCTGTCTCGTCGGAACTTTTCCCTTCAACAGTTTCCTCAGCGGCTTCATATCCTGTGTTTCCTCGTTCGTTCTAGGCGGTAAGCAACATAAATATTACATATTCCACATTCCACGCGAGATTTTCAAACATTTTATGACCTCTCGTCTTCAATCTCGCCCCGATTTGAGGTTAGGGTCGTTCAGGGTCTCGCAATACGTGTTCCACGCACGAAATCTCCAATCTTGAAGATCCTCTTTTGCAGGCAGGGATGGTAGCTAGTCTATTTTCTCACTATTAGCCACTTTTTTCAATCTAAGTCACTTTTGTCCAAGATTTGATCACTTTTCTGGTCTCAATATGGTGCCGCACTGTCAAAATATCCTTTTTTTTCTCAAATCTCGGTTCGGTATCGTGCGAAGATAAATCTCCGTCTCTAGAGATACTAGAGTCACCCATACGAGGCGCAAGTTAAGTATCTACCTTAACGGGCGCAACATGCAAAATTTGGTAGCGTGCGATAATGTACAAAAGTACACGCAGTTTTTTACCAATATTGTCAGTTTACCGAATTCAACACCCTTAGTATATGCGCGTACATGCAACGCGACGAACACACTAGCAATATGCTTGCGAAGATGCTCAACTGGTGTATTATCCTTTTCTTTTTCTCTAATGTGTTCGATATCATGAAAAATCGCTTCAAATTATTCTCGTGTTCTACTCCAATTGGAATTACAAGCCTGTTGATGTAGTTACTGAGGTATGATTGATTTTTCCCACTCAATTTCAGTCACTTTCAGTCCTTCTCAGTCACTTTTTAGTCACTTTCAGACACTTTTTAGTCACTGTTCAGTCAATTTCAGTCACTTTCAGTCACTTTCAGTCACTTTCAATTAATTTCAGTCCCTTTTTAGTCACATTCAGTCACTTTTTAGTAAATTTCAGTCAATTGCAGTCACTGTTCAGTCAATTTCAGTCAAATTCAGTCACTTTCAGTCATTCTCAGTCACTTTTTAGTCACTTTCAATTAATTTCAGTCACTTTTTAGTCACATTGAGTCACTTTTTAGTAAATTTCAGTCACTTTCAGTCACTGTTCAGTCAATTTCAGTCCAATTCAGTCACTTGCTGTCACTTTTCAGTCAATTTCAGTCACTTTCGGTCAAATTCAGTCAATTTCAGTCATTCTCAGTCACTTTTTAGTCACTTTCAATTAATTTCAGTCACTTTTTAGTCACATTCAGTCACTTTTTAGTAAATTTCAGTCACTTTCAGTCACTATTCAGTCACTTTCAGTCGAATTCAGTCACTTGCAGTCAGTTTTTAGTCACTTTTGGCAGTAAAAAACTCACTTTACTCACTTATTTTGGGCCCCTCTATCGCTACCAGTTCTGACAAAGACACGATGCATGAAACCGTCGCTCGGAAGACAACCGATAACGTAAAAAAAAATTGAGAAGATGTTTGAGGAGACGTGAAGTAGTGATGGAAAAATTGATTGTATTCTTTCTCACGCATAAACAGCGTGGGTTTATCTTCAGCAATTATTGTCAGAGTTTGAAGTATCTCCTGAGGAAATTATCATCGATAATTTCAGCTACAGCTCGTAAAAAATTATTGCACGTGTTCTAAAAGACCTGATCTTTTGTATCTGAAACGAACGAAGTGAGATTTGACCCTAAACTGAGCAACAACTAGAAAAAAAAATCATACTTTCATTTAGACCTCTTCAAAATCTTTCGTTTCTTCTTCATATTCTGCTATGTATTTTTTACGGCAGTCTGAAAAATATCTCATGAATTTGATAATGAAAATAAGAGCCTTCGTGCTGTTTAATGATTGATGATTTTTCTTCTTCCAGTATGTTTACGTCTGCAAGTAAACCCGCAGAACAAGAGCCAATTCCATGGAATCAGCCCAGAGAGAGGATTCGCCGATTTCATCTTCGCGCATATAATCCTACACATTGTTGTGATGAACTTTATTGGATGAAAAATGGGTAAAAGACAAAAAAAAAAATGTGCGGAGATCACATTCCTCCTGTTTAATTGTAAAATAATCGTCTTTGTCATCAAATTGTACGATATTCAAGATAATAAAAAAAAATCGTTTCAATATTATCTCAACAGTCTCGTTCCTTTTTTGCATCTACCGAAATACGGAAGCAAGAGAATAGCCTGAAACTGAGAAATTAATTAGAAACAATCTTAATTAGATTTTACGTTATTAGAGAAGTAGAATCTATATAAAAGAAGGTAAATAACAAAGGAGGATTTTTCTTTAAATTAATTTATATTTACAACACATCTTAGAGGAATTGATGTACAATAGTATTTTACCTTACAATAATTAGTAAAGTTGTGTGACAGTTTTTCAAAATAGATAGTCTCGATCCGATCAATCATCCGAACAAACTGAATTTGGTAGATAACTACCCAGATAACAAAATGCTTGCACAGTGATGGTGTATACGGCCGCATTATTTTACTAATGCATTATCCAATTCATTACTAATTATATTTTCAATAAGTAATGGAATTATTGTCCATTACGCATTACTATGCTAATCATTGATGGAAATTTGCTGCATTATCCATTACATTTTTAATGAGTAATGCAATTTTTCCCCATTGCGCATTATTTTGGTAACAAATAATGGGCTTTTGAATTACTATTTTCGCAACCCTGTAATTGCAGACTAACGTAAATAGTTAGTATTTGCACACCGTGAGTCGCATTTTTCCCTCATAGCGTGATAAGACTTGTGATGGGAAAACGAGACTCATTTCGCACGCACTCGGCTTCTTGCAGGCATGTGCTGGCAAATACTGTGCGTTTTAGCCATCACAGAGTGACTCTCACGCCATGAGGGCTACGTGAGCAGCACGACTGTTATCTGGGTACAAGAATAAGGAGTTCAACTTTCCCATTAAAGATAATCTTCATTCTCGCGTTTCCTAAAAAATCTAAACAAAAATTCTTAATTATTGTCTAAGATTTCGTAATTTATAGTTTTTTTGTTTTTTTTTTCCTTTTTCTTCTTCTAATGGAAGTACTGAGGTTGAAAACGATAGAGAAAAGCATCTGTTTCATGGCTCAAAGCTTGAAGCGACGTTTTTCGTGTAATTATTCTTGTGGTATTTGAAAAACTGGCACAGAAAGCCAAATATTTGAATCTTCTGGCTTATCGCCATACACAAGCAGTCGTATTGTAACAACATATTTTTTATTTTCATTAAATCCTTTTTACTCCTATATATATATATTTTATAATATATATAAAGTATGTAGGTAGTATATCGATTATTAATTAATCATCATCATCATCATAATCACTTACAAGGTCTAAATAATAAATACCTGTTTAATACTTTTATGAACTAATAATGAAACAAAACAAAAAAAAAAAGTCAGACCAAAAAAAAATAATTGGCTATTACAACGGGGTTGAGTACAGTGTGTATTTAGCGGATTATAGACATACTAGAAATTTAGAATCTCACGATGAATCAAGTGTAATTTACTTCTTTTTTTTTTTTTAAATACGCTCATCGTCAGCTAACAATAAGATTAGAAATATCGATGAAACAATTATGCATAATTCACGTATAATAATAATAATAGTTAATTAATTACAGTATCATATATATAATATCGTTTTTTCTTCTTTTATTACACGTAGACTTTAATTATATCACAAAACAAGCTAGGATAGTTTCTTCAAAGCTCTAGGACCCAGCATTGACAAAAAAAATCCATTATTCTTAATCGCATGGTAACAGTAATTTTTAATATTCTTTTCTTTCGTTTTTTTTTTTTGTCTCGTTTCTTTCATTTCTGTTTCTTAGTTAAAAAATAAATAGCGTACACATATACTACTAAAACAAAGCTAAGTAATTGTAATGTTAGTTCAAGACCATTCAAAGACTGTGGGTTCGATATCTCTAAAGACAAGCACAAACGTATCGCAGAAAAAAATTGTTAATCAAAAGGCCTAAAGGGATAGACGATTAGATAAGAGTCTTTTCAAAATCTTACTAGAAAAACTATTCACATTGAAATTTTTTTTTACATGGTGGTTTTTTTATATAAATACAATAATTTCGAAACCGCCGTTTCAGACCTTAGACCCTCTTCTGTTCGTCATCTGCTATAAATTTTATTCGGCAAATTTATTTTCACAATTATAATTCTCGCTAAAATGAGTATCTTCATAAATTGACGCCGATTTTCCCGTCCGCTGCGACGAATTTAAAATATACGAGGCGCAGCCTTCCGGGTTTTTCGAACTTTGATCAAGAAAGTAGAAATAAAACTGTTTTCTTTTTCACAACTTCGTCGAAATTCTCAATTTTATTTCTCATCTCTCGCTTGATTATTATGCATTTCTATATTCTTTTGCAAAAACTAAAATCACAAAAAGCTCTATAAGTATCGTTTCACACTTTTTGTTTTCCTTCCGTATTTTGTTATCTGCTTGAATTGCAAAAGCGAGTGCGATTTAGCCGCTGCCAAAACGACGATTCGTCATTCTCCAAACTCTGAGATAACGAAAGAAACTTCAGCTCGTCTCGACCGGACCCGCCTCCGTTAAGTATGACCATGACCACGGGAAGCCTTGGCTTTTGGGCGATCTAGCTAATCGTCATAGTCACAAAGTACGACCTTTCTCTCTTCTAGATAATCGATTATTCAGTTATGAGAAATCCCATCCACTCTAGACTCAAGGTCCTCTGAATTTCCCGTCGACACATCCGCCCCCGTCGACTCGCTGGGGCTCGGATGCTTCTCAAAATATTTCCGACGAGCAGTGAGCAGCATGTGTTCCTTGCGACGCTGCAAAATTCTCTCTCTCTCCATCGACGATTTGGAAAAACGACCTCCCAGGGTCGACGGCTCTTCCCCGCTGAAACGAAAGGGAACGTTTTAGTTTTGCTTTTTAGCTTTTTATCGTTTTAGAAAGTTTTTCTTATACCTGTCCGCAGCTGGTATATCGAATCTAGGATCCATAGATTCCTGTACCAAAGGAATCGGCAAGATATGGGCGGTGGTAGTCTGCGTCGGAGTCGCCGGCTCCGTCTCTGGTTCGTCGATCAAATGGTGAGGCGGCAGGAGTCTGCTGTCCAAGATGTTCTCGATGGTCAGTTCTATCGATCTAGTCACTCTCAGATCCTCGAGGATCACGTTCCGAGGATAGTAGGGGATGATATGTTGCACCTGGATCATAAAATCATTGTTACTCCAAAAACTTCTGAAACTCAAAGTCATGAGGAATGGAACGCAAGATCGAATCTTTCCGTGACATTAAGAGCGTATCTGGGGTCAGGAAGATAAGATCGTTATCGTCGATCCGCTGACTGAACGATTGCTGTTGAAAATCCTCACCTGTCTTGCCATAGCGTCGAGCTGCGAGTTGGTGTGAGCGAGCCCTGAGATATCTCCCCTGATCCTGTTGTGCGTGACCTCGACGGAGAAGCTAGGTAGCCAGGAGATGTACCTCGACCCGTCAAAGTGGAAAGAATGGTTGTCGTTCCTCCTAGCAGGGGTCGGAGACTCGGGGGGTATCTCCGGGGCGTTTTCTCTGTGATTTGCCTGCATGCTCAGCGCCAATCTGCAAGTAGGACAAGAAGTGTCCTGCTCGAGCCACGACTGTAGGCAAGAATTATGGAACAAATGACCGCATGGCAATTTTCTAGCAGTTTCCATTTTCTCCCAACAAATGGCGCAGTTGTCAGAGTTCTCCGCTAGCTCGTCCTGCGAAGCCATCGGGTAGCTAAAAGCCAGACGGGGGATATTAGGAACTTAGGATCGACGGGGCTCGGTTTCGTGCACTAACTTTTGTTCCATGTGGCTGAGAACGGCGAGATAATTTCTGTGCTTCGTTATCCGACGCTGTATCTCGTGGAAGAGGTATCTCAGCTGCATACAAATCACCAGCGATGCCATACTCAGGAAGATGTTACTCCAAAGCAGCATATGGACGTGGTGAAGAAAGTCGACGGCGAGTACTGTCAGTTCGGACGTTAACTCTGTGTAGTAAGCCAGAGGCCCTCGCTTGTCCCACGAACGTGGTGCGGTCGTTCCCGCCGCACCTCTTGTGTCGTAGAGGTGAATGGCGTAGCGGAGCATCACATGGATCGTTCTCACTCCGAGTAGAATGCACTGGAATTAGAAGAAGGAGGATTTAATGAATAATATGTGAGATCTCTGAACTCTGATGATTATTTTTTTCATGAATATAAAATCTGGGATTTGATCAACTGTTTATTCCTAGCTGGTAAAGCGATAATACAGATACTGGAATTTATACTGGATACTTTATACTGGATTTATACTGGATACTGGATACTGGAATTTATTAGAATAAATTTTAACCAGTTTCTGATCTTCGGGGAAGAAGAAATGACTAATTGACATGAGTGCAAGAGGAGGATATACAGAGCGACGAATTCATGTATGAGGGGGAATCAGAGCTTCTGTAGGTATTTTCAACGACGTCGAAGAAATGTAATAGTTCATTCAAATTCAATCCTCGGTGTGAACCATCGTTCGATGAGAAAACTTTCTTTCTCGTTTCACAGAAACTAGAAATTACAGAAATTAAAATAGCTGATTCAATTAGTAGACTGGAGTTTCTCAATCGATTTTAGGTACATCGACGATTAGCCGACTGTGAGAAAGCGAATTACAAAATCAATTACAAGAAAAGGACTGATGTTATCAATTATTTATCAATCTAATTATCGATTATCCGAAGCGTGGATTGTAAACATCGGCTCATACATCACAGATCATCGGGTGGATTAAATGATTCTAGAATAATCTAGAAGCTAGATTTAGAGTGGATAACGATTCTATACCGTGTATAGCTGATATACTTTCTAAAATCTTAAGGATAGGATATATATTATAACAGTGCGGAAATTCAAATGGATTCTTGGCCGAGACCTTCGCGCTTCATGACTCATTATAAAAAAATACAATAGACTGCTTATCCCTGGTGAAAATAATTTCTACGCCAAACTACGAAAAATACCGAAGCGCAAAAATGCGTAGAAAAACGAGGTTTTTCGTAATAATTCGTAATTTTTCGTAATTTGTCGTAGTTGGTCGTAGTTTTGGAAGTAGAAAACTACGGATTTTCATGAACAATTACGAAAATCTACAGTTTTCCCACAACGGAATATCAGTTCTACGAGTATCTACGGGAATCTACGAAAATCTACAAACGGAATGAAGCTGAACGTTCTTGTCGTAATTTGTCGTAGTTTTTCGTAGTTTTGGAAGTAGAAAACTACGGATTTTCATGAACAATTACAAAAATCTACAGTTTCCCGACAACGGAATATCCCTGGTAGAAATAATTTTCACGTCAAACTACAAAAACTTTCAAATCGTAGAAATGTTCAGAAAATCGGAATTGCTTGCAATATTATTAAGTAATTTTTTCTAGTCTTTCGTAGTTCCGGAAGTAGAAAACTACGAAATTTCACGATTAATTATGAAAATTTACATTTTTCGAGCAACAGAATATCTTTACTACAAATATCTACGAAAGTTTACGAAAATCTACGACCGTGATCAACCCGAATAATTTTTCGTAGATTTTTACGGAGTATTGTAGATAAGAATTGCACAAACTATGAATATCTACGAACATTTATAGAAATTTACGACTGAAATGTATGAGAATCTTGTTACGTAGATTGTAAGTATAAAACTACAAAAATTACGATAATTTACAATTTTCTACAACAAAAGTGAAAAGTATAATTGCCGGAGGAATTTGATTGAACTTTGGTAATTGTTTGTTAAATAGTACGAATTTCTACGCAAAATTAGTATAATGTATGATTTTCTACGAAAAGCTGAAGCTTAACGTGACAAAGCTTTTCAAATATTCAGTTGAAGTTCCATGTCAGTGACTAACTTCATCTTGCCAGAAAATGTCAAGTACTGTAAGGAGATGAATTTGTGCGAGTTGAAGACCATACATCTGGGGATCACCGAAGTTAAGCAACATTCGACGCGGTCAGTACTTGGATGGGTGACCCCTAAGAGTGAGCTGGGTTCAAATCCTTCTGGGGGTGTCTTTTTTTTTTTTAAATTCATTAATTCCATCAACGTTGAGTAGAATTTTTCTGAAAATAGGTCGAATTACTATGGAATCGCATCGTTTATTAAATTGCGGTACGGGTAGGATCCAGGTACAATCCCAAAACTGGCTTCTACAACTATCTACGAAAAAACTACGAGGAACTACGATAAACTATGAATATATAGAAACGACAATTCATATAGACATCGAATTTCATTCTACAACTATCTACGAAAAACTACTACACTGTACAGAATCTGGCGTAAAAGCAAACTACGAAAAGTCCGAAATCCTCTACTTTGGGCGTAGAAAATTTTCGTAGTTTGGCGTAGAAATTATTTTCACCAGGGATTCCCTATGATAAAAGTTACGTGATATCGTATAATTATCAATAAATGTAGGGTAAATTGAGATGAAAAATTTGCTTCTGTTTCAATTTCAACTGCGTATAAGAACAGAAAATAATGGATTGAATATTAAAAATCTCTTGGCTCTGAATTGGTGGAATAATTTTCCATCCTGTATCGCTCACGATCAGTGTGTCACTTGATATTCAAGAGTGGCTTTCCAATGACACATACAATATTATTATTTCATGGAACTGATTCGATCTCCGGACGCACGTAGACCAAGGAATTTGGTCGTGAGCATAATAATAAAATTTGAAAGAATATAATATAACAAAATACGTAAAAGAGATTAATGAAATTCTCTGAATTGAACGGTGATCATCGATCATTGAAGATCGTGAGTCGTGCATTAAAACATCGATATAATGTCGACACATGAAATAATTCAAATTAATTATTTTGTTTTTTCAAATTATTTCATACTATTTCAATTATTTCTGGTTATCTCATTTATTTTCTCAAATTGTTTCTCATTATTTCCTTCATTCTCACATTCCGTTATTTTTTATTAATAATTTAAGATAAAAAGACGAAGGAATGATATCAAGTTATGAGTCATGTTCCGACGATCAAAAATTATTGAATTATATTTTTCCTTTGATCTGCACGACCTATCAAAGACTTTTTTTAATCGATTTCTAAGACTCTTTAGAATCGGATATCATACAATTTTTAGTATCATCTTCCAAAACGAACTTGTTAAAAAAGAAAAAAGTTTAATCCGTGATAAATGATAAAAATTTTCGGCATTGAATTAAAGATCATCGACTCTCGATCTTTTTCGTGTTCAGAAATACATTCGTGTTTTACTCGTTTGGCAAATAATTTTGCACGCGATTATTGCTATCCGACACCATGACAGGTTTATTCCTCTTTGATATAAGATCGACGAACTTTGGTATACAGAGTCGAAAAATATTATTGTCTCTAAATTGTACATCGTGTAGCAATGATAAAAAATTGCTACCTACATCAAATCAAATTCATGTTTCGAATTAACAAAAAAAAAAAATTAATAAGAAGCAGAGAGCGTGAACTATGTCAGAATATTCACTTCTGTCTGATGCGAATGGGAACAAAAAATTAATACCACATTTCTTATCAGTTAATAATTCGATGTGCCTTTTTTTCTATATTTTTTTATCCACCTTATGATTTTCTTGATATTCATATACCTACCTACGTTGTCAATTCTATACATGACTATGAGAAACTGGCAGGCATGGAGTAAAAAATTTTCAATGGTGATAATTTATGCATTCGTGTACCTATGGACCTATGATCCTGTATGTATGTACGTATGATATTATGCACTCGTTACTCCCAAGATTATGACCATAGTGGTTAATACACACATCAAAATACAAACAGTCAAGTTTGCTCAACGATTTTTATTTCGATATACGATTGCTGATTGCGATTAGCTTCTACGGCTAGCTACTGAAATTCTTGACAGGCCTTCGGTAGATATTAGATTTTTATTTATTTTTTTTTCAACTCATTGAATCCGCGAAATTAAAATATCGCAAAACTGACTTCAGATTCGTGATCAGTGATCCAAAAAACCATGTGGTACCAAATTTCATTCAAATCAGTTCTCAAAATATCGTCACTTTTATTGTATTTTTTTTTTAGAATTTTGGTATTCAAATAATTTGGAAAGTACTGAATCGAACAAAGCCGAAACATAATCAGTTCTAAGATTCAGTGAAAACTAAACTTTCAATTTTCAGGGCGATTATGCAATAACTTCCTGATTGAAAATTGAGGGAAAAAAATGTACAGTTTAAGAGGAAATAAAAAAATCAGAGATTGTGACTTAATCGAACACCGCATATCAATTAGAAAATTGATGACATTTTTATAGCCTAATAAAGATGAAGATAGACGATACCGGTAGGATTAAAAATTATAATACACAAAGGTATAATAATAATAATAATAATAATAATAATAGCTGAAGAATCAAGGTGAATGATAATCTGTTCTCATCTTATTTCGTCAATATCTCACTTCCAGTCACCGCTAGGTAAAAAATGTACATAACTTATTTTGAAGAAGATGAAATTCTGCACAAATAATATTCAATCAGTTTTTTACGTAGAATCAATGCATCAATCCTCGTTCCATAATAAAGGCTTGAAACTCTAGGTCTTGTATGACAACGAATGTATGGTTCAATGACCCTCACAGATTGATTGATCGCATATATGACTTACGATTAAATGTGGATAATTGAATCAATGTACAGAAAAAAGGGTATAAGTGATAAGATTATATCATTACAGCGACTCACCTCAGCTGCCATAAACGCGAATGTGTTGAACGATACGAAGAAAAATCCAGCCGCGATGCACATCAAGAGCATGAAGGACGACAGGGCGAGGATGGCTGTGAGGAGGCCCAAAAGTCTGACATGACTCCATCCTGGCGTTGTTGGGGAGAATGAGAGCTAAACAAAAAAACAAGGGTAATTGAAAATAAAATTGAAACAAAATTACTGAAGTGTAATTAATATCCCGATTTGGCTGAAGTTTGTACTGAAAATCGAGGCGATGCAATGTGCCAGTGCAATTGCTTCACTACTTCCGGTATCCAAATGGCGGACATCCAAAAACTAGAACTTTATAAATCGGTTCATTATTATTAATTGGAAACTCGCTGAATAAAATATGACATCAAATTAATTTTATATTTATCAATCCCGAAAAACAGATGAAATACTTTGCAATGTTTTTTTTTCGTCGATGATTATAGTAAAAAAAAAAGGTTGCGTTTATATTCTTGACGTATTTCTAAAATTTCGTGCATATTATATATAGCAACATAAAAGTTCATCAAGATTGCGAATTTTACGCCAAATTTGCGGGATATCGTTAATTTTTATCGCCTATTGACAATCCAGATGGTAAAAAACCTGACACGGTGACATTTATTATTATCATTATTATTGTTGTTATTATCGTAAGTCAGTGCAACAAGGAATATATTATCACATTAGGCACCCTTCGCATTACTCATAAACGCTTAGCGTTTCTTGGCACCTCGTTTTGATAAACAATTAAACACTATAGACTATAGGAGTCGAATACCAATTCCACGATATCTTTAAGCTTCTCCTAGTGTCTCTACCTGTTAAGTTTAAATTTGGCAAGTCTTACAAGTTTTGCGCAGTTGAATTATCGCAGATATATTGGCGTCGATTGGTAGGTTTAAATATAAATCAGAATCTTTCGTTCACTTCGAGTTCTCTTTTATCATATGGGGCTGTCCACGTCAATTCACCTAGCCTCCAGACCACAACTTTTTTGATTTGCTTCGTAATTTTTTCTATTGTTGCCCTTGCTCTAAAATATTTTTCTGAATTTTTTCAGATTTTTAAAAAATACCCTTTGTGAGTTATGATTTTTTTTCGACCAAAAAGAAGGACCATTTTTAAAAATCTGAAAAAATTCACAAAAATCCTCAGACTGACGTAGAACAGTCTCCCATTTGCGAGAATGTGGAACGATTTTTTAAAATATTTTTTGTTACGAATTGATTGATTTTTTTTGAATTTTTTTTTTAAGTAAACGCTACCCCCACGACTTTTATCCTTTCTGGATCTGCCAGCACTATTTTCGAATTATACGAATGGGAAGACATTGGTATTCAACTGGTCAGTCACTAGAACAATTAGTTCGATCCAGTATTCATTTTGCTCTAAGGATAAAATGTGGAAAAAATTGTTTGTTTCAAAGTGTATATCACAGAAACGATGAACACGAGCTGAAACGACCAATTTTTTCCACATTTTATCCTTGGAGCAAAATGAATACTGGATCGTAATAATTGTTCTAGTAACTGAGCAGTTGAATACCAATTTCTTCCCATTCGTATAATTCGAAAATAGTGCTGGCAGATCTAGAAAGGATAAAAGTCGTGGGTGTAGTGTTTACTTAAAAAAAAAAGAAAAAAACCAATCAATTCGTAAAAAAATATTTAAAAAATATATAAAAAATTCGTTCCACATTCTCGCAAATGGGAGACTGTTCTACGTCAGTCAGAGAATTTTTGTGAATTTTTTCAGATTTTTAAAAATGGTCCTTCTTTTTGGTCGAAAAAAAATCATAACTCACAAAGGGTATTTTTTAAAAATCTGAAAAAATTCAGAAAAATGTTTTAGAGCAAGGGCAACAATAGAAAACATTACGAAGCAAATCAAAAAAGTTGTGGTCTGGAGGCTAGGTGAATTGACGTGGACAGCCCCATATATACCTTATTTCACATTTATTTACCAAACTAATGATGGGACGACCGAGGGGGAAATAACTCAATCCGGGCTTAACGCATCAATTTTTTAATTTGAATCAATTCCTATTAATATTTTCAATCCAATTTAATGCACTATGATTCGAATTGATTTTTTAAAATTCCAATCAATTCTTCAGTTCTCAATAAATTCCTAATAATACACGTTAGTTAAAATTGATTTGCAATATTTTCGAGATTCATTCAAGCCCGATTCCAAGTTAATTCCGGTTAATTCGGAATAATTTTCGTCAATTTCGCCTAATGTCAATCAATTCAACCTGAATTCATCAGTTTTTTAAATTTTTGTAAATTCTTCTCAATTCGAATGAATTCGCTCAATTCGAAATAATTCATTCAATTCGTGTCAATTCGCATTAGCTTCGATTAATTCAAAATAATTTTCGTTATTTCGCCTCATCCAAATTAATCCAATCGAATTTCGTTAATTTATTTCAATTCCTTTTCCGTTCTTCTCAATTCGAAATAATTCATTCAACTCATGACGATTTGCATTAATTTCGTTTAATTTGTAATAATTCACGTACCATTGACACTTCAATTCAACGAGTTATTTTCCTCTCGAAGCAGACGAAAATAAATTATGTATACGAAAGTGTGTTGACCACTCGAGGTTCATACGCTGAAATCTGTGACTTAATACACGCGATTATCGGAGATTGGATATTAATTGAATTTATACTTACTCGTTAGCAACCATAACTTGTCTAAAATTTTCGAAAAAAAAATCATAAAATTAGAAGCCATAACTTATAGGACGTCAATTTTGTCATGTTCAATCAATTTTTATGTTCAAACCTAAACATGCTGCTAAAAATTGTTAGAATTTATCAAATTAGAATTTTAAGGAATTACATTATCTGCGAATAGAAGCTTCCGCAATTAAGATTCTTCAATATATTCTCCCCGTATGTGTGAAGAAATCATTAAGATATCAAATTCATTAGATTTTCCCGATTAGATAAGAGAAGATAAAAAAATCTATCCTAAAAAAGCTAGTTACATATCTGATAGTAAAAAATGAAGAAACTGTTTTCAGTCCCTTTCATTCGCAACATCAAATAATCAACATTAGATTGGCTTGAAATCTATATGTACCGGCAAACTATGCAATTAATTCTGAGAATTACTATCATTATAAAATCGATTTAAATTGCACAAAAAGTTCACTGATGAACCAAAAATGAAATAAAATTTATATCTAAGGCTCGCAAATAAAAATTATATTACAGATAGTTCGTTCGGATGTTGGTAACCCTGACATTTTTTTTTTTTTTTATTGGATCGTGTTACCGCTAAAGGGATTCAAGGCGGATTCACCTTGAATATATACTCGTGAAAGACATTTACGTAAAACTGAATGAGTAATAAGAGAAATAAAAAATAAAAAAATCTCTGATGTAGGCGCCAATTTTTTTTTTTTTTTCGTTTCCTCACGAAATCGCGCATGACGAAGTGATAAAGTCTTCATTTTGTACATGAATTGTGATCATCTTCTCATTTCCTGAATGTTCAATTATTAAACTGCTTTGAACTTTTTATTCTGTATCGAAAAAAAACAGTCCAATAAATTTTGTAAAAAAGTTTGTATAGTGTGTATAAAATGACATCGGGTGATGATGCATGTGCGGCAAGTTACTTACGTATTCGAAACGATCCTTGCACAGTTGACTTAGGAGACTCAAGAATCCGAGCGCAGTGAACCAAGCGCACCAAAGAACGACCTCGTCCATGTACTGAACGTTAAGTACGCCAAATACGAATATAAATTTGTAGAATACAAAGTTCCAGAATTTGTCTTTGAGGTGTTGTCGCTCGGATACTCTCAGCTCTCCGAAAACCAATTTCTGAATTGATTTTCCGACCAGGATTAGGACGCAGTAAGCCATGTTTATCAGCGTCTGAAAGGAGCCAAGATACATTTTTGTTAATTCCTTCTTTGTACACTTTGATTATTTCTAATCAGGCTGATGAGGTTTTACGCACCACGTGTCTAACGACACAAGGACGTAAGACCGCCATTATAATACGACCTTTTGCATTTCGTTTACATTTTCTGTTCATCGTATTGAGGCTTAAAACCCGGAGATTCGCTCATGAAACGTTGAAATTCAATACGAGGTCAATTAAAAGCAAAAGGTCTTATGTCCTGGTGGATACGACCTTTCAGTCCTAACTTCTCAGACAAAAGAAATGGTTTTCATTAATTGCATGAGGTCGTATCCGCCAAAAAAAATTGGCGCTTTCGACCTTCTTCTTTTATCTGCGAATATTTTTTATGGATTTTTTCTAAACGATCGTTTTTTCGATTTTTCTTCTCGGTTCAGGTGTTTTTATGACTTTTTCGTTGAGTAGTCGAAAAAAAATTGGCTGCTACGACGTTCTGCGTTTAGTATCGCCTGGATTATGGGCGAAGATACTGACGGTCTCTTTTTCAGACGTAACCCAATTCATTTTCTCTCATTTCTTCTTCGATGTACAATTACTTCAGGGTATAAAATGAGAACCGTTACAATCACTCATGACTCAGTTTCAGTCCTTGGCGGGAGTTTGTGACTAATATCAGTACTTGAAATCGATCGTGTGTCCTATTCGAATAGAGATACATCGTCGAAAATCAAATGTGGTTTATTGAAGAAACTGAAGCTGGCAGCCATAATTAATAGCCAAAAGTGCTGAATCCAATTGAAATGAAAGAATGAGGATGAAGTATAAAAACGTTTTTGTTGAATATGATAAAAAATGAATGCTTTTCAAGCCTTTGTAAAAATTATAGACCAAAATCTGTACTTTCTAATTATATTCAGAAGAAGCTTTAAATGTTCAGCTTCATGGTTTCTTATGTTGAATGTTGAATTGTACTACTTTTCCAGTTATTTGTGTAAAAAGGAGTAAAAGCCAGGCTTCCATCGGGCTTCAGGAGCGAAGTCCCCCGAAAGAGTGTAAAAAAATAGAGTTTTAAAACAGTTGTGAAACAGTAAATTGATGTATGGAAATTTGAACCTTGAGCTAAATTAGATTTTCGTTGAAAGTACCTTTTGCCGTTAAGAAATCGTTTCACAGACGCCTTAGCACGATAACATTCGAGGCTTTTGATCCTGACTGAAACGGAATTAGTCCGTTATTACCTGACTATAATGATCATTGAGGATATCGATTCCACGATGATGTAATCTGAACGGTAAATCAGGGAGAAATAAAGTTGATGAATTTTAAACGAACCTAATGTGGCGAATTTGTATCTTTGTCCTTTCATACTTCGATTTTATGACTTCTTTTTTTGTGATGCGAGGTGAGAGAGTCATCAATCGATCAAAATCTTTGATTAGCTTATTCTCAGACAGGTTCTATGTCGTGATATCATGAATTAATAAACTACTGAAAGTGTACAGTTTTTTGATCGGAGAAAGCAAAAAAAAAAAAACGTTATCAGTTCTTCATACGTGATGTCGGGATATTATCGTGTCAGTGTGTAGAACCGATTCGGATGCGTCGACTGCAAATTAGATTATCATTGACTAACTAATGAAATTCTATTTTATAATTGGATCAAGGACCTCAAACTGTACTTTTTACTCCAGTCGCTAGGTTGTTACGCAAGAATTGAATAAAAGCCTGAGAATCAGTGAAGAGTCTCGACGGTTCGACACCCTGAACCCCCACCAGTGGTCAGAGCCAGGCTATGTGGCTGCGCGCGCATAGCTAATCGGGACTCCGAGAGTGGGGGGTTCCTGCGATATCCGTCAAATAAGTGAGGCTCTCCTGTATTCCGGTGAAAATTCGGAACAACCGATATTTCTTTTCTGTTTATATACGAATTAAAAAAATAATATTTGCAGGTTCGTCGTCTTTTCCCAACATAAGAATTTATTTTCTCTTTAAATCGGTTCTGAACTCTTTCAATTATTCTGGTCCATCCTTATTATGACCCATTCTGCATTTCGCAAGGTGGTTAATTTCACTTTTCGACATTTCAGCCGTTCTATTTAATGAAAGGCGGGAGTAAGAAAAAATTCGGAATCTGCTGATATCGGATATCATGAACCAATGTTGCGGTTACAATGTGAAGCATGTAATCAGACGTAAGTAGAGCTTCGTTTATTTGCTACATTATTACGACGACCCGTCAGGTCTAATAACCCCTAGTCTAAATTATACTGTAACCACGTGTGAATTTTTTTTTTTTTTAAAGTAGTGTTGATCAGTGTGATTAAGGATGTATAGGCTATACAATCTCAACCAAAAGTGAGTCTCGTCGTCAATATTGAGTACTTCGAGATGAGATAAAAATCGGAAAAAAATCAACCACAATCGAGATGATAAGAGTATTCATTTTCAGTAATAATAATGCCCAAAAGTTATCAACAAATTGTTTAAACAAACCATTGTTTAAGAAATTTCCTGGTGACGTTATTTTTTTTTCATGTCAAATGAATTCTTTAATCTTTCTGAATACACATGAATTTTTTCAGAATTTTGTCACTTTTTTGAAATTTCCGTTTTCGATTTTGAAAACTCGAGAAAAAAAATTTGAATTTTGGATATGTTATTGTGGAAACGATGTAGATTACAATTCTGAAGTTTCCGGAGAGTGGAACTAATAGTTTTGTAAATACAGCCTTTAGAAATTTCCGAAAACGGAAATTTCAAAAAAGTGAAAAAATTCTGAAAAAATTCATGTGTATTCGGAAAGATTAACGAATTCATTTGACATGAAAAAAAAATAACGTCACCAGGAAATTTGTTAAACAATGATTTGTTTAAACAATTTGTTGATAACTTTTGGGCATTATTATTATTGAAAATGAATACTCTTATCATCTCGATTGTGGTTGATTTTTTTCCGTTTTTTATCTCATCTCGAAGTACTCAATATTGACGACGAGACTCACTTTTGGTTGAGATTGTATAGCCTATACATCCGTAACACATCGACTGGCAAGAGATTCTATTGTTCAAGTATATATCCATAATTGTACGTTGGCTGAATAATGTGGGGAAACTCTTGAAAGGTCTAAAAGTATTGTTGAATAATTATAACAAGGATAAAATGAACGTCCACAAATTCAAGTATTGGAATAATTTGCTTTAGAATGTCACACGAAGATCAATTTCCAGAGGAGAATACTTTCCAAACCTGACCAATATTGTCTATCACTGGACCAGTTTCATATTCCTTGTCGTAATTTAACAATATCCTTCTTCATAAATTGTTGAACAATCAAATGACTTTTTTTCAAAATGAATTCTCCTTAATTATTTTCGTTTACTACTGAACAAACGATTTGTACATTTTTTTAGTAGACTGACTGGACTAGAATGAAGACGAAAAAAAATCGCTTGAAAACAGTGTTTTTGATTTTAATTGTATGGAAATAAGATTCGAAAACATAAAACGAGCCTTTGTTAATAATGCATACGACACATGACTTTGGGCAACAACAATTATTGGTTCTGAAAAAACAAGCTCATTTAGGCTGCCCACGTGTCAAACTTTGAACTTGACGTGTTTCCGTGCTCAAAAAATATCATTATTTGGTTCCAATTAAGTCACGGAAATTCGGGGACAAAAATCACGGTTAGCGAATCAAAAAACCTTTGGACACCGATTTCAAATTAAAAAAAAAATGAAGACTTTTTGATTTTTTTTTTCTTTTCAAGCATTTTTAATTCGCCGTTTAGAATGTTGCACATCTGACTTCAAATTTGTGATCAACAACCGGAAAAACCTTCGAGTAGCAATTTTCATCGAAATACAAGTATTTTTAGTTATTTTTTTTTCGAGGGGGAAATAAATTGATGAAATAACGTATCAATAAGTCGTGAAATATTGAGTAATAACCAAGGAAATAACTGAAAAAAAATGGAATATTAAGAAATAACTGAGAAAAAGAATGAAATAACGAGAACAAATGAATAAAAAATAATTTGAAATTAGAGAAAAAAGATAGGTTTAAATAACTGAAATAATTTGCAATAAAAAAAATAATTTGAAATAAAAAATGAATAAATTGAAGTAAATGAAATAATTTGAATTATTACACTGAAAAAAAAAGATGTGTCAGTCAAATCTTGAGTTATTTCCCCCTCGTTGAAAAGTAATTGATAAAATCCGATTGTGAATGATGATCGCGTCATTATAGCCGCATCAGCTACATAAATTAAAAACGCATGCATGTGAGTTGTTAGTTGAACCACGTTGTTTTAGCACGCCGGCTTGAATACCAACATTGCGAAGGTCGGGGTCGAGTATTGCGCATCATGTCAGTCAATTATCGATGCCGTTCACCTTGCGGACCGAAGCGCTGTACATATGTACACTCCTCCACAAAATTAAAGGATCACCCAATGTCGGGCCTAAAAATGTTCGAGATTAAAAAAATCATAACTCGGTCGAAAATGGTCGTAGGACGAATTTTCAAAAACTGGAATACGCCCCAAAGTGTAAACTTTTTGCCTTTTTTTGAAAATTGAAGCGTCGGCCATTTTTTCGACAGTTATTGCATTTTTAATGAAAAAGCGTCAAAATGGGAAACCAATGTTCCAACTTTGGCGACCCCTACAGAGTGACAAAAAAATCGGAAAAAAATCCGTTTGCACCATTGGAAAGTGCAAAATCTTATCTTTCATTTCGTTTTTTTAGATTTGAGTTCTGATTTTTTTTGCCTGAGTTATCGACATTTTTCCAAAAATAGTTTCAAAAACTTTGACGCTTCGTAGGATGAGAACCACTTGTCGTACGGCTATGATTAAAAAACGAATTTGAAGCTTAAGATTCCCCCTTCCGAATGGATGCTTCATTTCTAAGATCCGGGCGACCGTTTCGGAACTGTCCGATTTTTAACGCGGACTTCTAAATCCCAATTAGGACAGCCTGGCGTTCTTCCGGTCCGAGCTTCTCGAAAATTATGCGATTGGTGTGGCCCTTGCGAGTATTCGCTGATCGAAAGTCTCCTCTTTCCATTGGTTTTTGGAGAATGGAGCTACGACTTTCCGTTCTCGAGTTATTCCTGTTCAAAGTGGAGATTTTGATTCATCTACGAGCGCGGTCTCAATCGAGGACTCACTGCTTCGATGCCTGGACAGCCTGGGTCCGTGTCGCGCGTGTGTCATTCGAATTGAGCCGAAGTCAGTCGGAGAAAGCCGATGTCGCCTTACCGTGTTCCAACTTCCACAATTAAGGCGACATCGGCTTCCTCCGACTGACTTCGGCTCAATTCGACTGACACACGTGCGACCGGCGCGATACAGACCCAGGCATCGAAGCAGTGAGTCCTCGATTGAGACCGCGCTCGTAGATGAATCAACATCTCCACTTTGAACAGGAATAACTCGAGAACGGAAAGTCGTAGCTCCATTCTCCAAAAACCAATGGAAAGAGGAGACTTTCGATCAGCGAATACTCGCAAGCGCCACACCAATCGCATAATTTTCGAGAAGCTCGGACCGGAAGAACGCCAGGCTGTCCCGATTGGGATTTAGAAGTCAGCGTTAAAAATCGGACAGTTCCGAAACGGTCGCCCGGATCTTAGAAATGAAGCATCCATTCGGAAGGGGGAATCTTAAGCTTCAAATTCGTTTTTTAATCATAGCCGTACGACGAGTGGTTCTCATCCTACGAAGCGTCAAAGTTTTTGAAACTATTTTTTGGAAAAATGTCGATAACTCAGGCAAAAAAAATCAGAACTCAAATCTAAAAAAACGAAATGAAAGATAAGATTTTGCACTTTCCAATAGTGCAAACGGATTTTTTTTTCCGATTTTTTTGTCACTCTGTAGAGGTCGCCAAAGTTGGAACATTGGTTTCCCATTTTGACGCTTTTTCATTAAAAATGCAATAACTTTCGAAAAAATGGCCGACGCTTCAATTTTCAAAAAATGGCGGAAAGTTTACACTTTGGGGCGTATTCCAGTTTTTGAAAATTCGTCCTACGACCATTTTCGACCGAGTTATGATTTTTTGAATCTCGAACATTTTTAGGCCCGACATTGGGTGATCCTTTAATTTTGTGGAGGAGTGTACTTCGTTACACGTCAGTTTCAATTTTTATCTTCTCATTTTTTATTCATGGTCTCGCAACAACTGTTTCGTTATTTAACTAGTATCAAATTTCACGTTCATTTAACTAAAATTCAAATCAATAATATTATATTTCAATTCAACTTCAATTCAATTTCAATTCAATTTCAATTCAACTTCAATTCCAATTCAATTTCAATTCAACTTCGATTCAATTCCAATTCAACTTCAATTTCAATTCAACTTCGATTCAACTTCAATTCAACTTCAATTCAATTTCAATTCAACTTCAATTCAATTTCAATTCAACTTCAATTCAACTTCAATTCAACTTCAATTCAATTTCAATTCAACTTTAATTCCAATTCAACTTCAATTCAACTTCAATTCAACTTCAATTTCAATTCAACTTCGATTCAACTTCAATTAACTTGATTCAACTTCAATTCAACTTCCATTCAATTTCAATTCAACTTCAATTCAACTTCAATTCAATTTCAATTCAACTTCAATTTCAATTCAACTTCGATCCAACTTCAATTAACTTGATTCAACTTCAATTCAATTTCAATTCAACTTCAATTCAACTTCAATTCAATTTCAATTAAACTTCAACTTCGATTCAACTTCAATTCAACTTGATTCAACTTCAATTCAACTTCAATTAAACTTCAATTCAACTTCAATTCAATTTCAATTCAACTTCAATTCAATTTCAATTCAACTTCAATTCAACTTCAATTCAATTTCAATTCAACTTCAATTCAACTTCAATTCAACTTCAATTCAATTTCAATTCAACTTTAATTCCAATTCAACTTCAATTCAACTTCAATTCAACTTCAATTTCAATTCAACTTCGATTCAACTTCAATTAACTTGATTCAACTTCAATTCAACTTCAATTCAATTTCAATTCAACTTCAATTCAATTTCAATTCAACTTCAATTCAACTTCAATTCAATTTCAATTCAACTTCAATTTCAATTCAACTTCGATCCAACTTCAATTAACTTGATTCAACTTCAATTCAATTTCAATTCAACTTCAATCCAATTCCGATTCAACTTCAATTCAACTTCAATTCAATTTCAATTCAACTTCAATTCAACTTCAATTCAATTTCAATTAAACTTCAACTTCGATTCAACTTCAATTCAACTTGATTCAACTTCAATTCAACTTCAATTAAACTTCAATTCAATTTCAATTCAACTTCGATTCAACTTCAATTCAACTTCAATTCAATTTCAATTCAACTTCAATTCAATTTCAATTCAACTTCAATTCAACTTCAATTCAATTTCAATTCAACTTCAATTTCAATTCAACTTCGATCCAACTTCAATTAACTTGATTCAACTTCAATTCAATTTCAATTCAACTTCAATCCAATTCCGATTCAACTTCAATTCAACTTCAATTCAACTTCAATTCAATTTCAATTAAACTTCAACTTCGATTCAACTTCAATTCAACTTGATTCAACTTCAATTCAACTTCAATTAAACTTCAATTCAATTTCAATTCAACTTCGATTCAACTTCAATTCAACTTCAATTCAATTTCAATTAAACTTCAACTTCGATTCAACTTCAATTCAACTTGATTCAACTTCAATTCAACTTCAATTAAACTTCAATTCAATTTCAATTCAACTTCGATTCAACTTCAATTCAACTTCAATTCAATTTCAATTCAACTTCAATTCAATTTCAATTCAACTTCAATTCAACTTCAATTCAATTTCAATTCAACTTCAATTTCAATTCAACTTCGATCCAACTTCAATTAACTTGATTCAACTTCAATTCAATTTCAATTCAACTTCAATCCAATTCCGATTCAACTTCAATTCAACTTCAATTCAATTTCAATTCAACTTCAATTCAACTTCAATTCAATTTCAATTAAACTTCAACTTCGATTCAACTTCAATTCAACTTGATTCAACTTCAATTCAACTTCAATTAAACTTCAATTCAATTTCAATTCAACTTCGATTCAACTTCAATTCAACTTCATATATATATATGTATATAATAGGAAATATATCGCACCCCCAGAATCTAAGTGTAACATCTAAAAAAAAACTAGTTCTCGTAAATTTGCTTTCAAATTAAACGCAATTGCACTCCACGAGTTTTTAAGGTGAGTTTTGAAGAATCGACATTTTTTAGTTGTGTTATACTTTGATTCGGGGGGTTCGATACGTTTCTTCAAATTTTCAATTATACATGTGTTTGTCCACATTTTTCAACAATGTATGCGGCACTTTGATTTTGCAGATGGTGTCTGTAAATTATTTCTGACACGACTTTATTTCTACTCAACATTTTATAATTATTCGCATTATATAACCTCGAGCTGGACGTGTACGAAATTTGTCATCGATTTCTAGTATATAGATATATCGTGTGAATTTAGCGAATTGAATAACAGCCAAGGAGAGATAAAAAAAATTCAAGCAATTTAACGTTCATCTGTCCTTAAATATAAGTGAACACGGATATCATATCTGGTACACTACATACTTCATGATAGGGATACGATATGCAACTAAGTATATACGTCAATCATCATACCTATAATGCAGGTATCACGAAGCCGACTTATAATCATATTATATGAGTTAAAAGTCACATTTGTAAATTGCAACACGCTATTATGCTACGAGATATCGGTACTCATAACAAGTTCACCAGGATGTTGCATATTGATATAACGCAACCGGAAACATGTATAAATGAACGAATTTCCATCTTTTATCCTTTCAAGCCCGGGATCATCATCAAGTTCAACCTCCAAAATGAATATACTTTTCGAAAGACACCGTCCAAAACTATTTTTTTATGAAAGTACCACAATTCGGTATAGTACTACATTTTTGCGAAAAAATAATAACAATTGAAAAAGTCATGATTTTTTTTTAGCAGAAAACCGTTCTTTGATAAGTGAGAAATCAAGAGTCTATTGTTTGAATCGTCATCTAGCTAGAGTACTAAAAACAAGCGGGTTTGGGCTGACTATGAGCCAGCCTTCGAACTTCCCGTTATTTATTTTGTTCTCAGCTATTTTTAAATTTGTAAATCTGACCTCAGATTCTTGATCAGCGGTTCAAAAAACCTTCGAGTACAAATTTCCGTAAGATTTCGAATGTTTTTAGTATTTTTCCCAGCAAATCGGCCTCGCCATTTTGAATTTCGCTAATCTGATTTCACATTCGTGATCAGTGACCCAAAAAACCTACGAGTACCAAGGTTCATCCAAATCTAAATGTTTTTAGTTTTTTGCAGCATATCGAATACGCCAAATAAAAATTTTGCAAAACTGACTTCAGATTCGTGATCAGCGATCAAAAAAACCATATGGTACCAAATTTCATTGAAATCCGTTGATTCGTTCTCAAGATATCGTCATTTTCGTTGTGTTTTTTCGAATTTTGTTATTTGAATAGTTCAAAAAGTACTAATCCGATCAAAGCCAAAATCTAATCAGTTCTAAGTTGAGAAAAGCCCCGTCGATTGAGCCCTATCTGATCAAAATCCGCGAACTCGTTCTCGAGATATCGCGCGGACAAAAATGTGGTCACATACACACACACATACACACACACACACATACACACACACACACATACACACACACACACATACACACACACACACACCCAGACGTCAAACTGAAAATAGTCGGAGGTGATTCTTTGGACCTCGAAATGTGGAGATTTAGTAAAAACTCGACTTTTCATTTTCGGGGTGATCACAATAACTTCCTTTTTTCTCTGAAAACAGAGAAACGGGAAGTTAAAAAGACAGAAGTCCGATACGACATGTATAGCCGTTTGTAAAGATCGTATAGAGAAAGGCATGGATCACATGTAGTCAAATAAAATTCCAGAATTTTTTTTCCACACAAAAATTAGCACAAGGACGACAAGTCAGTGATCGCGATCATTCAATGTGATCGGGTATAAAGTTATATATATCGACTCGATTGGTGAATAACAATCGGCCTTCACAAACACACCCATATCTGCTGACGGTCCATTCCGACACAACGATATGGTTCTCGATACCACATACCCTAATTTTGGTACTAAGGTGAATGGCCCAGTTAATGAACCTTTCAGAGAGAACTTGGTTTGTTCCATTTTTTTTTTCGACATACTTTTTAACGGACAATTCTGAAGACAAGGATATTTTTTCTACAGAAAAATGTAATGAAATGAGCATAAATAATCATTTTGAAATTATTACACAACTAGCGCAAACACAAGAATTGAATGTACAGATGGCGCGGAGTTTATCTGCACGCTATTTTTTTTTCTTTTATTAGCATGCGAATACCGTGATGACAACGATTAAGATAAGTAAAAAAAAAAAAACGACCGAGGGAAAGGAAGCTCCTGTTTCATTATTTCCTCCAGCTTGTTATTAAAAAGCCCAAAAAAATTTCGCGAGTATTTCTGTGCAGTTGTTTCGACTTTTCCATTCATTTCAATCTATTTTTTTGAGTGTTATTCCTACAGTATAGGCATAAGTGTTTCAAAGTATAAGTGTAACCGAATGTAACAATACAAGTGATGTTACGATGGTTTGATTATGAGGTGTATCTCCTCACGATGAGAAATACGTTGCGTTTCGTTGGTCATTCTAAGTATACGTCCGGTAATTTCTTTGTTACGTAAACTCTGTAAAAAGTTTTCCTCAACTCAACATTGATCCCAGACTGCGTCAATTTTTATTCTCGTCTGATTTAAATGTCAACAAATGCTTCTCCACTATCAAAAAGTCTTCGTTTGCTGATTGATTCGATCCTGTTCTCTCTGATCAGATTAATGTCTTTTCTTAAAGTCCACTGGTGTTGAATGATTCGGATGAATCTTCACTTCTAGATGAGGAAAGATGGAGTCAATCTCAATATTTCATTTTCCAGTCGTCGATATCGAGTGGGGAAATAATTCGTTCAATTGACGTGTCAATAGTCCATGAATTAATTCGCCATTCACCTGAATTAGTGAAAATCACCTGAATTGATACAATCAAGTTGAATATGAATTACCTGGGTTAAATCGAATTGAACTGAAGTTGAATTGAAGTTAAATTGAAGTGAAGTTGAATTGAAGTTGAATTGAAGTTGAATTTGATTTGAAATTGAATTGAAGTTAAATTGATAAGTTGGAGTGAAGTTGAATTGAAGTTAAAGTGAAGTTGAATTGAAATTGAAGTTGAATTGAATTGAAGTTGAATGTTGAATTTAAGTTGAATTGAATTTATTTGAACCCTCAGAATTGATGTGTCACTCAAATCTTGAGTTATTTCCTCCTCAGTCGATATTGAACAGCATGTCATAAAAGTGCGATAGAAGCCTTTGACTGTGTATTGCGTGATGTGGTATAACGTTATGTCATGTTATAAGACATGTTGTTCCTGTTTCATAAATGGTTAACTATTTTCTTATATTGTTTTCGTTTCATTGCTGATGATATTTGTCCTCGTATTTTTACCGCGGCAGAATAAAGGACATAAGTTTTGTCGTATATTTATAACAAAACACGATATTATGCTCGAGCTTGCCAGAAAGTGTATTACTGGACCAAGGCTGACGCCGATTCTGTGCCACCAGCGGTTAGGTATACCGTACCCCAACCCACCCCTCGCCAATGTTCACTCAGAGCTGAAACTCTCCTTTGCTTATATACTTCACTACGCGTACCTAGTGCCTATATAGCCTTCTTTAGATCCTTTTCGCAAACGGGTTTACGCCGAGCGAATATAGGTCACTTCATTAACATCGCGTGCACACGTTCGATACACACACACACGTAAGTGCGTAGAAACGATACAAAGAATTATCGTTATCGAATCGGCGGAAGAATCATTACTGTATATTTTTATCGAATAAATTGTGATATCCTGGACCCAGAACCTCCACCTGATGACTCGATACGACGAGATTAAGATCATCTCTGTATCGATTGGAGCAACCGATATTTTCGATAAAAACTACTTTGTATTTTTTTGTTATTTTTTAATTTAATTGATTGGCAACTTCTGACAGAATAATTATAGTTTAATAAAGAATACTGGCACCAATAATTAGAAATTGAACTTGACTTTGTCCTTCACAGGCATGAAAAAGTCATTTTTTGAGGCCTGCTTTAGGTCCATAAAGTCTCTACTTCATACAGCTGAGCTCAGAGCTGCCGCTAAACATTTTTTTTCGGTAGTTGTCATGCGCAGTCCGTAACTTTCGACCTGTGCCGTAAAAATAGTGTTTTAGACGCTGGCGTAAATTACTGTTGGTACCTCGAACGAGTCACGAGCTACAATGACCTCAAATCTAGTAAATTGCTCATATCCTAGTTCGCATTTCTATAATCAGTCGACAAATTGAATGTTCATGAAAGATAGTGGAATCGGTTGAACAAACGATTTGGCTTGTTCCATGATCAACTCCGTCTCGATTCAGACGAAGATAACCTCATCGGGAAAAGAAGAATCCAACTGAACTTCATTCTGTCTCTGTAATATGCATAAAGCGACAGTTCTAGCGACCGTGAACTTGGCTGAAAGCAACACGCCGATATGTCGCGATCGATAAACTTTACCGAATCAAAGTAGTGGCCTCGGATTTCACGTGACACCGATTCGACGGTTGATTAGCACGAATTTTTGCTAATTATATAATTGTCTCGTCGTGTGTTCTGTCAGAGCATGTAATCAGAAATTCGATCCGTCCGACTACCATGTCTGCTGCACGTTTTCGCGTGCATATTTAAATAGTTTTTTATCAACACTTCGCGCAGGCAGTGACTCCGACTACTTCAAGCAGAAGGCGGTAATCGGCAAGCACACACATATCAGCATTTACATGTGTGGGAGGGTGCGGGAATGACGCAATGCACAAAATATGGTCTCGCACGCCTACATCGTTCGAGTCTTGCAGAGGTCACTTATCGCCAGAGGACTAAACGTCTGTAACAACAAGTTTCATACAACTTGTAAGGCCTAAGTTTGCCGGGGAACGGAAGAAGGTACTCTATTATTTACGTGTTTGTTCATTCATTTATTTGTCGGTATAATATTCCTGCGATATGTCGTTAAAATGAATCAGAGGCCTTTACAGAGGGATACAGAAAAAACCCACAACGAATAAGGAACAAATATTACATTAAAAAATATAAATAAATACTTACCCAAATGCATCCCGGTTCCTGAATCATACAGGCGACAATTTCCTTCATGTGAACACCAACGGTTCTAGAATCTACCGTTGATGCGTTATCGGTTACATTTTCACCAGCAACTAAGGAGTTCGCTTGGACGTTCCTCCATCCTGGATCTTTGACGATTTGAGCAGCGTAATAAACTGAACATGATAAAATCGCCACACTTATCGACGTGTAAACACGGAGGCTTGGGACCGGTAAACGGTCCAGAAAAACCATCGGCATGGTTTGAATTTGTTATTTCCTTCTTTTATATCTGTTTTCTGTTTTCTGTTTTGTTATCTCTCTTCGGCTTCTAAAACAGTTTCACTGTCCAGCTGTTATTATCATCAATAAATTGTCTGTATAATTAAGTACGATTTGCCAGTACAGATTGGTCTGCTACAGTATTTTTTTTTCTTTTTTTCTTTACAGGTACTTTTCAACACTTGTGTGTATTATTTGTTTTATCTTTCTTCTCACAGCTTCAAGAACAGCTTTTCTCAATGGGTGAATTATAACTGCACCAGCTGTGAAAAAAACAAAGATATCAATTATCGACTGTTTATTACACATACACAGAGTGGTCAAACACCCCGGGACTCTTTCATCACGTAGAGGAAAATATTAATTGATCTTTGAATCTTTCCTTGAGAGAATTAACAAAAAATTCTGAGTCGATTTCAACATTCTTCGTTGTATTACTGAATCAAAAAAAAAAAAAAACAAATATCAAAACTACATATTGAATGTTGGAATCGAGCTTCAAATTATATATATTTGTGTTACATTCGACATAAAAATAACCCCGAAAATAAAACGAATATATATATAGTGTATATTTTAATTTATCCCAACAACAGTTCATGTAGATTGTAAGGAACATTTTGACCACTCTTAATTTATGTCGATAACGATTAACGATGACGATAAGCAAACAAGTAGGTTTCCGAAGACGAAGAATAGTATATTGTGCACCAAGGGAGCAAAATACGTTTTCGCTCCCGAGCGTGGAGCTGCCACCCGAGCCGAAGGCGAGGGATGGCATCCACCGAGGGAGTGAAAAGTCCGGCGACCGTGGTGCACACGATATTTTATTCCACCATGAACGGAAAGGTCGATTTCGCGGGCAGATCAGTGTTTACATTTTAGGTTACGTGACTTTCCGACCGAGCCGTACTGGTCGATACGGCAGAGAAAACTGGGAAGAAAGACTTTGCGGGAGGAAAAACTGGTCTTTCTTACCGAATAGTCTCCCAGCGGAAAGAAAGAGTTCCCGGTCGGTAAAGCCGTACTTCGCTCCCCCAAGATAGGTAGCGAAATCGGCCTTTCCGTTCATGTATGGAATAAAAACAATTGTACAATACATACATACCATAAAAATGATAGGATATAAAAATAAGAAAATCACAATACTTAATTATTTATTGACAAAAACAACAACAACAAAAAATGATAATCTGGTGTAAGTTATGTTACAGGAGAAAGAAGATACTGTTATTTGTGAAAGAAAAAAAAATTCACATACACGAGCAAACACGCAAGATTTTATACGAACGGAACTAGCTTTGTGGGGTTTGGCGGATATAAGGTGGGAAAAATATTGAGGTTAGGTTAGGTTAGTGGATTTAGACATGCGTCTGCAGAATTCCATAAAATGAATGCAGACGAAAAAAAAAAACAAGGACGACGATTAGAAAACCGTTTACTCGGAAGCTTCGTATGCTGCAAAAGGAATGAAAGAAATAAATAAATTATTTGGGTTAACCTAAAAACTCTGAAAAATAATTTCAGATATTATATTCATATACATATTTGTATACATATTTTCATGACGAAATTAGAAGAAATCATGATCAAAAGCATAAAAAATAAGATTAAAGATCGAGATATAGAAAATAGAAAAAAAAAAAATAGAAAACTCGCCACTCCCAGCTGCGGAGGCGTGATTTAACGCTGCTCTGATATCGTGTAAACAAATTTTATTACGGTAATATAATATACCGAAAAAACAGTTATGCAACGCTTTTTCTCTATGCGAACGCGTGTTGAGGTACACAGTCGATCGTGCAGGTTAGGAATATAGGAAAGGGATGATATAAATCGTGAGATGTTTTTTTTTTCTTCTTCTAGTTACGTGATTATACAAAAATTGGTGTATTAGGTAGATGCATGCGTATTGATGTCAGAATTGAAGAGAAAAAAAAAGCTGATGATATAATCATGAGATGAGACAATAATAATTGCGAGAAGAGGCACACTACTGACTAAAGACGTACATAATAACCAAATTGAGGAATTATATTTCAACGCCTGGTTTTTAGGAACACAACACAAAATTTATACGTTCCACTTTTTCAACACCGTGATAATTATATGGACTCTGTGTCGCACACAAAACTTGACCAAATATTCTTCTCTTTTTACATTGTAGACTTTTAATCCTTTTTCGAATTTTCGGAAAATAGCGAAGCACAAGATCGCAATTTTAGAGCATTTATCTTCGCCTCAGTTTTTTTTTTTTTTCTCTCTTTTTATAATTATTATCTTTATTCATTTACTCATATCCTACACTATAAACGTATATTATTGACATGTCGATAACACGCACTGCTGCTTTTGCACGGACGAATAATTTTTCAATTTAATTGAATGTAATTTATCTTCTTTCAAAACCGAAACGTGCTGTGATATCAGCCGAGTGGCGGTTGCGCTTTTCTTCCGAGTTCCGTTACCGTTTTGTTTCACATCAATTTGTCATTTCAACTTGAATGATGAAATTATAAGCGAGATCGGCGCGTGCGGCTACGAATTAATACACCGAAACTCGGTTCGTTCGCTACTTCGTGCTTCTCGTGCCACGGTTCACACGGCACCATCGCAGTATCCACTATCCGCTGTCCACTCGAGACGAGTCCAAACGGCGAAACGTCGAAAGCTTGATGGATATCTTCGACATCGCACCGCTAGAGGCGGACCGCGACGCTCGTAGATGGAGAAGCCCGAAAATCGTCCGGTCGGTAAAGAGGAAACTAATATGAACGGTTGAAAAGTCGCGTGGCGTCACCTGTGAGCGTTGTTGATCGACTATTTACTGGACGATGAAGATACTCGGTCGGTTGTGTCAGTGGCTCGACCTTACCGACTGCGAATTGTAGCTGCGAAACGAGATGGAGCTATCGGGAAATTTGATATTTTGGTGCGCCATCTGGATCAAGTACCTACGGATGCCAGAAATCATCACGTCTGTAACGATTTCACGGTCGTTGAATTCACTTGTTTGACATGTTAATGTATATACAGGAAAGAGTACGTGTATCGGACCGTTATACGTGATGAATTCGGGGATTAGAATAGGTCGTTTTCAAACTCACGAACTCATACGGACACATAAATTACCGATTGTCAGTAGTTCCAATGTTGCCACCAGGTGAAAGCACCCCCACATTGAACATCTTCTCCCTCTTCTTCTTTTTTTCCTTCTACTTCTTCTTCTCCTTCTTCTCCTCCTTCTGCTCCTTCTTCTTCTCCCTCTTCCTCTGCTTTTTCCTCTTCCTCTCCTCTGTCTTCTCCTTCTTTTTCTTCTTCTTCTTCTTCTTCTTCTTCTTCATCTTCTTCTTCTTCTCCTTCCCTTTTGTCTTCCTCTTTTTATTCCTGACTCCTGCTTATTGTCCTTCTTCTTTTTCTTCTTCCGCTTCTTCTTCTTCTTCTTGTCTTTCTTCTTTTTTTCCTGCTTCTCCACCTCCATCTTCTCCTTCCTTTTGTCTTTGCTTATTTTTCTTCTTCTTCTTCTTCTTCACCTTCTTCTCCTGCTTCTTTACTTCCTTCTTCTCCTTCCTTTTGTCTTTTTCTCCTTCGTCTTCTTCTTCTTCTTCTTCTTCTTGTCCTTTTTCTTCTTCCTCTTCTTCTTCTCGTCCTTCTTTTTCTTCTTCTTCTGCTTCTTCACCTTCCTCTCCTGCTTATTGTCCTTCTTTCCTTCTTCCACTTCTTCTTCTTCTTCTTCACCTTCTTCTCCTTCTTATTCTTGTCTTTCTTCTTTTTCTCCTGCTTTTTCACCTTCTTCTCCTTCTTATTCTTGTCTTTCTTCTTCTTCTTCTTCTTGTCCTTCTTCTACTTCTTATTCGTTTTATCTTTTTCTTCTTCGTCTTTCCTTCTTCTTCTTCCTCTGCTTCTTCTTTTCTTGTCCTTCTTCGTCTTCTCCTGCTTCTTTACTTCCTTCTTCTCCTTCCTTTTGTCTTTTTCTCCTTCGTCTTCTTCTTCTTCTTCCTCTTCTTCTTGTCCTTTTTCTTCTTCCTCTTCTTCTTCTCGTCCTTCTTTTTCTTCTTCTTCTGCTTCTTCACCTCTCTCTCCTGCTTATTGTCCTTCTTTCCTTCTTTCACTTCTTCTTCTTCTTCACCTTCTCTTCCTTCTTATCCTTGTCTTTCCTCTTCATCTCCTGCTTCTTTACCTCCTTTTTCTCCTTCCTTTTGTCTTTTTCTTCTTCTCCTTCTTGTCCTTCTTCTTTTTCTCCTCCTTCTTCTTCTCTTTCTCCTTCTCCTTTTTTTTCTCCTTCTTCTTCTTCTTCTTCTTCTTCTTCTTCTTCTTCTTCTTTCTAGATTCTTATATTGGTGTCTTGGAATGAAGAAAAAATTTTGGGATCCAGTTCAAGGGATTTTTATTCTACATTCTGACTTCATTCAGATAGAAGATCAGTTCGTAACGTGACTCGTGGCAAATCGGTGATATGACTATCTCAATTTAAAGATAAGACGCGATTATTCAGTTTTTGAGTCCAACGATTATACGACCATAGGTATATCCTCCGATCTAAATATAGAAATTTTTTGATAAACTGCGAAGGAATTAAAACTCATGCAATTGATTATTTCATCATTCTTGATTCCGTTAATATTCTGTCTTAGATCGGAATGGCATCTTGAACTGGTTTGTGTAGTTTGTCGATTATTTGAAATATTGCTAAATGATGAGATACGATAATTTCGATATTGTTTGCGTATGCTTTATCTTTCAAGTGGATACAAAAATCGTGATCAGAATTAAATCGGTATATCTGATTGTTTCTTGGAGCAGGAAAAAGTTACATCATTGTTCTAATAGTGCTAGTATCTCACGATACTATCAAGATTACAAAGATCGATCAATTCGTGAATCGCGTCGACAGATAAGACTCTCCTCAGCTGCATCGAGCTCTTCGTTGCCTGATGTCATTGTCAATGTAGCCTCCTGTGAATAAATCATGATGAAATGTGATAAGACATCAAACGCAGATATATAATTCTTCAACTTTTATTTGTTATCCATCTGTTGGAAGAACTTGCCGTCATATGCATATTCGGTTTGGAACGATTTTCATGAGCTTCAAGTCAGCTATTACAGAATATAAAATAATGACATGACTGTGAAGACTTCGACGAAATCTGAACATGCGATACCTCGAATCAACATTATAGTGTCTCCAATTCAGCACTCATTTCATTATTCTCCCATTGTTACATTTGTGAAGACTGACTCGACGGCTGTGCCAAGTATTTTGATGATATGCCGAAAGATTCATGCGGGCAACATGAACATATGCATAACATAATACAGAAGTTAAAACGGTTCGTGAAAGTATTGTGAAGTATGTTAAGTTATGTAAGCGCGTATGTATGAATGTGTCTATTTACGAACCCGAAGCAAATAATATGAAATAACTTATATAGAAATTCAAGGCAGTCTTCTTCGGGTTTTTTGCTCGGTTTGAACCACCGCGTTGAACTTACTGTCAGCCTCGCGATTAGCCAAGTTATACCTGAGCCGGAGTGTGACAGGTGCATTGCGACGTAGATGAATACACATTCATGTGTACCAAGCTCTGAGATGTATTTACCCATGTAACCACACTCGTATTTCCTGCATTTCGATGTGTTTCTTTTTTTTTTCTACCATTATGCGGACTGTTCGTTTAAAAATACGTGTGTAATCAAACTTTACGAACACTAGGATGAATCCGAGGCCTTGAGGCCGATGAAATCTCATCGTACTTCCAAGTTTCTGTATTTTTAGAATATTCATTGCGTAATTGCAGCGTCTTTCAGTTTAACTAATGCAAAAATATTTATTACACAGATTCGATCGGCAGGTTAATTGGGAAGCAATTGCGTAAATGACGTCGTAAAATCAGCGGCTCTTCCCTACTGAAAATGATGTGATAAATCATATAATGTTATGAGCGAAATCATCATGTCATTCATCATATGATTTACCTTGTGATTTCGGACGAATATGTAAAAAAATCACATGATAAATCATACAGGCACGCATCAGCAGATATAATGTATCGAAAATCATATGGTGAATCTTATAGTTCATCACGTAATTTGTTTTACAATATATCTGATGAGTCATGCATACATGAACATGTGATTTTCCACATATTTGGTCAAATTCACAAGATAAATCATATGATAAATGACGAGATGATTCCGCTGATAACATTATATGATTTATCACATCAACATTTTCAGTAGGGTTCCGAACCTCTGTGGTGCTGCTGCAGGAAGTAAATTAGCCGCAATTAATATGCATGCGATAATAACGCACAGAAAAATCGTTAACTATTGAGATATGGAAAAATCGCGCCTTGACGATTCTAAAACCAATTCCGCTTGTAAATCCTCGGTGTTCAATTATCACAGCATCGATTAAATCGATTGGGACAAAAACCAGACGATCTATCTGCAACCGTGAGACCGGAGAATCATAAACAACATAGAAGTCGAGCAAAAAATTGCCGTCAGACAAGAAAATCGAAGAAGAAATTGTATAATGAAAACTGATACGTTTCTGTATCATCCAGAAACATGTGGCAGCAACTTTTGTTTCTTTGCTTATTTGCTGTGGCTATGACTCGAATTGGGCATTTTTTAATTTTATTTCAGGATAGTCTGCTGTTAGGTTACAAAGAAGTCAAATCGAAAGTGGAAACGAGGTCCATTTTTTGCTAGAAAAAAATTCGTGAGGATCAGTTAATAATTAGAATATTGTATTTTTACAATTTTCTTCGATCAACAGTGTTTATTCATTTATCCAAGTATACATATTGAACAAAACGAGAAGTTTTTGCAGAAATTATTAAATATTATAGCCATTACTGTTAGTGTGGTTCTTCCCAACATCTCATTTTCACATTTTCGCCGATATCTAACTTCCGGTTAACCCTAGGTGAATAATGAATTATACTAATTTTGAAGCTCGTAAAATTCTTCACAGGAAAGGTTCTCAATGTTTTTTGTGTAGAATTAACCGTTCGGAAGATACAGGCTCCAAAGTCGTGAACTCATGATGCATATCGCCACCGACTATCCTCATATTTTGTTCAATCAACAATGTTTATTTGTTCATCCAAGTATACATATTGACAAAACGAGAAGTTTTTGCAGAAATTATTAAATATTATAGCCATTACTGTTAGTGTGGTTCTTCCCAACATCTCATTTTTACATTTTCGCCGATATCTAACTTCCGGTTAACCCTAGGTGAATAATGAATTGGACTAATTTTGAAGCTCGTAAAATTCTTCACAGAAAAGGTTTCTAATGTTTTTTGTGTAGAATTAACCGTTCGGAAGATACAGGCTCCAAAGTCATAACCTCGTGAGCACTAGACGCATTTTCATGATAAAATGGTGAACCTCCAGAATCAAGTGAAGACAAAAAATGTGGAGTATGAAGTGTATGAAATTTCTCAAGTATAAAATAGTGTAGGAAAATAATATCTCAGTGTGATAATTCTTGGGTCGTGGGTATAAACCGAGGAAAGTTATTGAGCTGTAGGGACCAGTGAAGTTCGGCGTATCCAACATATCAGAAGCGATTAACTTTCGGGCGATACACCGAACCGTGAGTCCCGATATCGGGACAAATAATGCCTTCTTGCCTTTCGGCGATAAACACCAGCGATAACTGTCCTGCGCGCGCAGCTCTTATATTCTTACACTGGTCGGAGAAAAATAATTTGGTCTGTGTACAGTGTGGCTCATCCATTAACGTAAACGACGAAAAATGTCGAATTCAACGCTGCAATTAATCAATGACAAAACAAGGAATCTCACTGTCGTTTCATTACGTCGATCCTTTTGATCATAAAAAGTTTACTAATCGCGTTGCGGAATAGATTCTGTTCCATAACGCCGACAGATAATTACACAAACGTCCTCGCGATTCTGTACACACACCCAACTGTCCAGTGCGCGATAGCTGGTTGATCCTAGAAGTGTAAAAAATAATTATATCGACCCGCGTACGATTCCGATCTACTATCGCTGGGTTATTAATCGAGATACGTCTATAAAACGTCAGTGTAACTAGAAGTTGACATTATTAGAGGTATGTGGAATAAAACCTGAATCTGGTATTCATACTTCATATACAGGGTGGCGAATCTCACGTGTCGAGAATGGGAGGGGCTTCGAGTGGCGTTCGGATAATAATAACGATAACAATATCGGACTAGGTGAAATAATACGAAAATACAGGCCTACAAAACATAGAGGAGGAAAGATAAATACATAGGCGAGCAAAAAAAAAAAAAATGGCGAGATAAAAAAAAATAGATCCTAAGTAATGTAGACGTAGATTTTGTGTCAAAAACGCGTTTCAAAGCTGACAATGCAAGCTTCGAAACGCATTCTTGATGTTTTTGTTCTAAGCCCCTCCCATTCTCGACACATGAAATTGTCCACCCTGTATGTATGTGTAGAACCTTTATAACGATCGTGTTGCAGCTTCGAAGTGTCATTATATACCTGCACAGGTTGGCACAGACCGTCACTTTTACCTGATTAGTGATTATGTTCCGTATCATATACCCCTCTACGGAATACGTAAGATCTGTGTAATTGCCGTGAAACGATCCGTTAGAACGATTTGTTTTTTCTTTTTTGCTTATTTTATTGTATCCCTCGCTCTAACAGCTTCTATACACGTTCTTCGATATCGCTGTATATTATATTATTATATTATATGATATTATCAGACTGTATTTATCACTATTTGTCAAGCAAAGCCGTCGATGATGACATTCTTTCGTTGAAATGGTCAGATTTTCAAATTACGTCGACTTCGACACCCAATGAACCCTGAACAAAATCATAATTTGAATTTTCAAAGAGCAGGTGGTGGAGGAAATTTCGAAATCCAACTCAAACTGCCTAATTATATGTACGTTAATCATGATCGATTGTGAGATTGATTGACTGGCTTGAGATCCAGTTTCTTTTTGATCAAGCAATTAATCGCGGGATCGGGAGGAATCAAAAGAGTTTAATTGATAAAACGAGGAAACGACCAATCGAAAAAACCATCGAAGCCGGCGACTTATAAAAGTAGTCGATTCATAAATGATGTGGGGAACCTCAACTATCGTTGGATATAGTCAATAAATCGAAACAACAAGGGATCAAAATCTTCGACAATTCACTTATTCGACGAAATATCGAATCGAAACAGTCAAATAGCCGAGTCATCGACATAAATCGACGAAACAATGAATCGAAACTGTCGACGATTCGATTGTTTCACGAAATTTCGAGACGAAACAGTCAAATCATCGATTATTCGAGGAAACAACGAGTCGAAACTGACGATAATTCGATTACTTGACGAAATATCGAATCGAAACCGTCGAATAGCCGAATAATGAACAAAACTGTGAATCAAAACTATCTAGAATTCGATTACTTGACTAAACAAGGGATCAAAATCTTCGACAATTCACTTATTCGACGGAATATCGAATCGAAACAGTCAAATAGCCGAGTCATCGACATAAATCGACGAAACAATGAATCGAAACTGTCGACGATTCGATTGTTTCACGAAATTTCGAGACGAAACAGTCAAATCATCGATTATTCGAGGAAACAACGAGTCGAAACTGACGATAATTCGATTACTTGACGAAATATCGAATCGAAACCGTCGAATAGCCGAATAATGAACAAAACTGTGAATCAAAACTATCTAGAATTCGATTACTTGACTAAACAAGGGATCAAAATCTTCGACAATTCACTTATTCGACGGAATATCGAATCGAAACAGTCAAATAGCCGAGTCATCGACATAAATCGACGAAACAATGAATCGAAACTGTCGACGATTCGATTGTTTCACGAAATTTCGAGACGAAACAGTCAAATCATCGATTATTCGAGGAAACAACGAGTCGAAACTGACGATAATTCGATTACTTGACGAAATATCGAATCGAAACCGTCGAATAGCCGAATAATGAACAAAACTGTGAATCAAAACTATCTAGAATTCGATTACTTGACTAAACAAGGGATCAAAATCTTCGACAATTCACTTATTCGACGGAATATCGAATCGAAACAGTCAAATAGCCGAGTCATCGACATAAATCGACGAAACAATGAATCGAAACTGTCGACGATTCGATTGTTTCACGAAATTTCGAGACGAAACAGTCAAATCATCGATTATTCGAGGAAACAACGAGTCGAAACTGACGATAATTCGATTACTTGACGAAATATCGAATCGAAACCGTCGAATAGCCGAATAATGAACAAAACTGTGAATCAAAACTATCTAGAATTCGATTACTTGACTAAACAAGGGATCAAAATCTTCGACAATTCACTTATTCGACGGAATATCGAATCGAAACAGTCAAATAGCCGAGTCATCGACATAAATCGACGAAACAATGAATCGAAACTGTCGACGATTCGATTGTTTCACGAAATTTCGAGACGAAACAGTCAAATCATCGATTATTCGAGGAAACAATGAGTCGAAACTGACGATAATTCGATTACTTGACGAAATATCGAATCGAAACCGTCGAATAGCCGAATAATGAACAAAACTGTGAATCAAAACTATCTAGAATTCGATTATTTGACTAAACAAGGGATCAAAATCTTCAACAATTCACTTATTCGACGAAATATCGAATCGAAACAGTCAAATAGCCGAGTTATCGACATAAATCGACGAAACAATGAATCGAAACTGTCGACGATTCGATTGTTTCACGAAATTTCGAGACGAAACAGTCAAATCATCGATTATTCGAGGAAACAACGAGTCGAAACTGACGATAATTCGATTACTTGACGAAATATCGAATCGAAACCGTCGAATAGCCGAATAATGAACAAAACTGTGAATCAAAACTATCTAGAATTCGATTACTTGACTAAACAAGGGATCAAAATCTTCGAAAATTCACTTATTCGACGAAATATCGAATCGAAACAGTCAAATAGCCGAATCATCGACATAAATCGACGAAACAATGAATCGAAACTGTCGACAATTCGATTGTTTCACGAAATTTCGAGACGAAACAGTCAAATCATCGATTATTCGAGGAAACAACGAGTCGAAACTGACGATAATTCGATTACTTGACGAAATATCGAATCGAAACCGTAGTCGAATAGCCGAATAATGAACAAAACTATGAATCAAGACTATCTAGAATTCGATTACTTGACTAAACAAGGAAAAAAAAACTGGAAATCGTTATTAATCATCGATATTCAGAATAAAAAAAGAATCTAATGAATATCGATGAATATCATCATATTCATCAAAACATAGAATCTAAATAATCGAATAATCTATAACTCGACGAAATGATCAATTGGAAGATTCGATTGATCTAAATTCAAAATATCGCGGTCAATTAATCGACCAATTAATTTCTACATTCCTGCAGTTATCAGTAACGCTAATATACTGGCAAAATTCTGCTCTAATGTAAGAACGAAAAAAAACAAAACAACTTGTTCGAAAAGTTTTACGCGTATAATTAGTTTCGTAAATGACGATTTATTTGGCCTGGCGACTGTCCCGCGCGTGAACGAACGACTATCCAGATAATGATATGTAAGTCCACACACATTCACACCAGAGTACGTTTCGTTGTTGACTGGATTTGAGTGCACGATGTGAGTCTTATGATACTCGCAGCAGCAAGAAACTATCACCATATCAACCGCTGTGTATTCACGTCCACTGTCCAGTCGCCGCGACGCTTTACGCGAGCGCGGACTTTGAGCGCTTTTAGTACCGTTGCCCGTTCATTATTACCGCTAACAATTATTACACCATATCAGATCATGGTAATCAATATCCCGAACTGTTCGTAACCAGTTTCCGTCAGGCTCTCACGGGCGGCCACAACGTCCTCGCGAAACTAGGGGTAGGTTCGAACCTCCCTTTCGTCATCCACCGTCAATCGAAGACCCCAAAAACTTAAAAAGGAGCAAAAAAATAAAACTACAGTATCTACAGATCGTTTGTTTACTTGTGATTCATCGTCGTCCGCCATTTTGAGGTGTTTCGATCAACCGACGTGGGAAAATGAAGGAGACTCTGAACCGCGTGGACATAATTGTGACCACAAAGAATTTCGGAGTGGATAATTAGTCAGGTTCAACTGTAATCTGACGATGAAGAAGGAGTTTTATTACCGAGTGTTTATCGGTATATCGTAAGAAGCGTTTTTGTATTTGTATTTTGAAAAGTGCGATGATGTACGCAAGTCGAAAACCTCAGATCTCGCTCTCTTTCGACAACCGGAAGGTTCAAGAAACACGAGATGAAGGAAACGAGGATGAGATTATGAAGATGGAAACCCACGTGATACACGATCTCGTACCGCGGGATCAGGACCTTCAGCTTCGTGGTGCAGGCGATCGAAATCCTGCTTATTCTTTCGCTTCCGGTTCGGGTGACGGTGAGTTATCGCTATGGACACGAAATTGGCCGTCAAGTACATTAAATATGTTATTCTTTTCGATGACGGCCTGCTGTCAATGATAAAAATACGACTGGAAGGTGGGATTTTTGATCGGACAGTTTCGCGCGCGTCACTTCCTTTTGCATGATGCAGTGATGAAGTAGACACCGAGTTTTCCTTGTTTTTCGGTTATTATCGTCCCCCTTTGATTCTGGCGTGACGTAGGACATCGATTTCATTGTCTGTCGGTGTATTTCTCAAAAGAATCGAGTGACTCGCACGTTTCCAAATCCAAAGGGAGAGAGATACACCGGTTTTTAATATGCGCGGATAAGACGCAGTGGTTGACTATAGGTTCCCGCACTGTACCTTATTTTTATCACCGTTGCCCCATCATCGTCGTCGTTATTGTGGTGAAGTTTAGTAACCTGGGAGCGGAAGTTGACCTGAAGTCTGTCCAGAAACGATTAAACGTTTCATTCCATGAATTCGTGTTTCAACCATCTTCTAATCCAAATTTTTGGCAACCACACGAACAGTTTCTCCGAAGTAAATTCCCAAAAAGTAGCCTGTTATTCGCACGCTGGTTGCAGTAGATTGTGGAAATGCCTCGGAGACAAGTCGCATGTTACATAAAAGAAAATGATCACAGACGTACTGCAATACTTGCATCATTATTCAATTAATGCAATCGGGTCTGGCTCTTCGTCGGATATAGAAATATGGCAGTCATTGAGTTTGGATGAGGATGGATTCTGCAGCGTGCCTCTAATGCCTTCCGACAACATTATGTCTGATGATGATATACTAGCTGTGGGAACTATAAATATATTTTGAATGATATCAGCTCCGATATGGTCGAATATTCATGTAAGAGGAGTCAAATTTCGTAAAGATTGTGTCGAATTATAGGCATTAAGTATTTTACTGTCGCAAGGCTGCCAAGGTTCGAGGTCAAGGTTAGTAATCGAGTTCCTGTACAGTATAGATACATCCAGGTGTTATTATGTAACGAACCAAATTCTGCACGATGTTCATACTACAGGAAAAAAAAACTATTTAATATAACAAGTAAATTCGATTTCTTCTAAATAAAGGTTTATTTTTTTGTGTCAAGTAAATCGATTTACTTGCTGATGAAAATTATTGTGTATGTATAAGACGGACTTTATGAGTCAATTTAGGGAATCAGATGACTAATTTGCATTGATTACTTTACGTCTTGCAGTTCGATGGGATTTCAATCGTACAAAAATCGACTCTTTTTCATGTTTGTCATTTTACGACTTATCTACTTCTCATTTGAGATGAAGAGAGTGGCTGTTGATACAGAGTGTGAACTAATATCGTTTATCTAATTTTTGTTCTTATTCTTCAACCTTTTTGAGAAACAAAAAAACATACAAAAAGTATAAAATGTTCATAGAAAAAGATGAAACTACAATATTTAAAAAGATACTCACTGTCCTGGGAAATTTTGTATTCTATCTAATATTGTTTTCCAACAATTTAAGATACTATTTATCAATTCAATCTTCCCTAATTTTCTCCCAAGTTGTGACACAAAAACAAAATTCAGTGAAAAGGCGAGTAGTTAAAAAAAAATACCTGATAGAAAATCCTTTATCAATCGCCTCAAAAATCAATGGTAAAGAAACCTTCGAATGATCTGATTGTCAATTATTGTAACAAATTTTCTTTTTCACTGATAAAAAAAAAAAAAAATGTGTGTAAAACGTAATGAAGACGTACCATAAAATGATATTTTTGAACACTCATCAGTGATTCGTGAGCATCGATATGACAACAAGCCTATCAATTCTCAAAACAATCATGATTCCTTAATTTATAGTTGGAAAAAACTATCCACCATACTTTGAATTACAAGTTTTTCGTTGATATCGGTTATATGGGGTAGATGCACCGTTTTTGGCCATTTGTAGTACCACCTTTGGCCACCTTTAGCGGCCATATAAGTCGCACGTAAAAAAATCGGTGGCCATAAGCGGTACTAAAGGTAAAAACATGCTCGAAGATTTCAATGAATTGGTTTGTCACTAATAAATCACTGAAAAACTGCATCCAAGGCTTTCTTCAAGCCATATTTACGCCAGTAATCGACTAGTTTGATGAAATTTGAGCACCAGAAATAACCCTAGGCACCATAACCTCAAAAATGGAACTAAAATAACAGAAGCAAAAATATCGTTTTATGTACACACAGCTGCAGCTGTGTTTGAAAATATTCAAATGCATGATGCACGCGTTATCAATTCTCTTGTTTCTCGTCTGATATGATTTTACAGAATTCATGTGACCAATATTTGTATTGAAATCGGTAAATACGCGTCTATGGTTATCCGTGGATTGGGAAATGAGTATTTAGGGTGTCCCACTAACCCCCGAAATGTGACTAACTCAGGATGCAGGATATACGATAGCCTTTGACGATGTATCTCTTGCAGTGTGTTAGTTTAGCGAAGCGCGTTTGTTTTCCCTTCGATAGCTTAGGTATTTCCGATTAGGTATGTCAAACAGAAGCAGAAAACTCGCAAAGCAATTATCGAATATCGTTGCTGGCATGTTGCTGCCAAGGACGGATGCATCGCGAGCCATGATGAGACGATGAGACGTGTGTATTGTAAACTGTAACTGTATAGCTAGGCCAAAAACAAACCTACTTTACTTACTTACTCACTTACTTACTTACTACGGTAATTGCCTGACGAGATAAGCCGCGGCAGATAGCATGATTATTTGGATCGAAAACTTCTGTCTAGACGTTGAATCTTCACATTCAACACGGATTTTGTCTTATCCAACCAGAATATTGGACCATTTGCTACAGAGATATGTAATCGTAACAACAAAATTATAAATAAACAACCCAGCCTTTGATATTATCGGTTTTTTTCTGTCTCAAGAAGTGTGCACTGAATTTTGGGAACTTCAGACTATGCAGTCCCTAGAAATCCCATCCCAGAGGCATAAGGTCGTAAGCGCCCAAATGCGATTTTGGTGGCAAAAGGTCGTACAATTTTTTTATTTTTTTTTCTTACCATACTCGAAATTTAAAATATAAAAAAAAAAAACAGTGTGATGGGTGGGTTCGATATCAAGTATGAAAAATGTAATATTCATGTCTTTTTATCATATACTTTGTTTATTGAAATATCGAATAGACATTCACCGTACAACGGCCATATCTGTAGATCTGTTGGTATGGAATAAATGTTTGACTAGCAATTATAGCTAGGAGTAATAAAATAAGCTGACACTCCTCGAGTATGTAGCTGCAGGAAAATATTATTTCATCTTTAAGAGCATGTCATTTACCGACAGCTGCAATTACCATTTTGTGCAGCGACAACTGCACAAAATGGTAATTGTCGATGTCAAGCGGTGGTCGCGGCCATGATTGTGAGTTTCGCCCGCTTGACATCGACAATTACCATTTTGTGCAGTTTAAAAGAATACGTCTTCATTGTTGCATGAAACAAAGAAGTTTTCCGATGTATATCTTCGGAATTCCATCTAGAATTGCACTCTTGGTTCCTTTTCCGCGCTCGTGACGCGTAGGCTTTGCTATCAGTGAAAACAAGTGAAAACTGGGTAAGGTCGGTAAAGAAGAGGAAAAAAATGACTGTAGCATGCTCTTAAGTAACTTATGCATGTATAAGTACGAGTTATATGTAATTTACCGTTGAACCGAATACACGACCTTACATTTAATTTAGTTTTTTTTCGTTCATATTATAATCAATTCAAATACATTCTGCTATGCCTTTGAATATATGAGAGAACTTATGGTGCAACTATGTATTTTTAATCGCTCACAGTTCATCCTTGATTATCGGTATGACGAAACGATATAATTATACCGCGTATCAACAATATTGAGACATTATGCGCCATTTATCTGCGGCCATTGTGCTGTGTGATCGATGTGCAAGAGGTGCATGGTTTTCATGCAGAAAATAAAAGAGTGGAAAGAAGGAGAGTAAAATGAAAGAAAAAGGTGACACGATGATGATGTACGAAAATGGAAAGAAACAAACAAACGAATTAACGTTTTTTTACCTTGGGAATCAAAATGCAATGAGTTATTTTTTTCAATGAGTTTTCTTCACATTATTTAGGTAGGTAGCAAAGAGATTTCTCGAGTACGGAATATCTCCGAAATTATTAGATTTTGATCCGATATTTTCCAATCTAATTAAACTGTTCAAAAAATGCCTTGAAAAAGAATTAAAAATACGTTTTTCGGTCTAAAATTGTCTGAAATTTTCGAAAATGATTATCCTTTCTATCTCACTTGTCATTTTCAGCGCAAAAATTAGACTTAAAATGTCAATTTCACCATGTTCTCGAAATTTTCCTGATAAACAGAATTTTTTTTCATAAAATTGAGAAAATTTCAGATGAAAAGTATGTCTAAAAAAATCTTCACTTGTTTATCTGCAAGCCACAGTTACAGTTTGAATAAAAATTGAAGGGTTTTTTTTTGTGATTCTTTGTGCAAACTAGTGGAAAATCGTTAGACATGCTTTTCATCGGAAATCTTCAGAATTTTCAGAAACAAAATTCCAATTCTCAAAAAACGATGGTGAAGTTGACATTTCAAGTCTTATGTTTCGAATTTCGCGCTAAAAATGAAAAGTTATAGTTAAAAATGATCATCATTTTCGAAAAATGTAGAAAATTTTCTATAAAAAAACGTATTTTTAATTCTTTTCAGGGGATTTTTTTAACCCTTTCATCAGATTGGAAAATTTTGAAGAAAAATCTTATATAAAATTATCAACTGAAGTTGAAGATTTTTTATACTCGATAAATCTCTTTGCTGTCACCTAAGTAAAATATGTGACGAGTTCATAAAAAAAAAACGATGTATACAAAATTTGGCCCATATATAGACAGAATAGAATGTCAGGTTACATTATTCTTGAAATTTGGGGAATTTAAAGTACCGGGTTTTGTTATTTCATAATTATATTTATCGTCAGATATGAACAGCTGGTATATCTTGCGATGTGACACGCGCACCTTTTCGTATCACATTTTAGGCTGGCAGTTATTACGTAATTAATCATCATAACTGCCCGACTTATTTGTATCTACCTGGGGGACTTCTTATGTATGTATCTATATAAATACGATTTGATCAAGCGTAAGATTTTGAAAAACATGTGGAGTGACAGATAGTCACTTTGGCCACTGTGAAACCTGTCACTTTATCCAACAATAATAATGTAGAGTAACCCTATAATTTTTTTCGTGTTTTTTTTCATTTATCCTCAGGGTCTTAAGAATTACGATCTCGATACGTCAACTGCATTAACACTTGTCAAAATTCATTTTAATCACCCTGCACTGAATTAGAAAATTTCACAACTCTTAGAGGGACAAAATTTCATTAAATTCCATTCAACAAACGTCAAACTTTTGGATTCAGTAATTTTTCTGCGTTAGTTTTTTTTTTTTTTTATACTGTCCCACATATTTATGACACAAATAAGTAAAATAGTTACCATGAAATTATTATAGTAATAAATAATAAGGAATTTGGGAGTCGCAGTGGCTCAGTGGATAAGCAGACGGACTACCATCCGGGAGGCGTGAGTTCGAATCCCGTGCCGGAACCTCGAAAAGTTTTTTCAAATGAAAAATTCTTGAGCTCAATTATACGACTCTGCAGGCGAAAAACTACTCATATACATGACATGTATTGACTATGTGGACCCAATTATACTAAACCAGTGATACACTATTACCCCGAAATCGGAAGCATTTTTAATGTTCTAATATACAATTAATTAGAAATTCTTCACTTAATTAGATGGAAAAACATGTTCAATGATTCACTTTTCTATGTCAACGTCATTGATATTAATTAGCGGTATGAGAATGAGTTGAACAGATCTAGTTCGGAATTATTATCAATGATGTATGAGAATTGTAAAAATCTGCATGTCACGTGATGATCCTTATTTATTCATCAGATCCTATTTATCGATTAGGTAATAAACTGCAATAATATAACCGGTTTGATTTGACAAGGTTACACCCAGTTTTTTTTTTTTGTCCATCACAATTTAACAGTAATTATTAGTGACAAAAAAGTGAATTACATCCCGCGATATTTTATCGACGATAAGAAGCAAAAAAACTGAGCTCGAATGCTGCAGGTGATAAAAACTCGATCATGTAAAATAATTCCAGGATTTTTGAGGATCGGCAGGAGACAGGATGAAGTTTATATAGAATGAAGTGAAGAAATACGAAATAAACGGGTCTTTGAAACGAATGGATTTGTTACATCAGCAATATATTCCCTCGATACATAAAATGAAAAAATTGAAGAATGAAAAATATGTTACACATGCATTCTCATAATTTTAAAACGATATTTCGACAGTCTGAAGCGATATCATGTTAGATGTAAATGGGTCAAATATATTCCTATAATCTGCAGACAATTTCACACATATTATATATCAGTTAAAACTCTTGCCTTTATCATAATTAAACTATATAATAATAACGAGGCGAAGATAATATCAAGGAGGCAAAAAAGGGACAAAAAATCGTTTCGCATAATTGTCTGCAATAATAATGATTGTATATATATATATATATTCAATAATAACAAAAAATTAAAGCACTAAAACACGCTCAAAGCACGTGCTTTTAATTATTGTTAAAAATAGCGAAAGGCACGGGGATCGTGCGATGCGGGTTGCAGCCAAGAGTTTTATAATATAAAAATTCTCATAAAGCAACCCAACAGGGGCAGCAATGTGTGTATGAGAAAACTGAGAAGCGATGAGGAGGGGTCAACCGATAACCTAACAGGTCGATGGGATCTCGCTTCTTGTACATATTCATAAATCCAACTGGTTTACTGGTCTTGTATAGCTGTTTACAATTATTGTCTCGTTGAGACTGCACACGAGATGGACACAAAAATTTTAGTCGATCTTCTGAAAGACGTTAACATTTTTTTGCTTTTTTTTTTTTTTTGCTTGTGATAGCGTGAAGGGAATCAACGATAAAATTGTTATAAATTAAGGACAAAAAATAGACAATATATTACATATAGTCACCATTTTTTATTTCTCTTATCTATTCGAGACACTGACTCAGCTTTTAAGCTGGATTTAATTTTAAACTAGGATTAAAAGGTGATTCAACTTTTTCTCTTTCGAGTTCAAGTTGCCTGAAATTTTGTAAAAAATCATGTCTCATAAGTATTTGTTAAATTATTGGAATAATAATTTCTCATTTAATCTTCATACTTACTTTGTTGAAAAATTAATTGAAACTATATTATAATTATCGTGACGAAAAAGTATAAAATTTTTGTTACAAAAAAAGAAACCAGATATATGAAAAATTGATGGAGAAAAAATTATTTCTGAAATTGAAACTCTGGAATAAAATCCAGCTTTAGAAATACTGTGAAACAAAAATATATTCACTTACTGGATTTTTTTAATTTTTAATCGAAAGTCAATCATAAGGATTTGAAATTTTTTAGACACTTTTTTTCCCCAAGAAACATTTTCTTCCTTGATTGATATACTTTCGAATTCTTTCAAAATGGATATAATTACACTTCAGGCACATGCATATACCGGAATTCATAATCATCGATTTCAACCTAAACTATATCCCATTTATCCTCATAGTTTACTTAGAGAAATCCAGCTGATCGATAAATCGGAGGCGTTATAATATGACAGTGAATTAAAAATAATATTAATAACAATAATAATGTCCTTCTAGTCGCATTCAGAATTCGTAGAAAAAAACGTTCTTTGTGATACATGTAGGTATACAATCTTGAAAAAAAAATATGTCACTATGAAAATGTATTAAAAAAAGTCTCATATAAAAGAGAAAGAGAGAGTCATGAAAACGAAATTCATTATATGTAGGTATAATCCTAAGTTACGTCCATTTATATTTGTCCAAAATTATCATCAACACAAGATGAGTAACTACACGGGTATCTCTGTACGCTTTCACTCTTCTCTTTTCAATAACATCGCGCCGTGTCCATCCAGCTTGTCTACATGTGCAACGATATTTTCTTTCTCTTTGCTTCTTTCATTTTGACACCTAAACGAAATTATGGCACACGATTTCTCTAATCCTCTACAGTATAGAAACTGCTTGAGTTCTATATATACATGCAGGATTTATGTGTATTATATGTATGTACACGATCGTATCGTTATCTAACAATTACGATTGATTTCGAACGGACTTTGAACCTTTCGGTTATCGAGGTACCTGAGTGAAAAATCTTATAACAGTTTTAAAATTAGATATCAGACACAGTCTACGAAGACATTAATTCTTTTTTTTTTCTCACATTTATTTTCTAATTTACGACAGCAAATTAACAGTGAATTATCGGTTTTTGCCACAATTCAAGCGTGACCACATGACGTCATCATATATCCTGGCTGAATTAGTCACGTGTACGCGCGAAAAACGTCAAATACATTATTTCAGGTTAGGAACGCGATCCAACCGCCAGAGGCGCCACCGGGTTCTGAGTCACGTGACGTGGAATTTTCCTTATGATTTATAACTCATTGGATATAGTGCGATTTGAATTAAAAAAAACAAATGACCAAAGATTATCATCTTTCGTTAATAATTTATGTATACATCGTAGATATTTTTATTTTGTAGCGTCATACAATTTCCTGTATGGGCGATTTCTGTATGGGCGATTCCACGTCAACTGTGACACTCCTGTCCCTCATAGTCAGCGATTTCGATGAAATTTGGTGAACACGTAGGTTTTGGAGGGAAACAACTTTTGGCCAAAGGATTTTCGGAAATTCGGAAAACTATAGGAGTTGCGGAGCCTGAAAATTTTCGGACGTCGATTTCTTGATAAAACATATCCCTGACACGAGTTATCGTAATCCAAATCCGTTTTAACGACTTGGCGTGGAAAACTATGAAGTTCCAAGGAAAAAATACGTCACTCATGACAAACAAATAAATTAATGTTTATTATGCAGAAAAACATTGAAAATCGTTTTTTAATCGTGTTCTCTCACTTTGTAAATTATGAAAAAAAATCAAGGTATTCCTTTTGGTTTTCTCTTGGATTTCGCCCATCGAAAAGTATGGTGTCTCTTTTCGTTTGCCTATCAATAAAGGTCGAAGTCGGTCAGACGCGCGCTCTTGCCGTGCAGTGCAAGCCAGTGTTGGGCGAATTTGAATTAATACACTACAAATTACAAATTACAATTCGTAACGATTTCTTATTTGTAATCAAGCCAAAATCCATTACTCATTACAATTGTAATTCGTAATTAAGGAAGCAGGTCGTTGTAGGCGCACCTAAATAAGGTCAAAATTCAAAATTCATGAATTTTTTTCTCTGGTCGATTTTTTTTCTCACAAACGGTTAGAACTATGGTTCAGTACAACATTTGATGTACAATTCGTATTTTTTTGAAGTCTGATTATTGAAAACTGGAAGAATGGCTGCATTGTTCTCGAAACGCTGTCTTCCAAGTCTGTGGACACTGTCACTTGTACACTGTTGATCTGATTGGAATCAAATTTTCACAGGATTATCTCCAATAATTTAACCAGTCTTCGACGAGCCGGTTTTTTACATTTTTGATTTCCCTTCATGTTACGCTACCTGAAAGGTCAAGAAATGTACTAAAATTTTTTTTTTTTTACTTCAAATGTTAACAATATCCTAAAAAAAAATTGTATCCAAAAAACGGCTCTTCGAACACTGGTTTAGACATTGCAGATGATCCGGTTCAAATTTCTTCTACATCACATTAACAGTGTGCAAGTGACAGTGTCCACAGACTTTGAAGACAGCGTTTCGAGAGGAACGCTGCCGCCATTTATCCAGTTTTGAATAATCTGATTTTTTCTTAAATATGAAGTGTGCATCAAGTATATCACACAATGGTGGAAACCGTTGGTGACAAAAAAGAATTTCGACCGAAAAAAAAATAATTATAATTTGTGTCCTTATTTAGGTTCGCCTACACTGACCTGCCCCCTTAATCTGAAATACATTACCCATTACAATTGTAATTTGTAATCAATCCGAAATACGTTACCCATTACAATTGCAAACTGTAATTAAACCGAAATAAAATAACCATTACAATTTTTATTTGTGATTGAACTGAAATACAATTACCATTCATTTTTAATTTGTAATGCTTGATGCATTTCGGTTTGATTACATTTTCAAATTGTGATGGTTGATGGATTTGAGTTTAATTACAAATTACAATCAAAATGGGCAATTTATTTCGGTTTGATTACGAATTGCAATTGTAATGAGTAATGGATTTTGGTTTGATTACAAATTGGAAATCGTTACGAATTGTAATTTGTAATTTGTAGTCAATTAATTACAAATTCGCCCAACACTGGCTAGCACTGCACGGCAAGAGTGCGCGTCTGACCGACTTCGACCTTTATTGATAGGCAAACGAAAAGAGACACCATACTTTTCGATGGGCGAAATCCAAGAGAAAACAAAAAGGAATACCTTGATTTTTTTTCATAATTTACAAAGTGAGAGAACACGATTGAAAATCGATTTTTAATGTTTTTCTGCATAATAAACATTAATTTATTTGTTTGTCATGAGTGACGTATTTTTTCCTTGAAACTTTATAGTTTTCCACGCCAAGTCGTTAAAACGGATTTGGATTACGATAACTCGTGTCAGGGATATGTTTTATCAAGAAATCGACGTCCGAAAATTCTCAGGCTCCGCAATTCCTATAGTTTTCCGAATTTCCGAAAATCCTTCGGCCAAAAGTTGTTTCTCTCCAAAACCTACGTGTTCACCAAATTTCATCGAAATCGCTGACTATGAGGGACAGGAGTGTCACAGTTGACGTGGAATCGCCCGTATACAATATACTTTCTTATTTCTTCTTTGTTATATAGTTGGCTTGGTTTTTTAGTTTCTTAGTAAAGAAAAAACTATATTATCTTACTTCGATTGTGAAGTAATTAATTAATTAATTGATTAATGAACTGTTTATACAAAGGCTTTAATTTTTTCGATCAGCAATTTTCTATGCCAATTATATATAATATAACGATGAAAAATAAACACAAACAAAATGAGATCATGAATTATCTGCATTTGAGTAGACGGTTCTAATTATATAATTTATTCACGAAATATTCTCTCCTTCAATTCTATAAAACTCATTATAATATATACGTACAGTGCTCATTAAAATAAATTTTCAAAAGCATAATGAATTATATGTATGCGAATTGTCACTCTTATTAGTATAGATTCTCGCTCATCATCTCTAATTGTAAGTCACTTGGGGAAGAAGAATATCATAATAGTTTCATCAATAAAAAAGTGGCCACAATTTTTCAATCTGAACTAGATAAAAAAATATTACCTACGTAAATAATTTTTACTTATAGCCTAAAAATAAACTTTAATTATCTATGATTTGAAGAACATGACTGTAATCGATATAATTAATTAGTCAGTCCTTAATAGCAATATTACTTGAACGAAAAATTCTGTTCCTCCGGAAGACATGAATAATTTAAAAACTTTGACACCAATTTTTCATTTTTTATTTCGACATCATTATGCGCATCCTATAAATTAATAAAACAGCCGCGCATATATTAGACCCAAAAACCCAGAGACACATATTGGAATTTGTCAATTTTTTGCCTCGAGGTGCTGTCAAAATCAGTTTCGATCGCAATAAGGGCCTTAATATAAAAACAGCTTACATTCTTCCAGAATTGAACGTTGGAAAGCAATCGCGAACAGTTTCCTGAAGGTGAACAGTAAGAGGCTCGTCTCAAGTTTACATAATTGTCTCACTGCTGTTGGCAAGCCAAATATATGTAATAAATAATAATTAATAACAATCCGTTGATGTCTTAAGACCCTCGGATGCTCGGATATCTCCGCTTTCCTCTGAGAGAGCGCGGTGCTGCTACCAAGAGAGATTAGATTATGAATTTAAGACCAGACCCCCCCCCACATTTACGGTCTTTCAAAACTGATACTCCTGAGGCTATTCGAACTAGTGTCCACAAAGTGAGCGACCAATATTGGTCACCTCGGGCAGCTAGCTACCATCGTTATTCATCAACGATACAAGTAACCGTTTCTTCGATAACTCATATTGGATTTTGAGCATTTAAAATATTAAAATACAGTTAAACTTAATACACGAGAGGAAAGTCATTACCATGTGTAGTGTCACATGAAAAATCTTCTACAAGCCACGTAATCGATTAACGACAAAGTGGAGGCTGGACTTTTTTTAAAAATGGTTTTATAAAAGTGGTTCGAGAATTTTGTGAAACGTCATTTTTTTTAACGATATTGATTATAATTAAAAGGGTAAAAATGAGATTCGACGAACATTTTTCTTCAAATTTATTTTGTGGTGAGTTTTTTTGTTTTTGTTTTGTGTTACGTGTATGATGAGTATATTTTGGTATCTAAGTGTATTTTTTTTCTATTCAAGTATCTATAAGATAACAAAAAATATTATGTACAAAAGGATCCAATTCGGTACCTAAATTTATTGACTATTTATCAATAGCTTATGGAAACGGCTTCACGAAGCGATGTATTAATTGTGCGATTATAGACTAGGATCCATATATGTATATGACGTTGATATCTATGCAGAATAAGTGTCTCCATACATGAATATAGGTAAATATTTCATGTATCGTTTATGTCGACGATTTATGTCGAGTTCCTCGTAGATGGTCTCCATTAAATTGTTACGATTATGCGATCTCATCATTCACGTGTGTTACGTCATGCACTGGTAAATTTGAAGCTCAGCTTAACCTCAAATTGACTTATCTCGTCGTACATCCGAAGGATCGAATATGAGTGAATGTGTACATAAATAATACATAAATAATATTCTCGATAATTAATATTCAATATATGATATCATTTAGAATATGAAAATATATACATGAATCTCCTCAACACTTTTCGTTCTGTTTAGTTGTATTTACACATCAATCTTCGGGATACGATAAGAAAGTCAGTTTGAGGTTAAGCCTCTTCAAATCTACATACATGAAGCACACGTCAGTGAGATCGATTTTCAATGATGTTGACAATCACACTGGTGTCTGTTTATAGTATGAGCACCTAACCTAACCTAACCTAACCTAACCTAAATCAGGTTAACTCAACTTAACCTAAGTTAGGTTAACTTAGGTTAGGTTAGGTTAGGTTAGGTTAACTTAGGTTAACTTTGGTGAACTTAGGTTAACCTAACCTATTCATCGTAACATGAATTTTATTCCAACGAATGTTTTAATTTTTCATAGTGTATTTGTATCGGATTCGTTTATCCTCTGAATTGTTTGATAATTTCGTTTTTATTTAAGTTTTTTTTCAAATTCTTTTTTCCCACACGACCAGCATGCGCTTATAATATTGTCCGTGACTTTTGTGAAAGAATCGAAGAATTTGTGCCGATCGAATGTTTATATTAAACCATTTCTCAATATACCCATTAGACTATACATAGTACATATATGACCGCAAGGTCTTCGCGGCTCTTATCGCTCTATCTGTTCGATTATAGAAAACTCGTTTGTGGTAAACAGAATCTCTTTCATTTCAGTATAATGTGATCGACGATCTCGTGCCATTGATTCACGCAGATTTTCAACACTGCTATATGTATGAACGTAATTATTCTATCTATAGATTATCCTTATTATTATTGTTATTATTATTATTATTTGAATCATCACATTCGATGAAACAAACTCCCGAGTGACTGTCAATTGATCGTAAACAGTTGCAGAATGAATATATATAATCTACTGAAATGATTTTGCAGAACTAAAATGGCGGAGGTGAAGGAATGGAAAATTAAAAATCATGGCCGAGTCACTGCAGTAAATAGACTTATTACATGGTAATATACTGATGTATATGATCCTGATGTTTTTGTCTTGTTGTTTAGAACTAAATTTATATACAGGGTGAACAGTCTAAAGTTGGCTAAAATCGAGAAACAAGCTTTTGGACAGTTCGGAACCAATCCGACTGTCTGAAAGCTGATCATTTCTCGATTCTATAGCCAACTTCAGACTGTGCCATCGTTAAGAATTCATCCTGTACTTGGATGACTCGCGTGAAAGACTCATTCAAGTGTCACACTTTCCCACAGTGTAGCTGAATAAAAACGTACTTTGAATTAAAAAAACTGGAAATCATTAATATTTCCTCATACTAAACGAAATTCATGACCTCTTTCTGAAATCCAAAAAAGAAAACTAAGCGCAGATATTTTACAATAAAAATCAAAACCTTGTAACCCGGTTTGACGTCATTTCGCTGGTCCGATGAAAATGAGGGAATATTGGCGAAATGGTTAGGATAGCGAAGAGGCCTTTTGGTAACAGTGCCTCCTAGATCCAATTCACCGAGGTGACGATTGGTCGAAGTTTCATTTTCAATCTGTGCCAATTTTTTTCTTACGAGTTTCCAACTAAAATATGTCTTTGTCCATATTCACATGTTAAACAATCGAGCACCAACCGATCACCGCAGTTTGAGGTTAAAAAGACTTCGCATGTCTCATTACGCAGAAAAATCCGTCAAAATCGTCATTCCTCGGTTATGCAGTAGTTTATAACTGAAAATAGATTTTCTACCCCACATGCATTAAAAACTCGTGTTTTTTTCCCGCCTTAAAGGGATGGAAGTCACAGTTTTTTGACCAGGGAAATAAACCGGGAAAAAAACTCTGACAGCAGGGAAAAAAATTCTCGTTACCATAGTAACGGCGAGATAAACCAAGAACGTGCCGCCCCTAGCGACGAACGACGTTCTCACGGTTCTAACCTCACTTTCACACGTTTTTAATGCATTCTGCTTCCTTCTCTCGGTGCCTAAAATAGTATATTACGCTACAAGGGAGGAAATCGCGTTCCTCCCGTGTGGCATATACTTCTTTTTACCCGTCTTCGATAAAATGACCATATTCCATTGCTGCAACGCGGGCGGAAGGTAGTCATCAATCTTCGAAGAGAGGGAAGAAAAATGAATACGCGGGCAAAAAAGTGGACTTTTCTGCCCGGCAATTTACTTTTTGGCCCGGCAATCTACTTTTTTGCCCGGAAATTTACTTTTCTTCCCTCTGGTCGGAAATTGATGACTTTCGACCCGCGTTTCAGGGGTAAAATATGGTCATTTTATCGTAGTCGGCTAAAAATAAAATTTTTTTCATTGTCGATCCCGAAAAGTGAGCCTTTTGAGAGAATCACCGCGGTACAAACATTTGCAAGAAAGCTTGTTTGACCGTGTTGAAGTATAAAGCGATGTAGATCGAGTGAGTCAGACAATCAGTTTGCGATAAACCGAAAACCCAGTACGTAAGTACTCGGAGTGACGATGAGTGCACATACAAACCACAGACAATGCAATAATCGCAGGTTACGGGGGGAGGGGTGGGATGATTCAGACGAGTCACGAGCAATTTGTCACGTTTTATGATAAACGTTGCAATGCCATACTCTTCTTGTTGCGATTATAACAAAGATTAGCAAATTATTTTGGGTGCGATATGACCCTGGGATTTTTGGGTCTTGGGTGTATCGTCGTTTTATTTGCGTATCGTCATATCGGTTCTACTAATATCGACAAACAATTCCATCTTTAATTAGTCTGCGATGATTCTGAGTCACTCTGAATTATGCAATTAATTATGAGAATCAGTGACAAACAACTACAATGCTTCGAGTGACATTTTTGTTGTGGTTTTCTTTACTAGTTGAATGATGCTGATCAAATTTTATCACATTTACGAAATAAAAAAATTCCAAAATCAAGTATAACGTCATGAAAAATAATTAAAGGAAGACAAAGAAAATTGAATTTTTTTTCACACGTTTTATTGCACCTCTTTTATAATATCATTTTAAAGCTCGTTGACATAGTCAAGTGTCATTAAAAAATCAGCGTTAAAAACGAAAGCTGGTGTTTTTTTTTTTTTTTTTCAAGAACGTAAAACAATTTTTCGGCAATCATTTTTATTCGTTAAGGGTTGATGAATTTAACAAATTTTTTCAACTGCTTTTTTTCCCATTTGCATTTCTCTCGTTTACTAATTATAATAATTCGGTGACGTCACGATGACTCAATACATTTCTTTTCATACATATAATTGGTTTGATTTGAAAATAGATTTTACCTGCAGATGGAAGATTGATCAGCGATGAATTATTGAATGATCGATGATGATAAGTGTCCAGCTGGTGTCTTTTGGATTATCTCTTGGATGACGTAATTTTAATTATTCTTGAACAATTATTTCGACAAGACGTGGATTTTAATTGTGAGATATGATAAACGATGAATGTTACATGATTATATGATCTCCCACATTAAAAAAAATAAAATAAAGGGTAAAAGGATATATATCTTGTCGTTAATTAACTTGCACGATTAGTCATTATCGGAACCATAATTTTATGTGCACGTGCCTGTCATGTTAAATAGTCACGGTCTAATTCTGCAAGCTTTAATATACAGTGTGTAAAAAATTCATGTTAACATTCAAATATTTGAAAAAACGAAGAGAAAATACGAAAATTTTATGCACAGTCTAACATTTTCGAGAATAAACGAAATTCTATAATCTAAAAAATTAGAGACAGTCAATATTAGACTTGGAGTAAGATTTTTTTTTCTCTCTCTCTTATCGTTAGTATTAACTTTTTTTTTTTGAATATAGTGTAAAAATCGATGTAGAAAAAACTGAGAAACAGGGAGAAGATAAAAGTCCATAGAAGTTGACATTCTATGGAATATAATCATAATAATAATATTAATGATATTATAATTACTTATAATTACTTGACCGTAATATCATGTCGTTTTATTCACACTATAACGAATGAAATTGACTGTATAAATTATTCTGCTATTATATTCTGCAGGGGTCAACAGCTTTTCACCTGAACGTGATGATGAATAAATGTATCTTAAATAAATAAATAAATAAATAAATAAATAGATAAGAACAAAAACGGTCTATAGGTACGGGCTTAAATAGTGAAACATCATTGAGGGAGGCAAGTAGCTTAAAATAATTATTAAAAATTGGAACATTTTTCTATCTTAGAGGATCACTGAATAATAATAAATAATAAACTTAATGAAATTACGAGAAGAAAGAAAAGAAATTCAGGCGTTTTTTGAAAAATCTTTTCGGTCTTTAAACAGTAATTAAATTATCAAGTCATCGTTTTTTTTTTTCTTAATTTCATAGATTTAAGAGTTCACAATTTTTTTTTGTTCTTTTAACATTCGTATTATAAAGAGAATTCCAAAATTGTTAGAAATTTTCGTCAATATTAATCCGTATAAAAGCTTTAAAAAACGATTTAAAAAATCGGTTACAATTAAAGAAAAAAAACAATAAATAGTAATTGGTCTATAAAATTCGATTATGGATTTATTAAAAAAATTAGCAATCAAAAATCAAAAATTTAGCAACCGAAAATGTATAGATTTCTATTCTATTTCTATTCTCAAAACATTTTTGTAAGATTTCTCGTAATCGGAGTTGAATGATTCCACAGCATCTTCGCCATACATGTGCTAATCTCGGGTCAGCCTCGCAGTAATTACTTAGAAAAACTATGTTTTTTTTTTTTGTTGTCGTTGTTGTTGTTAATTAGAGAAACCCACAAATTGGGTTAAAAATGCTCATTTTCACTCTCAATAATTGGAAAAAAAAGGAGAAAATAGTTAAAAATAACTAAAAAATTGAAGATAATTAAAAAGTCATCGAAATTCTTGAGGGGGGAGGGTAGGGGGGACCCCCGAATCTTTTTATCCGCGTGATACTTCGAAGCATGTAGAACACAAACACGCGTGATACGATCCTCTTATAGTGAGTGTGATTATGCCACATGGTTTTTTTTTCCCATTTTTTTTCATTCTTCCCCCACCACAGGACGTCGTTGCGTCTGCGTCTGGTTTTCTCGCGGTGGCGACAGCGACTGCTACACCGAATGGTAGTTAAACACTTACACATAGGTACTTGCGCGTACGCATATTATCGAGGAAGAAACTCGTTTGATTACACTCCAACACAAACTTATATGCGGCAAATGTTTGTCCGTTGACAGCTGTTTTACTCAGTCCATTACGAACCTCCGGATCTATCGCGCACGCGATCCCGCGCAACGACGATCTAAGGATCCAGAAAAATCAAATTCAAATTAATCTTCGATGGTCTGTGCTGGCCGGTCACAAACGATGATAACGAGTGGATCACGTTAATCAATTAATTAAACGGTTGAAAAATAATTCTAGAAAAATTTGTTCGATTTAATTAAATGTATATATAACAAAGTGACTGTGACAAAGAAGACTATCGCACTCTGGATATTAATACGACTGATTAATTATACGACAGTCTGTGAGCTGGATTGTTGCATATTTCTTCTTCGATAACTAGAGTACCATGGGATTGTCAGGTACGTAGATTCCCATCTAAATGGGGAAAACTAGCCAGAGCCCTGCTGGGGCCCTACTAGAAGATATCAGAGGGCCCCGGCAGGGGCCCGGCTGGTTTTCCCGATTAAGAGTCGATTTCTACACAGAATCACAGCCACAGTGACTCTGAATGATATTTTCACCGTTTCCTACTGTCGGAACTGAAGAAAAACGTCTATAAGAGACCAACAGACGTCTTTGAGAGTTAAGACAGGACTCAGAAGTCAAAAAGTGGGACATTCGACTACTTTCAGACGACTTTGAGTTCTGTGCTGTCTGGGATATCGTCCTCGTCAATATTTTATTGTTGAATTTTGAGTTCCATTTAATTTTTTGTCCCAATATCACAGCGACGGTTGGCTGCCACTAGATTGAAAAGTCTTGCGTAATATATACCTAGGATTGTGAAAAAAATGATTATAAAACTGGTTTTATGAGCCACGTTGTTAAACTTTATAGAGATTTTATAATCTTCTGTATATATAAAAATGTTCTGTGTGTGTACATGCAAGCGTGCATAAATGAATGATTTTTTTTCCCTCTTCTTCTTCTTCTTCTTCTTCTTCTTTTTGATAAATAAATCACGGGAAAGAGTCAGCTATCACTCTTTACGTCAAAACATCAGAATTTTTCTGCTTTCCAATTTAAATCACATTATACACAAAAATATTCTAAACGAACACAACGAAGTTTGTCTCTATAACTGGGTAACGTAAAATCCTTGAAAGTTGGTATATTTGATTATGATAATCCGTCAGCCAACAATCGGAGTGAATATATTTGATATACTCGAAGCTCAAGATGAAGTGTCTTTTTTTTGTCTTCTTCTTCTTCCTCGTGGTTTCACAAGACGTGACACGTTTTTCATACGGGGAAAATTATTTCCTGTCTCCTTATTCCGTTGTTCCGAGTATTGAAGAGAAAAAAAAAAACTTTGTGTCAAACCGGAAGTTTGTTTGTTTGTTTTTTTTCCTTTTCCCAAACCGCGAGACGATCGGAACGAGTCTCCGGATGACTCACGATTAAATTATATCAGTTTCTGTTTCCTTCCACTCATCTGGACTCCGCTGCATTCCGATCATGTTTTTATATACGCTATATTATAGGTTTATAATTATTCTCTGTCTCATTACACCAAGTATTTTATCCGCTCTTGTTAAACGGTCACATGTGTGTAGAGTGAATCGGGGACATGTTGAAAGTCTGGCACAAACCTATAATACCGTTTATGGAAAAAACGATTGCGAAATATTTGCATGATACATGAGGCTGTGTAGACTCTGCAGCGTACCTGTACTAAGGGAAAAATGCCACGATTCCTGCTAATTATCAGAATCAACATATATTAACATGTTATACACTCGCTGTAGTGTACAGATAACACAAAAATTCGCTTTGTGGTACGTTGCTAAAATAATTGGCATCCATGTATGTAAGGTAACATATATCGAAAGTGGAAACAACAACATAAGTTGATTCACGGAAACGACTCTGAACAACAAAGAAACACGTTGGCCAATTAGTTTAATTGAATTGAATTGAATTGAATGAAATAGTTTGTCGTTTTTTTTTCCTTCTTTCTTTCCTTTTTTTTTTTTTTTGTCTTCTTTAAGGAAAATATTTATGTATATACCTATGAACACGTGCTCAACGCAGGCAAATTACATATGATCGTCACAATGCGAATATGAGTCAATCACCGACAAAGCGAGAATGAGACGATGATAAGAACACATTTCTTTTTATTTTCTTTTGTTTTGTTGTATTGTTTATCATAATCTGAGCACGTCCATTTACTTTTTGTTTCTTCTTTTTCCTCTTCTTCTTCTTCTTCTTCTTCTTCAATAAAAATCATTACAGGCATAACGCATTCGTTTTTTTTTCTAAATCGGTTATTAATATACACGAAAGAAGATAAAAAAAAAATTCTTACGAACAGGATGTACACAAGTTGTTATTTATGCAAATTATAATTATTTATACACTTTTTTTTGTCTCTATAGTGCGAAAAAAGTGTCTATCATATATGTTTAAACCTGAGACTACGATATCTATTGCCTTTCAATGATGATATAAAAAAAAAAAAAAAAGAAAAAACGTACGTCTATATATAGGTAGAATATATAGTATATTGTTCAGATAATTATTTTGACATTATGCAGTCAGAGAGAAACTCTACGTCATCGGTGATTCTCTTTTTTTTTTGGTTTCTTATAAAATTGTATATTTATGCACATATAGTGAAGGGAGGGGAATGAGTGTTAAAAATATATTTCCGAAAGGCAAAAAATTTTATTGATACGATATATATATATACTATAGTTGAATTTCTTTCTGTGTATTTATTCACATCCGGTTATATGCAATTTATACAGTTATACATACTTTCTTATATGGGGATTTTTAGGTTAGATTTATAATTCCTTCGGATAGAAATTATATGGATGGAGAATATATAATATTGAGCAACATCAGTTTCACGATTATATAATAATCCTTGAGAGTGTTATAAAATTTATATGTATTTATATTTATATGTATATTATGTGTTTCGAAAATTATGTAATTCGATAATCCGAGTTTACACAATTTTTCATTCTATTACTTTTCTTTTTTTTTTACCTCATACAAATTATATTTCTTTATTTTCAACATATGTGGGAATCGAGTTTCAATGACTGACTTATAACGATATACGGATAATAGGAGTTTTATATATTTATTTATTATGTAAACCATTCAAACTCACCTTAAAATTAGAAAAAGGGATTCGACTCGGTGAATGGACCTGAAACTAAATGGATTATAATTTCAATAAATTTAAATGAAACTGAAAACTGCGACAAAGATTCAAACTGCCTGTCAAGAAAATTAGACTGAAAAAAAAGGAGCAAAAATAAATAAATAAATATCAAAAGTAGCTACAAAAAACAAAAGTTGATACAAAAACTGACTCATATATGTATTTGTAGAAATGATACAGAGTCTTGAAGCTTTTTTTCGATCGAGAAGAACAAAAGTTAAAATTAGCCAAATACTTTATCAGATAATCAGAAAGACACGATTTTTTTTTACTGTCTACAAAGAAGAGTTTTTTTTATTCCTTTTCTTATAATTCTGTTTCTCTGCACGTGTCTCTTCTTCGCTTGCAATTACGTGAGGATTGGTTAGCATATAAACTAAACACACAATCTTGGGCTCATAGTCGGACCGTTAAAATTAATACCTTCAGGACAGTAAAAAATGAAGAAGATTAATATTAACGAAGTACCACAAACATCTGTAATATTTAGCAAAAGGAAAAAAAAGTATTCAAGACCGAAAAAATATACTTTTTAGTAGATATAATTGAAGGTACTCACCGATGAAGGCTTCCATGAGAACTCTCTTCTTATTTCCTTGTTTAATATTGTAAGACCACAATAATCACGTTCATTGTTCACTTTGCAGTAATTTATGATCGTCATTTTTTCTTTCTCTTCTTCTTCTTCTTCAATTATGAATTATTTGATTTCCTCAAAGTCGACTCGGTTTCCGGGTCTCATCATATGTCTCGATTAATTATATCGATACAGTAGCTCAATTGGAATCTTTTTTGTTTTTAATTATTAAAAAGTCAAAATCTAGTAACAATTCTGCGAATAGGTACATAACAGACATTCCCATATGTGTGTATGTACATTATAGGCATCGTCGGAAGTAGCCTCCGGGTCTTACGTCACTTGTGGTTTTATGCTCGTCATCGCGACTCAGCAGAAATTGAAAAGTCAGTGTCGCGGGTTGAATCTGAGACAAACTTTGATTTTTATCACCGATTAATTGAAGATCGATCTAAATATCAACGATTCTGATGATTGAATTTTTTGTTTCATAATTTCTCAGAAACAAGAAAAAAAAACACACACACACACTTTAGTTTTGATGTTTGAAAATGTATATCAGTTTTGGAAAAATTCAAATCCATATTCGACGTGTGGAATTCCGGTATCTTCATTATATGTATATTAAAGTCGCTTAAATTATTCCTACTTCCAGGACAAACAACTATGCTACTACTAGTCTGTTTTAATACACACAAGTTCGATGAACTTTACATTTTCTTTGGTATACATGTATATACAATTTATCTTCAATACCCCCGTCAGTTTTATAATTGTTTTTCCACATAGTTACAAAGCGTTATAAGATAATACGCTCCGTCTACGCTATGTCACGATTCAATGATTGAAAAAAAAGATGATAATTTATTGTGTGTATCATGAAGAATGATCGAAATTTACTATTCAATCAAAGATACAAGATTATTATAGATTCGTTATATCGATTAAAACGTAGAAGAATTTCAAAACGCTATAAAGTCCATGGTTAGTGGAGTGAAAAAATAAAACTAAGCTTCCATGAACCAGATTCTTGATGAATTGAAATTTGGAGGAGGTGGCAATTTTTATATCGAATGATAACGTTTTACAGAATTTGCAATAACCTTTTTATCCATGTCACAGCAGTACTTTATAAATTTCAAGCCGATCGGACGAGTCGTTGCAATGGAATCGTAGCAGCAAGTTCGAAGCTACTTCAGTGGTCGTGACGGCCTCAATTTTCAAGTTACGAAGTCGAACTTTGTTTCAAATTAAAGCTGAGATTTAAATCTTCGAAACTGTATTTTTTGTATAATTTTCACTTCACTAACCTAGCCTTCATAACAATATAATCGTATGTCCGATTTAAATACCTGTCAGCACTTTTGATCCACATTTCAAGTCGACGGACTGACATAAACAGTGATATAAGAATCAAAAAACTAAATTGCGGTAGGTCGTGGTATAATTTTGTTACAGCCAACACATTATGACAAAGAGTCAAAGTCCATCGAAATACTTATGACGTCTGTACGATATCAGGATCGTTGAATCATTCAATTTCCTTTTAAAACTGTACAAACTGTTTTTTTATTCTCTCGGTCAAGGTGAATGACCGGTTTCAATCTCGTTTTAAAAACCGTTCCTTGCTCCAATGTACTTTGGATCAATTTATTTTATTTTTTCCAACTCGACAGATTCACGTTTCAGAAAATTAAAGACACGTGCAGAGGAAGTAGTGTCACCGTTCATTACCTTTTTTTCTATGTATCTGGTCTTATTACCAACTACGAGATAGTCTAATCGAGTACCTATAATTGGCGGTTTTGGTCTCTTATATGGTATGTGATTAGCACCGAGATAGATATAATTAATTGGTATATCTGTAACGTAAACTTCGGAGAGGGAAATCACGGTATTTTTCCTAAACGTGTACGTAGACATAATGACTATCAGCTGATCATGGAGATTTATCGTTATAATAAAAAGAAGAGGATAAAAGAAGGAAATAATTCATATGATTTCACGATACAGCCGTTTGTTAATTGACGATGGAAGAATAAAGGGGAATAATAATGATGTATTTTTATTACGCAACGTGTATCTTAAAACTATTTTGAAATTCAAATCTTCACAGTCTCGAATCCTCAGGCAGAGTCTCGTGAATAGCGAGATGCCAAAATGATATTTGAGCCATTATACATGAGAATATTGTGCAAGTCCGGTTACATAGTGAGACAGACACGTATTAAACCAACTGCATCACATAATTTCATTCCTAGATGAAAGAGTTTCGGAAGTCCTTCGTCAGCCTTCATATGATCGTGCATGTAATCACGATTATGATGACTACGTAAATGGATTATGTATTACGCACTTGACGGTCGTCTGAGATACGGAGAAGTAGAAGAAGGAGGAGGATAGAAGACGAAAAAAAATGTATTTCCATTCTTTTGAATTCTCGTGGTCTTTGTATAAAATGAGGAAAGAAATGAGCCACACTTACATCCGATTACGTGTGTCATTTCTAGGGCGGAAGTTTGACGTATGTGTGGCTACTAGGTAATCCTGCAGACTCGCGAAACGATTATAAGAATCCAGAATGCTGAATTGTGTCATTTTTCATATTTTAAAATGTTTTTCACACGATCTTGGGAACACATTGTTTTTTGTCTACGATGCAGAAAATAAAATTTATCGGTAGATCGATTCGAGCTTTTCTGGTCTCAAACTATTCAGTAAAGACGCCTTCTCAAAATGGACGGAGAACTTCTTGATCCGATCAAAATTGTACCAGATATTCATCATTCTTTAGAATAAAATAGCGTTTTTCTGTCTTCACAAGTTACTTTTCACGATAACTCGAGTAAAAATGAAGTTATGAAAAAGTTCTCTGTTCATATCCAAAAGGCCTCTTTACTGAACTGTTTGAGACCAGAAAAACTAAAATCGGTCCACCGGTAGATTTTATTTCGTGCATCATAGATAGACAAAAAAATTCTTTCTAAAATCATATGAAAACCATTAAAAAGTCTAAAAAATTTATACTTTCGGTGATTTTGACTTTTTCGAAATTTCAAGCTGTATGTTAGATTCCAAAAAATACGGATTTGAATGAAATGGGTACCAAATGGTACCATGGTTTTTTGGGTCGCTGATCACAAATCTGTCGTCAGTTTTGCGAAATTCAAAATTGTGGATCCAATTAGCTGGGGAAAAACACTAAAAAGGTTGGAAATCTTACAAAACCGGTACTCGAAGGTTTTTTTAAGCGCTGATCGAGAACCTAGGGCAGATTTGCAAAATTAAAAACAGCTGTAAACAAAATAAATAACGGGAAGTTCAGAGGCTGGCTCATAGTCAGCCGAAACCCGCTCATTTCTTTCTTCTCTGCAACATCCATCTTCAATTTTATTGTGAAAGTTCTTCACACAGATTGAAAGAAAGACCCCATCGACCTTGACGATTACGAAACCGGCTTAACCCGCGACTTGAGAATTAGTGCATCTTATCTTCCGATTCGATCACCACTCTGATCCTGAGATACGATATAAATAGAATCTTCCTCCCGTCAACAGTTTTTGGATAAAATGAAAGGAGAAAATAGAAAAAGACTTTGAAATCACAGTTCAATAAAAAAATTTTATTTCTTTGTTGCTTATCTTTACAGCTGACAATGAGTCAAGATATCCATGGAATAATTGAGATTATAGTCAGCTGGGTCTATTTTAACGCTGGTCGCTAAGTTCCTCTGAGATCCCTTTCGCTTTCTAGATCCAGTGTGTTAAGGTTGATCGAAGAGGAACGTGGTTTTTTTTTTCTACAGATGGTAGAAGTTCGACCTGTTTATTGCTCAATAAATTTTAACGAATATTATGATCCAACCAGTTTTTTTCGTCAACGTGTGGCCATAAAGCGACAAAATGTTGCTGCTGGGATATTATGTGACGTTGCGTTTTAGTGCCACCAATAATTTCTAATTGGGAGTGATTTTATTACTCTTCTTAGCGAAAATATTTTGTTGTTAAAACAGTAAACGCAAAAAATTAAGTAAATACACAAACAAACAAGGGTCTAGAGCGTATAATTAATCTGCGGTATGTTAATAAGAACGTTCTCCCACCGTCGGTCACTCAGATAACGATAGGCGGCTTATCGCGACCCCGTGACACCCGATGATCCAGAGACTCGGGGAAGAAAATATTTCGGAAAAAAAATTTGATGGAAATAAGACGAAGAAGAAGAAATTGTGTGGCTGTGTGTATCAACGACGTAGGAAAAACTCCAACTCCGAAGAGATAATGTCCGTATGCTATACACAAGATATATCCCCGGTTGTCCATGACTGTTGGCACGCGGGGCATTTGCAGCGTTCGATCAGCTGCTCTGTGTGTGACACCGTCATCGTTACAATTTGATTTTTGCACATAAGAAGTATCGGCCACAGAGAGCAGGCTTTTTTCCTGAATGCCGTTTTGTGTTCCACAAAACATGTTGTCCAGTCCAAGGCGGGAAAACTAGATTTGAACCTCGACGGATTTCCGTACGCAGCCCAAAGTGAGATATCAAAAATCTGCAACGATTGATTGTTCGGGACAGTAAACTGAGCCTGCACACCAAATTTCAGCGGAAAATATTGAAAATTTTGGAAGTTATGAAACTTTGAAATTTTGATATTGAAGATAAAACTAGTCGTTTGTGTGGCTCGATCGCATATAGGGACTTTTTGATTCATTCGCGTGTTGGAATAGCCTCGAGTTTTTGACGAAGGTGGAGAAGAAAAGGTACTTCAAGCTTGGTGAATTTGACGGATTCCGCAAAAAAAAAAATCAGATATCGAAGATCGGACACGATTGATTCTTCGGGATGGTGAACTGAGTGTGAATCCCAAATTTGATCCAACAATATTAAAAATTGTAAGAGTTATCCTACTTTACAGCTGAGGGTATAAAAATCAGTAACTCTTACAATTTCCAATATTTGTCAATGAAATTTGGCGTGTACACTTAGTGCACAAAATCGCATTCAGAAAAAAATCAACAACTACTGGTGATCAATACTTCTTATAATTACGTTGATCGGTGAATCCCCTCCTTAATTAGTTCGAAAAATGTCTCAACTTCGCTTATATCTTCCAAACGGTTCAATTTAGGCGAAGAACCTAGATTACCTTTTGTACAGGGAATTTTATCAGCTTCAAAATTAGTTCCGGTCATTTATCTTCTCGGAGTGACCGGAAGCCAGCTATCCCACATTTAGTGTATTGAGAATTCGAGTGTGGGCGTGGTTTCACCTGGTGGTTCAATTCGTAGTTGAGTAGTTCAAATTCGTCCACCAGATGTCACGTAGGAATATTCAGAATCCTGATACGATATTGAACGAAAAAATTCGAACCATGATCGACAGAACTACGAAAATAGTGGATCGAACTAAAATTGTGGTTCAAAATACTATTCGACCCATATATAAGAATATCAACTATGCAACCAGGAAACTATTCTGACTCAGAATATTGATTTTGATATCAGATCAAAATAACAAACAAAAAAGTTATCCTTTCTCGTTTTATGCAGAGACAAAAAAAAAAAAATTGATGCAATTTTGTACAAAATTAACAGCGATTTATTACACCGTGTTCATTAATTTTTATTTCCTTGTTTCAGACGGCGACCTGAGCATGGGAGCCGGTGCGGCGGGTGGTTCGGTTCTGGGACTCCCGGGAGCAGGAGTTGCCGGTGTTTTATCACAGCATTGTGCAATTTGCGGTGACAGAGCAACGGGGAAGCACTATGGAGCGGCATCATGTGACGGATGCAAGGGGTTCTTCAGAAGATCCGTCAGAAAAAATCACCTGTACACTTGCCGGTGAGAAATGAAGTAGAAAAATCTCGTGTTCAACAATATTCTTCTCAATCCTCTTTGACTTCCGATAATTCAATTCCTCTTCTCCCATTCGTCCAACAGATTCAGCAGAACCTGCGTTGTCGACAAGGACAAAAGAAATCAGTGCAGATATTGCAGGCTCAGAAAGTGCTTCAAAGCAGGAATGAAAAAAGAAGGTAAAACATTTCTCGAAAATTTGTTTCATCAAACTACAAATAGGACAAGATCCATGTGATGGACACTGATCAGCTTAATCTGAATTTCAGCCGTCCAAAATGAACGAGATCGGATAAGCTGTCGAAGGCCGAGCTACGAAGAGCAGGGTAATGGCGGTGGTGGTTTGTCCGTGGTTTCGTTGCTGAATGCAGAGATGTTGAGTCGACGAGTGGGTGCCGCGTTGGAGGTGAGTAAAAAAAAACTGTAAAAAGATGGTTAAAAAAATAGTTACATTTGAAATTCTAATCATTCGTCTGTTTTCTCTATCTGTCTCGAATTTTCCAGCAGTTGGGTAGCCCGAACAGCGAGACGGACCTGAGCACCAAACAAATCGCCAATATAAACGACGTGTGCGAGAGTATGAAACAGCAGTTATTAATATTGGTGGATTGGGCAAAATACATACCGGCCTTCACCGAACTGTGTTTGGACGATCAGGTGGCCTTGCTGAGGGCACATGCCGGGGAACACCTTCTCCTCGGTGTTGCGAGGCGCAGCATGCACCTCAAGGACGTTCTTCTATTAGGCAATAATTGTGTAATAACAAAAAACTGTCCTGGTAAGTGGAATAACTTGTCGAAAATAACACCGTAACGCAACTCTATATATATTCATACGTAGTCGAAGGCTGTAATATCTCTTCCATCTGCAGCACCGTGTCGGTATTCACCGATACTGGCCAGTCCATCATGCCTTTATATCCTTGGGTGGCCAGACTCAATGAATACCCTCGGTCTCAGTTGTACTAATCTATCGGTGTGGTGGTGCATGGTATTAGGTATTCTGTGGCTTATGGTCGTTACTTACAAACACTTGTTGTTTTATACAATTATATATACTCTCTTACATCGATGTAATTTTTTTTTTTTTTTTTTTTTTTTTGTTTGTTTTCATCTCGGTCGGTGGTGTTCGATGTTTTGTTGTTTAAAATCAATTTGATTATATAATAGACTGATTATGCAATTTATGAGAGAGACTTCGATGATCGTGGTATCCAATTTTATTAGAAATTAATAATAATGCATACGCTTTAACGATCCATTAGATTGGCAAATAGGTTGCACATCATGAGTGGATCAAGGCGAACGTTTGTTAGATGATTAGAAATACCCACGATTATGAAACTCATTGGTTATGATAACGGTTATTAATGGATCGACGATTATTATTATTTATAGATCGATCCATTTAGCATTGAATCATCGAACACCTATGGCTCACGATCAGAGATGACGAGAGTAACTTTCGTGATAATGCACGATTCAGCATGCGAAGAGCACCTCACACTGTCTATAAACTCGTTTGTCAAAGAGGATGTCGGAACAAAGCAAATGACCTTCTTCGACATCCTTTTTTCACAATCATCAATTACGAGCTGTAAAAAAAAGTATTCAGTTTTCTGTTGTTTTTTTTTTTCTCTTCTTTTATACACAATATATTTTGGATTACGCTAAGTGGTAGGTAAAATAGAAAAAAATTGATATCACTGCACGGCAATGGGGTGTAGCTAGTTCGACTGAGTCCGGCATTAAATGTTTTGTGTTTATCGAACTGCATGGCGTGATGGAGTTGGTAATTGTGCTGAAAAAAATATATCACTTGTGCAACGGGAATGGCAAGAACGAGAACAAGAAAAAGAAAGAAACTATGGGGCCGGACTCAGTCTAGTATATAAGATGAACGGTATAACCGTTGTATCAGTTATCCTATTGCCCACAGAGGGACGCAGCCAGGACCTCGACATCAGCAAGGTCGGCGCCAGAATCATGGACGAACTCGTCAAACCTTTGAACGACGTTCAAATCGACGATACTGAATTCGCCTGTCTCAAAGCCATCGTGTTCTTCGATCCGAGTGAGTATATTCACACACATATTCATCGCACACCAGAACCTCGCCTATTAGACCCACTACCTCCACGATCTGACAAAAATAGCCGGTGGAACTTGACTTGTTACCACAGCCAGAGTAGGCTGAAATAATTCACAGCCGATCTCGTCAAATATCCGAATCCGATAAATAGCCGAGATCGTTGAATATCCGAGGTCGTCAAATAACCGAGGTCGTCGTATAGGCGAGGTCGTCGAATATCCGAGGTCGTCGAATAACCGATGTCGTTGAATAGGCGAGGTCGTCGAATAGGCGAGGTCGTCGAATAGCCGAGGTCGTCGAATAGCCGAGGTCGTCGAATAGCCGAGGTCGTCGAATAGCCGAGGTCGTCGAATAGGCGAGGTCGTCGAATAGGCGAGGTCGTCGAATAGGCGAGGTTCTGGTGTGATTTTGGTTATAATTATCATCACGTGTTGAAAAAATCATTATTTCCTTAACCGAATTGTTAACAGACGCAAAAGGTCTCAGCGAGCCAGGTAGAATCAAGCATCTCCGTTGTCAGATCCAGATAAACCTAGAAGACTACATAAGCGATCGTCAGTACGACAGTAGGGGTCGTTTCGGTGAGATATTGCTGACGTTACCCGCCCTGCAATCTATATCGTGGCAGATGATAGAGCAGATACAATTCGTCCGTCTATTCGGAGTCGCCCACATCGACAGTCTCCTCCAGGAGATGCTGCTGGGTGGGGCCACAGCCGAGGCGAACGGCTCAGGGTCGAACCTGGTTCCAAATGCACCCGGAAGCTACGGGAGCAGTAACGACTGTCCTAGCAGTCCGTTGACCCCTGGTCATCCCAGTCCGGTCAGTCCTCAGGATCACATGTTGGGCGCCGGTAGTCCGGACATGATGCTGAGGGACCTGGCGCCGATGAGCAACGACGAGCACACGATCACAGGGTTCAGACTGTTCAAACAAGAACCGAGTCTCGAAAATGAACCACCGACCTTCTGACTAGACGGAGATTTTCCTATTTATTCGGGGGAATTGGCATGCTGAGAGGGACTCAGACAATAATAAGCCTTGCCGCCTTGCCATAACCTCACTTTATATTTCTTTTGTTTATAATTCGCGCCCATTTTTCAGCGCGATTTTTGAACACAGCAATATGATTTACTCTGTGATTTGAACGATGTATAGGAAAATTTGAGTCTGTATAGTTGCGTCGAAGGGATGATAAATGATTGTATTTTATATATATATATATTTTTTTTTTCTTTTTTTATACCGATATCAATACTTTAGGTATAATTGTCGATAGTTAGAATTTATATTGCGATAAATTCGGTGCCTTATTAATGGTAAAATTGCTCAATTATAATGAATAAATGATTTAATTAAATAATTATATGTATAGCGTATAATTTCTTATGTTTTAAGAAAGAGACACAATAATAATAATAATAATAATAATGTGACGATAAAAGAAATACATTAATGTGGCATTATTATATATACTATATTATATATACACACGTACGGCATTAATTAGAGATTCTAATTAATGCCGCAGGTAAGAATTGTGATAAGATATAAATATATGTTAATAATTGCAGACTAATCATGTCTTAACCCAGAGGAAATAATTATTTTCTACATGGGTTTTAGTCTTACTATAGTTGATTAATTTTTTTTTTTTAGTCTACAATAAAAAAAAAAATCAACAAAAAATAATAATAATTTATTATGAAACTAAATCAAAAACATGAGTAAAATCAAATCAAAGAAGAGATAAAAGAAGCTCTTTAATCAAAAGCAACTCTAATAACAATAGTAGTTTCAAATATGCATATAATCAAAAAGAGTCAATATTTTGTCTTTCCAATAAATTTTTCTGATCTAAGTGCAGTAGATTTTTTTATCCAACGTTCTTTTGATTTCCATATTGTTGGAAATGTTCTTAAAAAAAAAAAAAAAAAATTTTTTGATATGAACAAACAATCAATAAAACAGAAATAGATTAACGAATAGCTGGTAAAAGCAGTAAAAGCAGTGTTAAGGAAGTATATTACATTCCGAAATATATTATAGATACTTATATACGTAACAAATATACGTGTAACAAGAATTATATTTTTGTATATATATACAATAGTTTATACAGTTTCTCGTTAAACCTAATATATTGTTATCGATAAAAGTGAAGAAAGAAAGAAAGAAAAAAGAAACCTATAGATTATATTTACAAGAAAAAAAAACCTGTAACGTAATTGATGGAATTATATGTAGAATGATTTAATATATGCGCGTTTTTTTTTTTTTTTATATATTTTCCTTTAATAAACGCGAGCCATTGCAATGCAATTTGTTCATAGTAAACACCGTGTTGCTCAGAGGTGTAATGTATATTGTCTTTATTAATCATATTTACACTAATAATCAATAATACCTAATTTAATTTAGACTATTTTAGATATTGTTAATATTGTCGTAAATATATATATTATTATAATTAGGAACGAATTTTGAGACAGAGAAACAAAAAAAAAAATTATTATTATTAATGATAAAATTAAAGGCGAATGAAAAAGTGATTTTTTTGTTTTTGTTATTGTTGTTGTAAAGTTTTAAGTTGTAAATTTGTTCAATTAATTATGATAATAAGAAAAATAAATTGGCCCGGACACAAAGCAATAATAAAAAATATATACGTATGTAAGTCTATAATTTTCGTAGTTTTGTAATTTAAAAAAAACAACAATACATTAATTTCTTCATTACTGAATAATTTTTCTTTTCAAACTTGCATAAAATCACAACAGCAATTATTATTCCACACTTGTTTTGTTTCGAATTCGGTATCTCTTTGCTTTTCTCTGATTTAAAATACACTGAATTATCAGCGATTGCCTTGTTTTACATTTTGTTGCTGTTTTTCTGTCAGTTCTATTAATGAAGAAATTTGTTTGTCACATCAAACGATCATCGATAATTGTCTGGTTTTTCTCTCTCATATTTCACATTATTAAGATATTATTATATTACAACATTTCGTTATGTACATAAACATATTTAGTAATACTTTAAATAGCGCGGGTTGTGAGTCAGTAGTCGATACGTTAATTAATTAATTCTCTTTACGTTCATTTTCATATTGTACGACATAAGTGTATCTAGAAATGTTTAATTTCCTTTTTTTTGTCTTTCATCAATGATTAATTAATTGCTTTTTGCGAATGAATTTAGTAACAGAGAGAAAGAGAGAGTGAATTTGTGAAAAAAAAATGTTAAAATAAACTCTACACTTGTTACCTAATCAATCATCAATTATTATTCAATTTAATTCATAAGTGAATAAGAACATTTGCTCATTCTGTTCAAATAAAGGGATATTTAAAAATTATCAACAATATAAAAGACGTGGGATTGTAAATTATTTCAGTAACTAAGCTATTTTTTTTTTTCTTTTTTAGAGCAAAATCACGTATTTTCGTTTTCAAGTTCGGTACGTTTTCGTTTCTTGTGATTAGCCACCATCTCCGAAGTCTCTATACTTCCTCCGCCTTCTTTCAACCACGATATTAAAAGACATCGGGCTTTTCTTCCGGCTAGGAACATTTCTCTCTCCATCATCGGAAGCTGGGATCCTACGGTCGGATCTGTACCGGTGTTCTGGGCCAAGTCCATCACCAGTTTTATCCGTGACTTGAAACTCTGAACCATCGGCAACAAAATGTAAACAAAAAAAAAACAATAACAAAGAAAATACAATATAGTCACAGTTGACAATAATTGAATCATTTTGTATGTCAAAATACAAAAATTGTAAAAAAATATCGATTTTTATTAAAAAATGTTCTATTCCGTTGAAATTTTAACGATCGAAAATTGATTGATGTGAAGTTTTTCAGTCGAAAATCCAAATTTCACGAGCCTGAATCAAAATTTTCAAGTTTGATTGATTTTTAGGGTAAAAAACAAATCAATTTTGAAAGATGAGAAGATAAATGGACGGTGAAAGAAACTCCTGAATAAAAAATTATGAACCTGAATCATAATATTCTTGATCTTCTCGCAGTCCCGCTGACGGAATCGAGACAACAGAATACCAAATTCGTAGAAGAAAGAACTCCACTTGTTCAATTCCACCGCGCAAGCGTCCGCTGACAAAATTTCCCTGCGATGAAAAATAAGGATATCAATTATCACACGAATAAATTCGTCAATCGACGTCGAATGGAACAATTAGTTTCTGGTTTATAGTTTTTCCTATCTCAATAAAATTTCTTTTTATTTTTGCTCCCTACCAAGGAGAGATTCTTCCTCTTTTCAGAAAGAATCAACTCTTTGTTTCAAGAAGTTGCGGAATTCTACACATAATTTCGAACAAATAAACGGAAAAATATTTCAGTTTTACACTAAAATGAATAAACCAGAAACTGAAGAAGTAATTGCGAAGAAATTACGCCATTTTTCTCAATTCAGCACCAAAATTAAATATTTTTGCATTTATTCCCTCGAAATTGCGTATAGAATTCCCCGAAGAATCTATTCTACGGAATTTAGTTCCGTGGGCTGAGATATTCATTGATATCCGAGTGTCGGCAAGAATCTAGTTCCAACATCCCCTTAATTCTTCGAGTAAAAATTTCCTCGGCCCGGGTTTCGTATTCCTTCGCCTAGTCCGACGAATTCGAAATTCAGAATCTAATAAAGTTTCGCTATTTTGGTATCGTTGTCATAGTCTCAGTTTCTTCAGAGACTCATTTTAGCATCTCATTTAGTCAAAATTCACCGCAAGGGTGACGTTCAACTTGCCTATGAAACAATCCACCATCGTTTACGAAACATTAATTTAAAAAAAAGACAAAAATAGTTGTGCTTCGTGATATTTTCAATTCTACTCTCCTCCGAAACTCACCTATAGGCCTCCTTGTAGATTTTGGGCACCTCGATGGACAAAATCGGTCTGTTCCTCACGTTCATCGTGAACGCGAGCCAATAAGGCAGCTCGAGTTTGGCGCCGGGTTCCAGGTCTTGAGATTCGGACGACGCATCCAGGTAGCCTGATGATCGTAGATATTTTTTTATTTCATTTTAGAGCATATTTTGGATGATATCAGGCAATACAAATAATACGGTGAGATTGGAAGCTTTGAATGGAATGGCGAGTGTTTATTCTACTCATACAGCGTGGATATCGATGAATTTGAATGTTATATTTGAGGTTAAGTTCGATATCGGACTTACCGAGCCTGGGTAGAACGACTTCGATCCTGCACGGAACACGTTCTTGAGAAGCTAATATATCCGTGATTGAGAAGTAATTTGGAGAGTAGCTGGTTGTGAAGGACATTTTATCGGGATCTCAATCGAATCTACGATCTAATTCGATGTTGTTCACTTTAGTGATGGCGATACAGTATCGATATTTTTGAATATCGATACTTTTCTATCGATATATCGATATGTTGTATCGATACTTCACGTAACGATATTTGCATGTATCGATACTGAACCTACTGATATCGAGTTCCGATATTTCGGGCGGGAAAACAGATCGGAATTTCAGCAACCGCCATATTAAAAAGAAAAATATTTAGATAATAATATTATATAACTTTGTTGTCAAAGTCTGATTCAAATAAAAAGTTAATTTTCATTGGTTGTTTTTATTTGTATAAGGAGTATCGATATTATCGATATCGATACTTTGCTACCGATATTTTGTGTGTATCGATACTTTGACCAGCAATACGTATCGATACGAAATATCGATACAATTGGAAAATATCGCCATCACTAGTTCACTTCAACATATTTTACACCGATTGACAGTTTGGTTTGTTCGGGATTTTGGCGCGAGATAGTGATGGCGATACAGTATCGATATTTTTGAATATCGATACTTTTCCATCGATATATCGATATATTGTATCGATACTTCACGTAACGATATTTGCATGTATCGATACTAAACCTACTGATATCGAGGTCCGATATTTCGGGCGGGAAAACAGATCGGAATTTCAGCAACCGCCATATTAAAAAGAAAAATATTTAGATAATAATATTATATAACTTTGTTATAAAAGTCTCATTCAAATAAAAAGTTAATTTTCATTGTTTCTTTTTTATTTCTATAAGGAGTATCGATATTATCGGTATCGATACTTTGCTACCGATATTTTGTGTGTATCGATACTTTGACCATCAATACGTATCGATACGAAATATCGATACAATTGGAAAATATCGCCATCACTAGTTCACTTCAACATATTTTACACCGATTGACAGTTTGGTTTGTTCGGGATTTTGGCGCGAGATAGTGATGGCGATACAGTATCGATATTTTTGAATATCGATACTTTTCCATCGATATATCGATATATTGTATCGATACTTCACGTAACGATATTTGCATGTATCGATACTAAACCTACTGATATCGAGTTCCGATATTTCGGGCGGGAAAACAGATCGGAATTTCAGCAACCGCCATATTAAAAAGAAAAATATTTAGATAATAATATTATATAACTTTGTTAATTTAATTAGTTAATTCATTCATATAACTTTGTTGTCAAAGTCTGATTCAAATAAAAAGTTAATTTTCATTGGTTGTTTTTATTTGTATAAGGAGTATCGATATTATCGATATCGATACTTTGCTACCGATATTTTGTGTGTATCGATACTTTGACCATCAATACGTATCGATACGAAATATCGATACAATTGGAAAATATCGCCATCACTAGTTCACTTCAACATATTTTACACCGATTGACAGTTTGGTTTGTTCGGGATTTTGGCGCGAGATAGTGATGGCGATACAGTATCGATATTTTTGAATATCGATACTTTTCCATCGATATATCGATATATTGTATCGATACTTCACGTAACGATATTTGCATGTATCGATACTAAACCTACTGATATCGAGTTCCGATATTTCGGGCGGGAAAACAGATCGGAATTTCAGCAACCGCCATATTAAAAAGAAAAATATTTAGATAATAATATTATATAACTTTGTTGTCAAAGTCTGATTCAAATAAAAAGTTAATTTTCATTGGTTGTTTTTATTTGTATAAGGAGTATCGATATTATCGATATCGATACTTTGCTACCGATATTTTGTGTGTATCGATACTTTGACCATCAATACGTATCGATACGAAATATCGATACAATTGGAAAATATCGCCATTACTAGCGCGAGATTCTATTTCTATAGCGTCTATAGCGTCAGCGTTGGCCTCTGACGAGTGAGAAGTCAAGATACAGTATCGATACTTTTGTTCTCATATATCGATATTTTACACAGCGATACATCGGTGTATCGATACTCTTGTTGCCTCTATATTTTTCATGTGATTTTCAGTTAAAAAGATATTTTCATTTTGCTTCTTCAGCAGCAATCTCTTTATTTGATTAGTGATTTTCAATTTATTGAAACAAGAAGCCTCGCTCTCAAATTATTCCACTATTCTAGACAGAAAGAGGTGAAATGAAAGTCACGTGACCTCGATATGATTTACACTTGGAATTTTTAAACGCTATTTTCCCAGCCAAAACTCATTCGATTGATGTGAAATTGATATCAGTGACGTAGAAAAACTGAATGAAGGGCCTGCCAATCGTGGATTTTCGAAAATCGAAAGACATAATCAGAATTTTGTGTAACAATATTGTTCTGTAACCCAAGGAGGTGCTGCCCCTCGTGGAGAGAGGCAGCACTTCCTTGGATTACAGAACAATACTGTTAAAAAACTGTTATTACGTCTCGATTTTCGAAAATCCACGACTGGCAGGCCCTTTATTCAGTTTTTCTACGTTACTGATATCAATTTCACATCAATCGAATGTGTTTTGGCTGAGAAAATAGCGTTTGAAAATTCCAAGTGTAAATCATATCGAGGTCACGTGACTTTCATTTCACCTTAATAAGAGCATTTGTTCATTTATTTATTTTAATAATTATAATGTATCGATGTCATCAATATCGATACTACGGCATCGATATATGGCCCGTATCGATACTAAAGCCTTCAATACGAAACGATACCAAATATCGCAATCACTAGTATCGATATTCTCAATATCGATACTTTTCCATCGATATATCGATATTTCGTATCGATAGTTCATGTGACGATATCTATGCGCATCTACATTGGGCTACAGGGTGTCGCATTTGATGCTCATGCGTATCTGTTTCATGTTTGGAGAAAAAATGGTACCGGCCATATTTAAATTTACGTGTACCGAGACCAAATTTCCTCTATATTAGCCTCTCATTAGTTTAATATTATACTATCTCGTAATTTTTTCCTTCCTATTATTGGAATAAATCACATATAGGGATGGGCGATACTTTTCGATTAATCGAGTTGCAGAGTATACGCGAAGCGCGGGAGTTTTGAACTAGTGATTTCTAATAGAGTATCGATATATTCTTGCAGTAAATTAAATCAATGCTTCTGGATTCTATGAGGCGTCGAATTCATAGATTTTTCTTTCTTTTTCATTCAGTCGTCTAAAGCGATAACATATACGAAAAACAAAATAAATAAACCTTAGATAAAATTGTATATATATATTTTAATATTAGTTTATTTCGACATTTTAAGACGTATGGACAATTATTACATAATAATAATAATTATATTTATATGTATATATATAAATATATATATATATATATATATATAATGAGACATTTTTAGTTGTCGGTTGGTTGGTTGGTTTTTTTTTCTTTCTGTTGCGCGTCGTTTTTTTTTTTTTTTTTTTTTTTTCATAATTATTCATATTCATATATAATAATATTATATAGCCTCATCTCTAGACTATAATTAATCGCATATCTCTCGAATCTTACAACACTCTTTGATAAAATTAAACATTATTATAATATATAGTTTATATAGTTATATATAGTATTAAACTACGAATGAATTGTGAAATATGGTTGTTGTTTTTTTTTTTCTTTTCTTCTTCTTATTCATATATTTATTCAATTATTTATTTTGGTTATTAAATCGCCAATGATTAATTAATATTCCATCTTATTATATATATAATATATATTTTTTTGTTTTCAAATTCATTTTTATCTTAATAACTTTATTTTATTTCATTTCATTTTTTCTTTGTGCTTTTTTTTTCTTCAAATCTTTATTATTTATTAATTAATGAATTATTATAATTACGATATAACACTATAATTAATTCATTTTTTTTCTCATTTTCCTTTCCTTTTCTTCTCTTTCTTCATTTAATTATTCAATCGTTTGTTTCTTTGTTGTTCTTTGTCAATTTTATTTACTGTGTTTTTTTTTTTTATATAATTTCATATATATATATATATGTATAATAATAATAATAATATAGTGAAAGTATACATCATACAATGCTGCGTGCGCCCATTATAGTTACATACATATACCACAATACTTGTATGACTATATATTTCTTTCTTTTACTTACGCGAATAATTATTATTCGTTTTTTTCTTCTCTCCTCATTTATCTTCTCACAATTCTTCATTTCATTTATCTATTCCCTATCAATTATCATATTCCATTTCATCAATCACAACGTCAAGTCAAGATATGAAATTCTGTCAAATACTGTATCTCAAAAGATGGCAAAACTTTATCAGCAAGAATAAACGATTTTTTTTTTCATTTTTTTTTTTTTATCAAACTCAAATTTTGCCATCTTTTTGTGCACAAGATACAAAATTATCGGACAAAAATTTCATCTCTCGTTCGTCGGTGTATAAATTAAAGGATAAAACACACTTTCGTCGATTTTTTTTTATCTTCTTCAATTAATTACCTCAATTTCATTCAGCTGCGTTTAGAAGGTTTAATTTTTGTCTCATCATCAAGTTTTTCATTTATTTATTTTTTTATTTCTACGATATATTAGGAAATTTCATATATAGGAAATTATGTAGGAATAGAGAGTAAAAATGAAAGCAAAAAAAAAACACGAATTAAAATGTGACAAAAAATTATGTGTAATAATAACAATAAAAGAAAAGAAAACGAATTCAATTATTATTATTATAGGTAATTATTATTATTTTTGTTGTTTCAGTGTATTCTTCAACTATGTGACTAGAAACACGATTTTATTACGTAATATTAATAATAGTAATTATATGACTTAGGTATTAATAGTTAATTAATTTATTTATTTATTATTATTATTATTATTTTAATTATTATTGTATACTATCGCTATACTAGAGACAATAATTAGCGTTAATTTAATCAATTTATTTTTTTGTTCTTTGTTTTTGCTTCTTTTCTATTCTTTTTCAATTTAATTTACAATAATATATATGTGTATAAATATATGGCAACTATCGCTAATTGGAAAAAAAAAAAACAGAGAGCGAAAGAGAAAGAGAGAGAGAGAGAGAGAGAAAGAAGAGAACAATGAAAACACAATTATTATAGTATTGATGACAGTAAAAGTATAATATAATGATTGTACAATAAACACTTAAATAATTATTACAAGAGTTTATATTCATGTTTTATAATTAAAATACGTATAGATATTATAATATTAGCTACGTAATTTCAATTATTGGATAATTAAATTAAGAAAATTGTGTTTTTCAATTATAATTTTCATAGACGTTTCGCGATTATCGATCAGAGGAATGAAATCTTGAAGAGTGTTAATTTTTATTTTTTTTTTCTCTAAAATGAATAAAATATGTAAAATATTGTCAAATTTATCTTATATTTTCCAAAAAAAAAAAAAGAAAGAATAAAAAAAAAAAGACTCCAAAATTTTTATCCTCTAATCAATTATCAAAAATCTGTACATACACATGATTTTAATCGATATTTCATCGATATTGAATTTCTGTTTATTTTATAATAATTTTTTGTTCAGTTTTTGTTACTTTCATTATAAATGACAGAATTTGCAAAAGTTATATGATTTTAACGAACACGTACGATAAAAGCGTGATGATTAGATTGTTTTTTTTTGCTCCTTTTTCTTTTTTCTTTTTTCAAATATAATAATAAATTATGGCAAGGAATGTAGCAATGGCACTGGCGAGATTCTCTTATATAAATTGCAAAGTGTTAATTGCGCGTGTGCAAATGTGCTGATTATTATCATTATTATCGTTACTATTATTACTAGTATTTTTTATAAATTTGATTGAAAGATATTAATTAATAAAGAATGACTAATGACTAACAAAAATTGGCAAATAAATATTAAAACAACTAACATGTATATATATATATATATATATATACTTATATATGTATATTGAAAAAGAGAAGACGAAAAAAAAATATTATTATGGCAATTGGATTTACAGTCGATTCTAAAATGAAATTAATTAATGGAACTAAAAATAGAAATTTAATAATTAAGAAAATTGACGAAATAAATTCTTTGGTAGCTAAAATATGATCACCGATTTTTTTTCATAAACAATTTTGTTTGATAGACAAGAAAGTAATAGTCTAATTTGATTAATTGATTATTACGCGTGATTGAATATTCATTAATTAACAATTTCCCTCTCAAATATGATGAATTAATGTTTCTTTGGTTCTCCAAAAGAAAAAGAAAAACGATTCGACCCTCTCAAATTTTTCTATTTCATTTCAGAATTTATCATCCCCCCCCCCCTAAAAATTAATTTCATTTATCTTCCAGGGGGGGGGGGGGGAAACTTTCGTATTACTATTACGATTTTTTAAACGTTTTATAATTGGCTAGCACACATTCCCTAAATAATTAATAGTAATTATAATTATAATTATAATTATATATATGTATATATATAATACCCCAAGTATACACACAAATACTATTATATTTATTTACCATACTTGAAATTTTAACTTTTATGTGTCATCTTTTTCCATTCATAATAATAATAATATAGTAATATTAATTATTCATAATGACGTAAATAATTAGTTAATTAATTATAATTAATTAATGATCAGTAATATTATAGGATAATAATTATAATTCTAACAAATACACTTGTTTCTTTTTTCTCCTTCTTCTTCATTTTTTACTTTTCTTTCTTTCCTTTTTTTTTTTTTTTTTTTTTTTAATCTCTCTTTCATTATTATTCATTACAATAATATAACACATTGTATAACACATTGTTTCATTCTTTACTTTTTCATAGCCTGTATATATTATGATATTTTCTTGTATTTTCTTTTCAAACGTTTTTCAACATCAGCTATTCAAAAATGTATAATTATTTAATTCTCTTCATTCATTTCTCTTATAATTGTGAAATCGTTTCAACGCGTTCGTTCTGGAAATTTCGCGATTATTATTATTATTATTATTATTATTATTCTCCCAAAACTAAAATTATTCCATGCTCATTGGCACGTATTAATTTTTGGTACGTTTAATTGAATTATTATTATTATTATTATATTTATCTTTTTTTTTTTTTGTTGTTTTTCAAGTATCTTTCTTTTTTTCATACACAACTTTCTATATTCTTGATACACATAATCATTTTTCACTATTCTTTCTTTCTTCATTTCTATCTAAAACAATTATTTATCGTATATATATTTTTTTTCTCTCTTCTCTAATTGTTGTTGCGTTTTTCCACATTATTCATCAAAAATTATCAACGAACGTGATTCGAGATTTTTATTTTCTTCATCTTCTTTTGTTTCTGAAAATCTGTGACGATAAAAATGATGTGGATTTAGTTTTTCGACAATTTTTGTTGTTTTTTGTTCGATTTAAAAATTATCTCTCTTCTTTTTTTTCTCTTTTATATTCAATAATCTTCTTATTGTTCGATTAAACTTTCGTTTTTCTTTTTCTGTGTACTTTTCTTGTATAATAAAAAATATATAACAATAAATATATGAAAATATCATTTCCGAGGATGATTGACAATTTTTTCTCTCTTTCTCTATCTTCTTTTCGATTAGAGATTTCAAATAACTGTTCGAAAAAAAAAATTCTCTTCCAACTAATCAATCCAAACAATTATTTCAAATCTCTGTAGAAAACAAGAAACAAAAAGTAAAGAAAAGAAAAAATTATAATAATAATAATCAATCCTCGAGAATTTTTTTTTTTTCCTTTCTTAACGATTGTGCGCAATAAATGAATTTTTTTTATCTGTGATTATTACATAATTTATTGTAGTTTCATTCTTTTTTTTTTTTTTTAATATTTGTTCGTTTCTTTATTTATCATTAATTATTATTTTTTTTTTTTCGATTTAATAAATCAACTAATTTTCAACTTATTAAATACACTGAGGTCCCCCGTTATATTATGAGCTTTTTTTTTGTGTGTGTTTGAATTGTTTCTTAGTGTGCCTTTTCTTATCTTTGTGGTCTATGTATATCAATTCTGGATATTTTCTTCTTCATTGTTATAATCGAGTCTCGAGTTTCGCTAAATCATAGACTCTGACCTGCGTAGCGTTCAAAGATCCAGAATCTAGTCCTTCGGGGACTTTACACATATCTTTATATTATATTGTTAAAAAATATTCGATAATTGAATATAACGAATGATAACTAAGAAAAAGAAAAAAAATTTAGAAACTACGACAATAATAATAATGATATTAATAATAATAATAATTGAATAATATCGGTAGAAAAATACATATATATATGTTTATATATATATACGTTGTTTTTTGTTTGAATAAATTAATGGGTTTGATCTTTAGGTACTTGGAATTATTGAGTTCTTATTCCAGAATCAGTTATTTAATTATTGTTTGTGCATAAACGATGCGTGTTGTTATTTTTTTATTTGTGTGTGTGTGTGTGTTTTTCTGTCCTTTATAATGATCAATATCATTGAAATTATTGATCAATTAATTATTAATCCATGAAATTATTATATATTGTTCGATTTTTATTATTCTTTTCGTTTCGCCTACAGTTTTTGTAATAAACGTTGTTGATTCGTGATTGATTGATTGATTGATTGATTAACGAAAGAGGACAAATGATGTGCGTCAATTAATTATTAAATAAAAATTGATTGATTGTTACAATTTTTTTAGGTACCACGTATTTTTTTTTTTTTCTTTTTCATTTATAATTTTGAATTATTTTCACGGCTAGAAATGTTGATCGACAAGATTGATTATAAATTGAATTGTGTTTTAAAAATCGTCGATCATTTCCGCTGTTTTTTTTTTCCCCTGGTTTTCTTCTATGATCATTAATTTTGGTTGATTCTATGAGACTAAAATATTATACGTAATTTATTTGTCTATTATAAACAAGATTTTTTAATACTTCTTTTTATTTAATTATTTCTGTGCTTATCGATGTGTGAATCTTTATGCGTGTCGTTATCATATATAATTCGTGTGCGTATTAGAACATTAAAAAAAAAATGTATATATGTATATTAGCGATTAAAATTCGATTAACGATTTTTTTTTCTTTGTTTGTTTATTCATTTTTTAACTTCTGATTCTAGTCAAGATTCTAGGTGTTTTTTTTTTTCTTCTTCTAGTTTTCTATACTTCTTTCTTTTCTGTGTCCACAGTTTTTGTTTCCTATTTTGCATCCTTTTATAATTAATTCGAGATCGACAAGAATGAAAAAAAATATATAATGACTCGAATAATAAATAATATATATAATTATTATTATACGTTTTTTTTTTCTTCTTCAACTAACCCACGCAGCTTATAGCGAAAATCGTTATCATAGGTATTTTTAATTATCGTGGTAATCAAAAGAATTAGATAAAAAAAAAAAAATTCCACGATATATGGGAAAAAAAAAGAAAAGAAACTGAAAATCCTGTCGAGATTTTTATATAAAAAAAAAAAAGATAGACTGTGCTTAAATTCTTCTTTTTTTTTTCTTTCTTTCGTTCAATTATAATTTTTGCCAAATTTCAAAGTTTCTTCAATATCTTCATCATTTTTCTAGAAAAGAAAGAAAATAATACGATTTCCTTTTATTCTTCAAGATTTTTCTCTTTTTCACAGTCTGTCCTTCTATTTTTTTTTTTTTTTTCAACAGACTAACCGAATAATCGATTCCATCTAGTCCTTTCATTCCTTTTGTTCATTTTTTTTTTAATTTCATCTAAATATCAGTAATAGTTTCGGCTTGACAGAATTTCTTTTTCTTCTCTTTTTCATCTTCTTTTTTCTATTCCTTTCTTCTTTTTTTTTTCCAAGAAGCGTTTTATAATATTATAATCACGTTGCTTATTATTATTATTATTATTATTATTATTATTTTTGTTACTCATTTTTCTCTCATTTTCTGTGTGTATGTGTTTCTTTTTTTTTTTCTTTCTTTCTTTCCTTGATAAAACGGCAATGATCGTCGTCAATCTAAATCTCTTAAATTATAATCGATAAATCTTACGCAGATTATTAATTATTAAATATATATATATATATATATATATATATATATATGTGTGTGTGTGTGTGTGTGTATCGTTAAATATAGGATATTGTTGTTGTTATTATTATTAATTATTAATTATTATTATTGTAATTATATTCTAGATTTTAATCATTATTATTTTAATTATTATTATTATTCTTATTGTTATTGTTGCATCGTATATTGAATTAGGCTAGTAGAGACCGCAGCCCCGGAGATTATTCGCTATAATCACATCTGTCACCGCGTCAAAGACAAACTGGATATTATTTGTGTCCGTAGCGCATGTCATGTGACAATATATCTCCTTTGTTGTTGATTTGTTCTTCGCCTCGAATTGGGCCTGGATGTACGCCGCCGCTTCACCGTATTCTTGAGCACCTGGATAAAATCAGATAGAAAACGTTTTTACGTTAATTAATTTTCCTTCTCTCTATTTTTCTTTAACAATAATTTAAATTGCATTATTTTTATTCTTTCGTTCTTTCTTCTTCTTTTTTTTTATCACATATAATCATATTGCTCACCCGCATATTCTGGGAAACATATTGTCAGCGGTGACTTGCGAATCTTTTCTTCGAAGAGATCCTTCTTGTTCAAGAAAAGTATTATCGACGTGTCCGTGAACCATTTGTTGTTACAAATAGAGTCGAAGAGCTTCAAACTTTCTTGCATTCGGTTCTGCGAACAATAAATCAAAAAAATATATAATATAACTATGTCGTGATTAATTGTATCAGAAAAAAAAAACAACTTTTTCTTCTCTTTTCCTTCTTTTCTTAATTAGAACTTTTAGTCGCGATGATGACTAACGCTAATACAGGAAAGAAAAAAAAAAAAATGTGTAAGTAGATAATATTGAGAATTTTCTTAGTTTTTTTTTTCTTTTTTTTTGCAATATCTTTGAAATTCTGAAAGAAAAAAAAGTAAAAATCTTCCAATTATTCAATTTATGGCTTGAAAATTTTGAACTTCTAGAAGAAGCTGATATATGTTGAATTTTAAGAATTATTATCATCTATTCTACATATTTGAAACAAAGAAATAAGTAAAAAATGAAATAATAATTTTACTGTAGTATAGACTCGTTTGATTTTTTTTTTTCAACTCAATTTTGTAAAACTAGACTTTAGAGATGGAAAATAAAACGTGGCTAATATTCTAATTGACTCTACAATGGCAATAAATGAATGACATCGATCAATGGACAATAAATGAAGCACATAATTCAATTAATAATCGATAAATATGAATGAGGTGATTTGAAATTCAGTCCACGATGTTGATGTTGAGTAGCGAGTATAAAAAAAATAGAGATCATCACTCCTCGACAATTAATTGACACTTTGACACAGAGGTTGGATACGTGCTGAGTCGTGTCGAGTGTGACTTATATCGTTAATAAACTCTCACACACTTCCCACGTGGGTTTATAGTCTCTGTTTCCACCGGGGTGATCCTATTTCGTTTTCTTGTCCATCTACATGCATGTATTCACTGACATTATTACAGTCTACCTATAATTGCGAGAAGTATTATTGTATCTCTGTCATTGTGAGAAGAAGCGACCAATTGATCCCTTGATCTCTCTCATATTCCTTCATTCATTCATGAATTCATTCAAACTCTCTCACGTCACGCAGTGCTTCTGTTTCATTCATCTCGCTACTGATGATAATTAAATGCCCTCTACGATCTCTTGGGTCAGAATTTAAGAAAATAAATAAAATTCCAGGATAATTCCAATCAATTTATCACTTTTTCAGTTTCTTTATTGAGATACGATTTTTTCTCAATCTTAGAAAATTGATCATTCTTAAAAAAATTCCCTTAGAAATCCAGGATTTTCCCAGAGAAGACAAAAATTCCGTGAGAATTCCGCAGGATAATTCCACTCATTTTTTTTTTTTTGGTTTTTCACTTTTCCAGTTTCATTATTGAGATATGAGATTTTTCTCTCGGGGCCTTTTTAAAAATTTTATTTCATTTTTTCTGTACATTTTTTATATTAAGAGTTGATAAAAATTTCCTGAGATTTTCAGGATATTCCAGGTTGAAAAAAAAATGTCATCTAAACCCACGGTTCATAATAATAATTATTCTTATTATTTTTACTACGCTTCTTCTGCTTCTTGTTAAAAGAATTGTTGCCTGCATCCCGTGCAGAATTCAAATCTCACAATTAGGGGCAATTTAGGGCTTCCCTAACATTATCCTGACCTTTAAGAGGGTCAGATATGCGGTATCTTGAAGTAGGGATACCCCAGCCCGGCCTCACTAGGCCCTAAATAATAAATTTGGGTGAAATATGGCTTCCTCAAGCAGGTAACCACCAACGAGGCCCCAGCGAGGCCCCGGACTGGGTTGCAGAACAGAATCCCTAGATTTTACCTCACCGATTACCCATGTAGAAATTGACGTCCAATCGGGGAAAACTATCTAGAGCCCTTCTAGGACCCTATCAGCGGTTTCACGATCGATTTTCCAATTCGGGGGAATCGTGACGTAATTCTAGAAGGGCCCTAGTAGGGCTCTAGATAGTTTTCCCCGATTTAAAGTCAATTTCTACACTAGTAGAAGCGTTTTGTACCTGATCAGGCCCCAGTCTGGGTTCCCAAGTAGAATTTCCTGATCAGGTCTCATCGGTCCAATCGGTCATGAGCTTGATTATTAATCTAGGGAAGCCCCATCGGGCCCCTAATTAATCCCCACGATCATTTTGCACGGGCAGTGTATTCAAAAAACAAAACAAAAATCTCTAACAATCTAGAAGATTTGTAATAGAAAAGTGGAACTAATAAAAAAAGAAAAAGGGAAAAACTATGATGTTAGTATTTTTGCGACGTTACATTATCAATAATAATTAAAAAAAAAAAGTCTTATAATACTTCAATTTTATCCAGCTACTATAAATTCATTATTGGCTGCATGAGCGTATAAAGTGACTGTTTATACGACAAGGTTCTGTTTTTGTGACTGGGGAGAGTCGAAGGCTGATTAAATGTTTGGAAAAGGTAGTTGGGAATTTGAGGTCATCGGATGAACCGTGAAGCGATTCGTTTTTTTTTTCTTCAATTTTTAAAGGGTTATGATTATGATTATCAGTAACGTTAATTAACTCACCGTTGTCTCGTCCTCGTGAAGTACTTGATCGTATTCCGACATAGCAACGCAGAATATGATGGCTGTTACGTCCTCGAAACAATGGATCCACTTTTTACGCTCGCTTCTCTGGCCACCGACGTCGAATAACCTACGTAGAAGGGGAAAAAATGAATGAATTCAAGTAATTCAAAATAATTAAATTGGAAAAAGTGGATGATAAATAATTGAAAAAAAAAAAATTATCGTGAGAACATAAAAGATATCGAAAAAATTGTTGGAACAGTCCATTCAATGGTAGGAGAGTATATAAAAAAGAGAATTCGATTCGTGATCATTAATTATAGCAGACGACAGAAGCAATGGATTTGGAAGAAGAAAAGAAATGAGGAAGGAACGTCAGTCGTCATTTAAATCAATTTGAAAGTGACGAACGAATTGATCTAGAAATGTTTCGAGCATTATTGGTATAGCTTGAGTTAGAGTAGCTAATTTTAGAATTAACAGAATTTGTTGACACAGTCGTAGGTCTGTAGAGAGAAATTTACCAAGGGGTTAACCACTAGTAGATTGAAAGAACATCGGACTTTAGCCGACTTCAGCAGACCTCAGACTTCAGTGACTATTAATTTAAAGTGTGATCCAACCGACTTCTACTAACTTCATATGAATTCAAGTAACTTTGACTCCAAGTTACTTTGACCTCAAGTGAATTCGACTTTACCTGATTTGAAGTAACTTTGACTTCAAGAAAATTTGACTTTACCTGATTTGAAGTAACTTTGACTTCAAGTAAATTTGACTTTACCTGATTTGAAGTAACTTTGACTTCAAGTAACTTTGACTTCAAGTAACTTTGACTTCAAGTAAATTTAACTTTACCTGATTTGAAGTAACTTTGACTTCAAGTAACCTTGACTTCAAGTAAATTTGACTTTACCTGATTTGAAGTAACTTTGACTTCAAGTAACTTTGACTTCAAGTAAATTTGACTTTACCTGATTTGAAGTAACTTTGACTTCAAGTAAATTTGACTTCAAGTAACTTTGACTTCAAGTAAATTTGACTTTACTTGATTTGAAGTAACTTTGACTTCAAGTAACTTTGACTTCAAGTAAATTTGACTTTACCTGATTTGAAGTAACTTTGACTTCAAGTAACTTTGACTTCAAGTAACTTTGACTTCAAGTAAATTTGACTTTACTTGATTTGAAGTAACTTTGACTTCAAGTAACTTTGACTTCAAGTAACTTTGACTTCAAGTAAATTTGACTTTACCTGATTTGAAGTAACTTTGACTTCAACTGACTTCAAGTAACTTTGACTTCGACTGATTTCAAGTAACTTTGACTTCAAGTAAATTTGACTTTACCTGATTTGAAGTAACTTTGACTTCAAGTAAATTTGACTTTACCTGATTTGAAGTAACTTTGACTTCAAGTAAATTTGACTTTACCTGATTTGAAGTAACTTTGACTTCAAGTAACTTTGACTTCAAGTAAATTTGACTTTACCTGATTTGAAGTAACTTTGACTTCAAGTAAATTTGACTTTACTTGATTTGAAGTAACTTTGACTTCAAGTAACTTTGACTTCAAGTAAATTTGACTTTACCTGATTTGAAGTAACTTTGACTTCAAGTAACTTTGACTTCAAGTAACTTTGACTTCAAGTAAATTTGACTTTACTTGATTTGAAGTAACTTTGACTTCAAGTAACTTTGACTTCAAGTAACTTTGACTTCAAGTAAATTTGACTTTACCTGATTTGAAGTAACTTTGACTTCAACTGACTTCAAGTAACTTTGACTTCGACTGATTTCAACTTTGACTCAAGTCGACTTTACCTGATTTGAAGTAACTTTGACTTCAAGTAAATTTGACTTTACCTGATTTGAAGTAACTTTGACTTCAAGTAAATTTGACTTTACCTGATTTGAAGTAACTTTGACTTCAAGTAACTTTGACTTCAAGTAAATTTGACTTTACCTGATTTGAAGTAACTTTGACTTCAAGTAAATTTGACTTTACCTGATTTGAAGTAACTTTGACTTCAAGTAAATTTGACTTTACCTGATTTGAAGTAACTTTGACTTCAAGTAACTTTGACTTCAAGTAACTTTGACTTCAAGTAAATTTGACTTTACCTGATTTGAAGTAACTTTGACTTCAACTGACTTCAAGTAACTTTGACTTCGACTGATTTCAAGTAACTTTGACTTCACCTAATTTCAAGTAACTCTGACATCAAGTAACTTTGACAGGGTGGCCACTCGATTCCGCTCACAGAATTCCCTGACATTTCCCGGTTTGCCCTGACTGATATCATTATTTTTCCCTGATATTTTGATTTTACGATTCGAGCTGAAACCACTAAAATTGTAATCACTTAGTTCACGTGTGATCTAAAAATGCCTGTATATTCATCTACGTCGGGTTGTCTCATATTTCTAATCACAGATGAAAATGAAATCGTCAAGAAGAAGAAGAAGAAGAAGAGAAAAATTATGATGACGATAGCATCTGAATTTCATGGCCAAGGTTTCTAAAATCCGTGGATTTGATGAAATTCCTTGACCAATCGACGAATTCCCTGACATTTCCCTGACTTTTCCCTGACACACCACATTCCCTGACATTTCCCGGTTTTCCCGGTTTTCCAGACGGGTGGCGACCCTGCTTTGACTTCACCTGATTTCAAGTAACTTTGATCTCGACTGGATTCAAGTAACTTTGACTTCAAGTGACTTTGTCATCAAATAACTTCACATGACTTCACGTGACTTCAAGTATATTCAACTGATTGAAACTTACCTAAAGTCACTCAAATTTGACTGACTACATGTGAATTTGAGTGACTTCTGCCAAACTTGAGTTGACTATAACTAACTTCAACTGACTCTTTAGCGCCAGGTGTAGGTACACCTGACTTCGATAGTGGTTAACCCCTCGCGAATTTCGGTATTAGAAACACCGCGTCAACACACAGATTCTTAGTGTCGATGATTCAAACCACGAAAAATAAAAATGAAGTAAAAAACAATAATAATTTGGAAAACAGAAAACGAAACCGAAAAGGGCATAAAATAAATATCAAACTACAATTCGATGCTTTCGGTCTTACGGTTTTAAGAGTATCCCAAACTTAGTACATGATCGTCACAACGTATCAACAAAATTCGACACAATTGTTTGAATCAATTTGAATAATCGTACATGTATAGAGTATCTAGGCTTTAGTTAACAATTTATTATCGACGAGAGGCACGGGTCGAGTATGCAAAATGAATAATGGATGTCACTGCAACCTTCGTGTACCTATAGTCAATTGTTATTTATTCATTTTTTCCTCTTGTCCAACTAGAATATCAAAGTATGATCATCGATAATATCACCAAAAAAAAACTTATAAAAAACAAAGAAATTTATCATCTATAATCAAATTCAATGCACCTCTCGTATATCTTCGTTAAGTTATGACATATATAATAGTGATTTTCAGCAACGAGTTTATTATGCAGCGATGCACCCGTATAAGTAATGAGCCATGAGAATGAAACATGACCAGAATTTTAATTCTCGAATGAAGTTTGTCTTTTTTTTTTCTTCTCTTATCATTATTTCACAGAATTTGTTTGAAATTTTATTTATAGGCATATTTGATTAAGCTCACTTGAAATTGAGATTCTTGAAGGAAAAGTGAACCTCTACTATTCCAGTTGTTTTTACTCGAGTCCTGAGGATATCTTGTTCCGTTGGTTGATATTCCCTGGCACCTAACCGATCGAGATCGTCGAGGAAGCTGAAAAATAAAGAATTCAATAAATTAGTACATAGAAAAACAGACAAAATTGGAATCTATAATTATCAGAAGAAGTTTGACAGTTGCAAAACTTCAGATCTTTTTAGTTCATTTCATTTGACTAAAACAAGGAAAAAAAAATCGTAATAAAAATATTGATTCTTTGAATTAAACAAAAGAAGATGAAAAATTGCAGAAAAAGACATAAGATTTTGATCTGCATTATTTTTATAAATTCTAATATGAAATGTTCGTCGTAAATTCTGAATCGAGTCAACAAATGTTCAATAAATAATTATAATATGTATGGATTTTTGACAATGGATGAAACTCGACGTCTATAATTCCTCTAGGATTAAAAAAACTTTTCCAGTCTGAGCTGGAACCAAAAGAGCTTCAACTGAATATATCAATATTTGAAATGTTAAAATTCGAAGAGAGAGAGAGAAAAAAAAATACAGCATCATGACCCGAAGTCTTGAGATTTCGTTTCTGCATAATAATTATTCAGTAGATCGTAGATATCGTCATGCATGGAGTTGAATCGTTCTCAACCGAATTTCAAAGGTGAAAAAAATACATGTTCAAGTACATAACTTACATACCTGACGGAGTACGTAGAAAATATATGAGAAAGAAGAAAAAGATTCCTATTTGTCAGACGGTTGTAATCTCACTCAGCTGTGTATTTTTTACAGTATAGACTAGAATTAGAATAGAACAGATACATATATGTATGTATAGTGTGAGATAAAGAAAATACACAGTGCATTGGAGATTAAACAAAACTACCTCGGGGGCTGCAAGACGCTGAATATTTTTTGACAAATGAAAACGAAAACGAAAAAAACGAGAAGAAGAAAAAAGATTTTTAAATATGTACAGTAACTCATTCGAAACTATAATTTTCATTCATATTCTGCGATTATTCTTATAACAAAATATTCAATTATTATAATCAAATGACAGGTAAAAAATCGTAGTTTTCTTAACTTTTTTTTATCATATAAAATTTAGAACCGTTTTTTTATCGACAAAATCATGTCAAATTATTTGTCACACAATTTTATATCATTTTATTTTAGTCCGTGAAATTTTATAAAATTGATATCTTACAAATTGTTGAAAAGATAAAATTCTATATTATTCTGCGTCTCGATTTGTTGTCTCATGATAAATAGAAATTTTATAAATCCAAAATTTTTACAAATAATTTTATCGATCGTTGTTTTCAGAATTTTATGGAATTTCGTAAAAATTTCATTATAGAATTCCATCTCGTCGTAGAAAATATTTTTTCGTCTTCTAAATATGCAATTCCAAGATCTGCATGTGAAAATCGACGAGCCATCAGAGTTAAAATTGAGAATTTAAATTATGACACATCATAAGAATTAAAATGTAATAAAACTAAAAACTGCCAAAAGTCATTTTTCATATTTTAGAATGCTTTTCACACGATTTTGGGAACACATTATTTTTCGTCTACGATGCACAAAATAAAATTTATCGGTGAATCGATTCAAGTTTCATTCAAAAGACTCAAAAATGACTTTTGGTGGTTTTGACTTTTTTGTAATTTTAAGGTGTATGTTCCCCCTTAATTAAGTATGTATAGTATTGAGTATTTCGAGATGAGATAAAAATCGGAAAAAAATCAACCACAATCAAGATGATAAGAGTATTAATTTTCAATAATAATAATGCCCAAAAGTTATCAACAAATTGTTTAAACAAATCATTGTTCAACAAATTTCCTGGTGACGTTATTTTTTTTTCATGTCAAATGAATTCGTTAATCTTTCCGAATACACATGAATTTTTTCAGAATTTTGTCACTTTTTTTTAACTTTCAGTTTTCGGAAATTTCTAAAGGCTGTATTTACAAAACTATTAGTTCCACTCTCCGGAAACTTCGGAATTGTAATCTACATCGTTTCCACAATGACATATCCAAAATTCAGATTTTTTTCTCCATTTTTCAAAATCGAAAACGGAAATTTAAAAAAAGTGACAAAATTCTGAAAAAATTCCTGTGTATTCGGAAAGATTAACGAATTCATTTGACATGAAAAAAAAATAACGTCACCAGGAAATTTGTTAAACAATGATTTGTTTAAACAATTTGTTGATAACTTTTGGGCATTATTATTATTGAAAATTAATACTCTTATCATCCTGATTGTGGTTGATTTTTTTCCGATTTTTATCTCATCTCGAAGTACTCGATATCGACGACGAGACTCACTTTTGGTTCAGATTGTATGGCCTGTACATCCTTAATACCACATCGTAATTTGGAAAAGCCTTGTTTTTTCACCTCTATATCTGGGGCTGTCCACGTCAATTCACCTAGCCTCCAGACCACAACTTTTTTGATGTGCTTCGTAATTTTTTCTATTGTTGCCCTTGCTCTAAAACATTTTTCTGAATTTTTTCAGATTTTTAAAAAATACCCTTTGTGAGTTATGATTTTTTTTCGACCAAAAAGAAGGACCATTTTCAAAAATCTGAAAAAATTCACAAAAATCCTCTGACTGACGTAGAACAGTCTCCCATTTGCGAGAATGTGGAACGAATTTTTTATATATTTTTTTAATATTTTTTTACGAATTGATTGGTTTTTTTTCTTTTTTTTTTTTAAGTAAACACTACACCCACGACTTTTATCCTTTCTAGATCTGCCAGCACTATTTTCGAATTATACGAATGGGAAGAAATTGGTATTCAACTGATCAGTTACTAGAACAATTATTACGATCCAGTATTCATTTTGCTCCAAGGATAAAATGTGGAAAAAATTGGTCGTTTCAGCTCGTGTTCATCGTTTCTGTGATATACACTTTGAAACAAACAATTTTTTCCACATTTTATCCTTAGAGCAAAATGAATACTGGATCGAACTAATTGTTCTAGTGACTGACCAGTTGAATACCAATGTCTTCCCATTCGTATAATTCGAAAATAGTGCTGGCAGATCCAGAAAGGATAAAAGTCGTGGGGGTAGCGTTTACTTAAAAAAAAAATTCAAAAAAAATCAATCAATTCGTAACAAAAAATATTTTAAAAAATCGTTCCACATTCTCGCAAATGGGAGACTGTTCTACGTCAGTCTGAGGATTTTTGTGAATTTTTTCAGATTTTTAAAAATGGTCCTTCTTTTTGGTCGAAAAAAAATCATAACTCACAAAGGGTATTTTTTAAAAATCTGAAAAAATTCAGAAAAATGTTTTAGAGCAAGGGCAACAATAGAAAAAATTACGAAGCAAGTCAAAAAAGTTGTGGTCTGGAGGCTAGGTGAATTGACGTGGACAGCCCCATCTATAGATCTGGCCTATACCACCAGCACTACATGTATCCATGCATGTATCAGCATTTAGCCAGTGTCTACAGGTGGTGATTCGAGGGGTTTACCGAAGCCTTATAACAACTAGCACCGTGTACGTACGTATTACCTTCATTCATTCATTCATTCATTCATTCATTGTCTGCAACAAATTTACCAATAAATCTATTCACCGTACATCCATCCATACCCAATCGGTACCTACATAAAGCCTCTTCTATTGTCACCTGTTCGATAATTTCACATTTCATTTCTCGATTATAGATATTCTCTCTCGATTCCTTGTCAATCGTTCTTTTGTCTTTCAGTCCGCGCTCAACGATATTTAAACCGGAATAATCATCTTTATGTAAAATTTTTATTTTACTCTTTTTTTTTTTTTTTTTTGATCAAACACCAAAGAAAAAAAGATAGTTTTCATTTTTAAGAAGATTCACATTTCATTCTTCACCGATTTGTAAAAGTGATTTTGACGAATCACGTCTCATAATAAAAAAAAAGAGAAAAATCTCAACCCTAAACGAAAGAAGAAGAAAAAAAAAAAAACAAGAGAAATTCTCATTTCTCAGGTCTTGATTTTTTTCGTGGATCGTCGATTTATTTTTTTTTTTTAATGGACCACAAAAATCGGAGAAGTAAACAATATTTTTTTTTAACATGTAGATTATCCATTTTTTTCCTTCTCTAAAACATATTTAAAAAAAAAAGTCGTCGTTCTATAATGTTAATAATAATAATAATAATAATGAGAAAAACTATTCTTGATTCTAATAGTTCTTAGATTTTTTTACATCGTCCAATTTTTTTTCTCTGCAATATAAAAAAAAAAAACTTGTCCCAAAATAATAATAATAATAATAATAATAATAATAATTAAGCAATAAAAAAATCTTTTCTAGGTAAAAAAAAATAAAAGAAACAAAAAATCAATCAATGAAAACTTGTTCCGAAATAATAATAATAATAATAATAATAATAATAATAATAATAGTGAAGGAACGAAACAATCATTTCTGGGTAAAAAAAAAAAAAAAAATGTCCATGATATTGATTCTCTAAAATCGTGTAGAGAATAGAAATAAGTAGAAAATAAAAAGTGATCTCCGAATGACTGAGAATGAATGAAACATGTATAATAGTAGTAGCTTATAGTCCCTGAGACATGAGACACATACGTATAAGAAATCTTCGATAACAATTGGAAAGACAAGGACTCAGGTGGTTTTCCTCTAAGAATCGCCAATCGGATTCAATTATTTCAGGGTTTCAGGATTTTTCCAACGAGGTTATAGGGGCTAAATGGCGCGTCGGCCATTTTCCCAAACCACGTGACACGGGCGTGGCGTGACGTCACTACCGATCAATACGACAGAGAATTCAGTCTCTCTCTCTCTCTCTCTCCCCTCGCTTATAAAACGGTAGGCAGGCAGACAGGCAGGGTACGAGAGTTGAAAAAGCTCTGCTATACCAGAAAATGAGGAAAATAAAAAGCTCAGATTGGCCTACTCTACTGGCCAACCGGTGATCTATGTTATAACGTGTGTATATAACATGTAAAACGCTATATGGACACTAAGATTCTGTCTATACGGTATCGCAATCGAGCTTTAAGCCTAATTTCATTAATCAATCGGTGGAAGCTCGATTTATTTCGGTGTTACATTCAGAAAATGATTTATTGGATGCAGAAAAAGGATTTATTTGAATCATATAACTAGATAATAAATTTATTTGTCGAAAGTGATTTTTTGATATTGGCAACGAAATTATGATTGTCATAAAGAAAAAAAATGTATTCACGTCAAATATATAATAATTTATTTCGCTAAATAAATATAGTTGAGGTGAATTAATTTTTTAGCTTTAAACAAAGATAATTTAGTTGCAAAATAAAAATTTTTTTTTTTAGGTTCAGATTCGAAGCCTTAAGGCTTTGAGAATTGTTTGAAAGTCGATTTTTTTATGACTGAATAAAAATTTTATTTTTCCGAAATTCTATATTGATTTTTTGTCTTCGTCGAATTATCGACACAGAATTTTATCCAATTATTGTACCAAATTTGATATTAAAACGATATAAAATTATGCGATTCTCATTTTTTTGACTCATTTTTCTCATGATTCTAATTTTTTTTATGATTTTATATAGAAACTAAATCGAGATAGAATAGAAAATTGAATTTTATCTGATCATACAAAACTCATTTTCTTTTTTTCCCGGGATGTGATAAAAATATACTAATTCCGATAAAAGTGACTGATTATAATGAAGCTCTGAATTAAAATACGTTTATAATGATATTCTAAAAATAATTCAATTCCTTTGTCGTGATGAGCAAAAATCTACCTTGAAAAATGTAACAATCGTTTTTTTTTTTTTTCAAGATGTTATCTTCTAAATGGTCGATTCTACGTGAAAAATTGTTGAAATATTTTTTGTAGAGAATTTAACAAGCTTTGAAATAGGTCTTAATCATTTCGACGTAGAATCAACCGGAAGCGAGATACGGGCGCAAGAAGAAAGAAAAACGTAATAATTGTGCTTAAAACTAATTTTAAGTAACACAGGGTTTAAAAAAATCTCTTTTGAATCTAATTATTCTGCAAAATTTGTGACTCAATTTATTTCCAAAGGTCTCAAATTTTCGGATAGTTTATAAAGAACGTTTCATTCGTGCCTCAAACACACCACGAAAAACATGAATATAAATGAAGAAAACAGTCCTAAATCAATCAGATCACGCAAACGATGATATATTTCTGGTAGAATAAGACTGTACACCTTCACACGATATGCACTCTAGATTCTAGTATACATATATCATCGATAAAATATACATAGAAAATATTCATTCTATAAACTTAGTTAATTTTTTTTTTATTTAATTTTTTATTCCTGACCATTTTTCGAGTTTCCTGACTTTCCCATGACTTCCCGGTTTTTCCTGACCAGTCGTCACCACATAATCGCACTAAGTTAATGATGAGACATTGACACTGTCGATAATTACAATTACAATTACAATTAGCCACCTTTTCGAAGAGTATGAATTGTAAAAAGAGGAAAAAAAAAACGAAAAAAGACTCACTATTTAGCCGAATCGTTGAGCTGGTACTCGTTGCTCCTTCCGAAGCACTCCTGCACCCCGTTATCGGCCCAGAGCCTCTTCATAGCGGCCAAAAGCTCTTCGCTAAACGGTTCCGTGTCTTCCATACGTTGTATAACATCGAATACCATTTTTGCGTCGGTCTGAAACGAGTGAAACAAACAATAAGAAAAAAAATAGTAACAAAAACAGAAAATAATAATAACAATAGTAACACCGGAAGAGAGATAATTTCATTAAATGCCACAGATTGCAGATAAATTCGCAATAGAACCTCGATTATCCGAACGAATTGGATACGGAGCTCAATTCGGATAACCAATAAGAGCCATTTTTCTCCGAGATTTTTTCCTTATCATGGATAATGTATGTACTGCAAAAATCTCTAAACGGAAATACAGTCGAAGATTGAATCACTTACATTAGCGTAAAAATGTGTACATATTTTTTTTGTGTATTGCAATCATTTGAAAAATTCTCTTGAAAAAACCGTCCATTTCGCATCAAAGTTTAGATAAACCAAGTCATGCTGTTCATATGATTGATGTTTATATAAATAAAAAAGCCCTAGTGCGGAAAGTATTCGCAGATGAATTTATATTCGTGAGCATCGTTCAGAATGAAATAATTTTCGTCAATCAGGTCATAGTAGAGGAACTTTATTATACTTCGAAAGCGACGTTTCAGGCTAAAATACTGCAGTTTTGAGGTTAGAAAACAATATCTAAGAAATCATCCAACTACTGAGGTGTGAAACTAATTGTTATCAACAGTGAACATGATTTTTTGGTTAAAACTTTACTTTCCGCACTAGGACTCTACTTTCCACACTGTCAAAAAAGCCCTAGTGCGGAAAGTATTTAGATGAATTATATTCGTGAGCATCGTTCAGAATGAAATAATTTCCGTCAATCAGGTCATAGTAGAGGAACTTTATTTATACTCAGGAAGCGACCTTTCAGAATAAAATACTGCAGTTTTGAGGTTAGAAAACAATATCTAAGAAATCATCCAACTACTGAGGTGTGAAACTAATTGTTATCAACAGTGAACATGATGTTTTGGTTAAAACTTTACTTTCCGCACTAGGACTCTACTTTCCGCACTGCCAAAAAAAGCCCTAGTGCGGAAAGTATTTAGATGAATTATATTCGTGAGCATCGTTCAGAATGAAATAATTTCCGTCAATCAGGTCATAGTAGAGGAACTTTATTTATACTCAGGAAGCGACCTTTCAGAATAAAATACTGCAGTTTTGAGGTTAGAAAACAATATCTAAGAAATCATCCAACTACTGAGGTGTGAAACTAATTGTTATCAACAGTGAACATGATTTTTTGGTTAAAACTTTACTTTCCGCACTTGGACTCTACTTTCCGCACTGCCAAAAAAAATCCCTAGTGCGGAAAGTGAATACTTTCCGCACCGTTGGAAACAAGGCAATATCTAAGAAATCATAAAAGGTGTGAAACTAATTGTTATCAACAGTGAACATTGTTTTTTCTTTACTTTCTTCTACTTTCAGCCAAAAAAAGCCCTAGTGCGGAAAGTATTTAGATGAATTATATTCGTGAGCATCGTTCAGAATGAAATAATTTCCGTCAATCAGGTCATAGTAGAGGAACTTTATTTATACCAGGAAGCGACCTGAATAAAATACTGCCAATATCTAAGAAATCATCCAACTACTGAGGTGTGAAACTAATTGTTATCAACAGTGAACATGATTTTTTGGTTAAAACTTTACTTTCCGCACTTGGACTCTACTTTCCGCACTGCCAAAAAAAATCCCTAGTGCGGAAAGTGAATACTTTCCGCACTGCTTGGAAACAAGGCACGCTAAAATGTATGGTTTTTTTTTCCTTCTTCATCAGGACGTAAAGTTTCCGGTCTCCTTTACCCTGGCCTCCCCTATACACACGGTATAAGCGAAATGTACTCTCGAGTGTATACACAAGAGGTTTAGAACGCAACCTGTGGCTGATAATAGCCAGCATCAGCATCAGCAGCATCGAGAGAGTATAGTGTATATCAGCAGTCAGCACATATGCCATATCGCTTGTTCCCAGATCCCAGAGGCAGACACCGCATGACAAGTAAAGAACTTTGGCACTTCGCCATACCCACGTTGATATTGTTGCGGCTCGCTTGAGACACATGAATCTTGCTAAACGGTCGTTTCCTCTTTTTTTTCTGTTTGACTTATCGTTACTCGGGTATCTGACCATCCGGCGATTATCCGAGGGGGTAACCACTTCAAAATGTGGTGTCCCGACCATTTCATTAGTATTTCATGAGTATTTAATAAGTATCTCATGAGATAACCGTCCCAACTATTTCACAAACTACTAGACAGTACAGAAATTGGTTGGAATCGAAAGAATCAAGTTTCCAGACTGTTCTGAACCACAGTCCAACCGTCGAAGGCTCGTTTCATTTCATTCCTGTTTTCAGCCAACTTCAGACTGAAGTTCTTTGAGAAGTGACTATATTCACTCCCCTAGAGCGAAAATTGTTCGAGTGGGATAGGATTGAGTTTTTCACTTTATACGAGTTTTCCAAAAGAATTTTAAGGGTAACGACTGAATAGTCTGAAGTTGGCTGGAATGAAATGAAATGAGCTTTCAGAGCTTCCATAAAAGTGAACAATCAGATTTGGGGCTGACTTTGAATTTTGCAATACCAATTTTTAAACAATTTCAAATTTTTTTTGTTTTTTTTTTTTGTTCTTTTTCCACTGAATAAGATTCGCCATTTTCAATTCTGCAAATCTGGCTTCAGGTTCGTGATCAGCGACCAAAATGAAACGGGAAAATGAAAAAAAGGTCACTCGTTGAAGAGTGAAAAGAATTTACGGAATGGGAATTGAACGACTTTACTAGTGGATTGACTGGTGGATGAAGAGAAGAGAAGAGAAGAGAAGAGAAGGTGAGGAAATATAAACTCGATCCAGTTCAGCCCTTGTAGTGTGCAACCTTGGTCTATGGAAAGAGGTAAAGAGGTTGAGGCATTGTCAAGGTAATTGATTCGTAGCCAACATGCAACAGTCCGCACAACAGGTGAGCATCCCATCCCGTCATCCAGTTTGCCTGCAATAACTTCCGTTTTCCGTTGCTCACATCAAACAGATATAGACAACGGGTCTAGTTCGATAACAATTAAACAATCAAACACATGATCAATAAAGATTGGAGGAAAAAAATTATACTTTCGTTGATATCTTGCTTCCGGTTGCCCTTAGGTGAAAAATGATAAGAACCAATTCTAGAGCTGTTAAAATTCTCTACAAAAAAGGTTTCAACTGTTTTTCCTGTAGAGTCTATAGTTCGAGAGATATACAGCTTTGAAAATTGACCAGATTGTCTGAGCAGTAAAACGTCGGAACCGATTAACAGTAGAATTTGCGATCATTGAATCATCTGATAAAATTGCAGCTGCTCGGTATCTGATTCATAGATTTTCTTCAATCCTGTGGCATAATCGAGGTGCAATTTTCCACCATCGTTACGAACGAACCCCTGAGATACATATTACATGACTCACTGTAAATTCCTTACTTCAATCCACACGTTCTAATGCGTACCAGAGCTACTCCACATCATCGGATATCATTACACAATGACTTTTCAAGATATCTTGAAATTTCTTATACGAACAGTAATGAAATTTACAAATCCTGGTGATTCAATTGAAAGTAATTTAATTGGAAGATATTTGTTGAAATCAATCAATCGAACTTGTAAAATGAGACTCAGAAACTTTAATGAAGCTTAATAACTAACGAACGATCTTCACACGAAACTATTCAGCAAACAACTAAACTGTTATTCAATATAAAAATAAGAGTCGTCTTGATGACTAAAAAACTGTACAGCTAGACACTGTGTCTCATTAATATTGACTAATATCGGGAGTATTGGAAGATATTGGAAAATTTTCGGAAAAAATTTATAACAAATTAAAGGTTTGATTAAAAAAAACCGAAAAAAGAAAAAATAATAATTCAGGACGCGTTTTTTACTGAGTAGAATGTACATGGAATGATTTTGGGACGGTTGGGGTTTAACACTGGTCGAGTTGGCGTGAAATGCCCCATATGCGTTTATCAGAGAGAAAAAAAAGTTTTCCATACACATAAACGTGTCGAGCCCACAGCGGTCGTATTGTATGACGATGGCTAACCGCAGTCGCCTTCCTGATTCGCCCTCTATATATACAATATGTATGTATATAGTATATAGTATATACTGACTCTATCTGCTGACGTGGCTATAAAAACTCAGTCAAGTGAGTTAGGTATGTGTAGTTTTTTTTTTTTTTACATCAATTGTATTAATAATAATGACAATAATTTGAATGAACGAAGCTTTTACAATTATTGATCACAATCGAAACATTTGAAACATTCGATTCGATAGAACAAAAATTTTAGAGTCATCAAGTAATATTAGTGTGGGTTTATTTTTTCCTCAAATATTTGTGTAATTGTGTCTAAATGAAGAAAAAAAATTATTGCTCAAGATTTCGTAAAGTAAAGTAAAATTACTGTAAAGTAAGAAAGAAAATTCGGAATTAGTACACTGTAAAAAATGTTCGGTGTAAACTAGCTCGGAGTTAGTGGTTGAGAATTTAGGTGTCAATAACAACACTACTATCGTGTTGCGAATACACCAGTCATGTTGTCAAATAGAAAATAGTGTTATTTTCCCCAAATTCACACTGTATGAAGTTTTTGTCATAAAAAAAACACCTATTGGTGTTGATAAACAGAGGAAGGTGCTAATTTAACACCTCTCGAACGGTCACGGGTAAAAATATTTTGAAAATTCGTATAAAATCTCTCAATATTTCCTACTTGTGTCTTATATTGAAAAAAAAAACACTGAATTCTGAATCACTATATCTGAATATTAATATGGTTCTGTTCAATTCATGAAACTGTTTTGAAAAATCAAAATATATTATGATCGTTTTTTGGTTTTCAGTGACTGTCTTTGAATTTTCAGTGCCGTTATTGAAAATTATAGCACTTTAAAAAATGAATGCAAGGAGAATAGAAAATATACGAAACTGTATTTTGAAATTTAATATGATAAGCTCGAGGAACACTTGAATTTCCTACCAAGAGTTTTGCATGCCTTGGGTGGGGCCTGATTTACGTATCTGACTTTCCGAAAATGTGACTACGACATTTTTAATCGCGGAACATTATTTATAGCTATTTATAGCATTATTTATAGCTGCAGCCGCGTAGAATACGTCTCATCAAGATTGACGAAGATGAAGCTTTGATCATAAATAGGTGAAAGTTGTCCGAATATTCAATAGGTAGTTTGGCGTAGTAGGTAGGGCGTGCGACTAGTAATGCGAGCGAGCGACAGGGTCCCGGATCGAATCCCGAATAGTACGATGCGAAATTATTCAGACCAAAAATGCGTTTTAATGGAGGTACACAGTCAATTATAAGTAATTCATTCATTAAAATCGTAAATTTTTCACTTTTTGGTCAATTTTGAAATATTTTATGATATCAATCAACACTGAAATACGTTTTCATAAAATTGCATACAGAAATTTGTAACACCGTAACACCATAGAAACGTACTGGAATCGGTGTTATTTAGGGTAACTATTTCGACACCAAGATTTTGACACTGTCTGTTAACACTACAAACGGAGTGGACTCCCTGGGACTACGCACGGTGTTAAAATGGTGTTAGCTTCAACACCACTTTTTTTACAGTGTAGTTCAGGCTCTATCAGAGATTTAATTTATATTTATGAACAATTTTACTGTTTCAACTAATTTTTTACTCAAGTATTTTGTGTATATATATTTTCTTTTTTGTTTTATATACTCAAAATAACAAGTTTTTATTATTTATTATTAACAAACTAAATGAATGAAAAATAAAAAAACAAAAACACTATTGAATCAAGTAGCAAAAAAATTTGTGAGCACAAAATTTCATGTATATTTTTTTGAAACTTAAATTTTCATTTTTGTTTCTTCTCTTTATACTCAAAATAACAAATTTTCATTATTTATTGTTAACAAACTAAATGAATGAAAAATAAAAAAAAAATAAAAAACACTATTGAATCAAGTAGCAAAAAATTTGTGAGCACATCATGTACATTTTTTTTGAAACTTAAATTTTCATTTCTCGTTTCTTCTCTTTATACTCAAAATAACAAATTTTCATTATTTATTATTAACAAACTAAATGAATGAAAAATAAAAAAACAAAAACACTATTGAATCAAGTAGCAAAAAAATTTGTGAGCACAAAATTTCATGTATATTTTTTTGAAACTTAAATTTTCATTTTTGTTTCTTCTCTTTATACTCAAAATAACAAATTTTCATTATTTATTGTTAACAAACTAAATGAATGAAAAATAAAAAAAAAAACACTATTGAATCAAGTAGCAAAAAATTTGTGAGCACAGAATTTCATATATATATGTATATTTTTTTCGGAACTTGAATTATTGTACTTTGTGTAAATGTGTAACGTGGTACAAAGAGGTTCGACCTTACAATACACTATTGACTATACACAGACCTCTGAGCCTGTCCACGATAATCGCTTCATCTTGACCTGTTGCTACTGTTCGCACAGAAACAGGCTTATAGCCGCCTATAGCTTCATATATTGATAGATCGTTGTGTAGGTTGGTTATAAAGTCTACAGATAAAATTGGACGTTAATATCCGGGGGATAATTGAGCGAGAAATTATCTAATCATGTCGTGAATATATAATAATAAATATCATTTCACTATTGAAATATGTGTATTCAAAACAAATTATAATCAGTCAATAATTTATGTATTGTAGTATGTATACACTCATCGAAACATTGTTTCGGCATATACATGCAGTAGACGCTTGAAATAAGGCGGATAACTGCCATAAAAAGATTTTTTAAAGCAGTTCTGAAGTTTCGTTTGCTGTAGGTATAAAATACCCCCTTTTGATCATAGAAAAACGTGTTTTTCAGTTGAATCCAGCCGAGTTGATAAAAAATAAAAAATATATTCGGAAAGCAGAGAGTTTTTCACGTGAAAAACGTATTTTTTCACATTTTTATCGTAACGATAAAGATAAGGTAAAAATTCTTGTTCAAGGTTCTGAAACTTATGATCTATACTGATCTTGATGTCCAAAATGAGAGGAAAAAAATGTTTACGCAAATCAAATTTTTCTAGACCAAACATTGGTTAATGATTAGTGAAATGAATCACCCATATATAATAACATAAATAAATTCATATAATAAATTATCGACATACATATTCAAATCACTGAAAATCATTTGAAATGTCTCCTTTTCCAGCGTTTTTTTTTTGCATTACATTGTGATGATCTTCTTTTCTTTCGTCGCATTTGAATTTGGCACATTTGGATCAATAGCGATAAATTTTGTAAACAAAAAAACGTTTTTAGACACATATTTTTTGGACATTTAGGTCGTAATCACGAATGACCTAAGTCAGGTCAGAGAATCACTCATCCTGACCTAAGTTAGGTCAGAAAAACACTAATCCTGACCCAAGTCAGGTCAGAGAATCACTCATCCTGACCTAAGATGGGTCAGAAAATCACTAATAATCCTGACCTAAATTAGGTCAGAAAAACACTAATCCTGACCTAAGTTGGGTCAGAAAATCACTAATAATCCTGACCTAAATTAGGTGAGAAAAACACTAATTCTGACCTAAGTTGGGTCAGAAAATCACTAATAATCCTGACCTAAATTAGGTCAGAAATACACTAATCCTGACCTAAGTTAGGTTATGTCAGGATGAATTCCGACGTCACGGTAAATCGGAGATCGTTTCTGCCCCGAGTTTCACTTACTTTTGGACTCACCTAATCAACAAATTGAACAGTTTTGTGAATGAAAAATCGCAGTATCAATATGGATATACTAAAGTGTGTGAAATTTAATTCATGTTTTTTTTTTGTTTTTTTTTTGTGAATGAATTTTTATTATTCATCGTCATTTTCTTGCTGTACAAAAAATCTTTCGTATAACGTATTTTCATGACATTGACTATCTGGGACCGAATCACTAAACCAGTGGATTTTCACTATTAGTTACCCCGAAAACGGAAACATTTTCGATGCTAATGCTGACATTATATATATTCTATGAATGAATGAATGAATGAGATTAGATTAGATAGTATTTCTCACCTCTCGTTCGTTGGTCGAGAATCCGATGCCAAGATTTGGCATTGCCCTTAGTATAGCGACGAGAGATTGTATCGTATTGCTGTAAACGACCGGCCTGTACTGTTTGAAGTCTTCTGGTGTGAATCCACTCTCGTGGATAATTCTGAAAAATAGATAAAGAAAAAAGAAAAAATTATATAGATATTCTCGTTCACAAATTACATACAGATATAATTTCGCAATAATTGATAAACGGGGCGAGAATTGATTTTGGTGCGAAAATATGAAAAAAAAAATCAAAAATGACAATAATTTCGTTCATTTTAGTATCAAATGTCAATAAAATACTCTTTTTTTCCTGCCTCTCTTGACGTTTCGAGATATAAAAAGAAAAGTTATTAACATCGTTATCAAGAAAAAAAAAAAAAAAATTGTTTCTTGCACAATTTATTTCAGAACACAAATTATAATATTTGACAAACAGGAGACCGAATTTTGAGCACAAGAAAAAAAACCAACAGCAAAGACAGATCTGGTTCTAATTATCAGCATCCCGCAGACGAACAGCTGCGTTATAATGAGAGAGAAAAAAAAAGAAAAGAAAACAAAAATTACGGTATGGTTAAATTATATATCGTCATTTTGTTATTATTATTATTATTTTTTTTTTTATCATATTCTTCTAATTTTGGTTTTAAGGTTTGACGCAAAAAAAAAAGAAGTATATATATAGAAGATAAATATATATGCGTGAGAGTTGAGTATACCTACTACAATATGGGTATAAATAAAGTGTAAGAGAGAGAGGGTCACCGCTTACATTAGCATATATATATATATATATATATGTATACCTATGTATAACGTTCGCACGGTATAAGGGTTAGGGCTAAGGCAAGTTACATAGATACAGTGATAGTGGTATAGTTTTGTTTGTGAGATGCCATATATGCCAGGATGATGATGAGCAAAAGGTGTTTGCTCGTTTGGAAACTGGGGCGATAGGAGTATAGAGACTCCTCCACTGCAGAGGAGAGAACGACGAAGAAAACGCGACGACGCGGACGCGGGGTCTCGGTCGACAAAATTCTTTTGTGTTTTAGTTAGCTAGGATGTAGGTAAAAAAAAAAAAAAAACTAGTATATATAGAGTATAGTCAGTAGAGTATCTCTCTCCTCTATATATTATAATAGGTTATATACACATATATGTATACATATACATAGGGACAAAAAAGAAAAATATAATGACGACGTAATTGCGGTTTTGTTAAAAAAAAAAAGACCAATTCAGAAAAAGAAATAAATTATATTCTCTAGGGTGTCCCCCCCCGCCGAGTCAAAAATTTAAGGACGTCGACAATATGTATATTGAAATTCAGGTTGTCTATACTCAAGCAAGGATCTAAAATTCCCTGAGAATTCCAGGATATTCCAAACTATTTTGTTTTCTATTTTTCTCCAGGTGTGTCGAGATACGATTTTTATTATTATTTCGCAAAATATTAGACTGGGCCAAAAAAATGGACTATTTTTTTTTTTTGAAAAATATATTGAGAATATCATTCAGTATGGCAAAAAAAAAATTTCATGAAATTTTAAGCTCTTAATATTAACTTGAAGAGGTCTATCATCGCTATTTTTGATTTTTAGTAATAATTTGATGTCTTACGTCAGAACTGTCGAAATATTGAAGTGAAAAAATTTATGTTCACTTATCCCTTTATAAAATTCAATTCCCTACAAAAAAGGTCTGATTATAGATTTTTGTCAGACAAGCCGTTTCCGAGTAATTAAGCTTAATGTTAGTCAGTCACAAAATTCCAAATTAAAAAAGTCAAATCGAGAAATTATATCAATTTATTAAGCTTAATTACTCGGAAACGGCTTGTCTGACAAAAATCTATAATCAGACCTTTTTTGTAGGGAATTTAATTTTATAAAGGGATAAGTGAACATAAATTTTTTCACTTCAATATTTCGACAGTTCTGACGTAAGACATCAAATTATTACTAAAAATCAAAAATAGCGATGATAGACCTCTTCAAGTTAATATTAAGGGCTTAAAATTTCATGAAATTTTTTTTTTGCCATACTGAATGATATTCTCAATATATTTTTCAAAAAAAAAAATAGTCCATTTTTTTGGCCCAGTCTACAAAATATACTAGATTTTTTTTTTTTTTTTGGGGGGGGGGGGTTGTTTTATATTGCAATTTAATCCAGGTTTTATATTTGTAGAATTTTTTTGTCCAATTGATCACATTCAGAAAAATTCCCTGAATGGACTCAATATTCCCTGAGAATTCTAGGATATTCCGGGAGAAAAAAAAATTCCCTGAGTTTTCCAGGACTTCCAAGTTTTTCAAGGATAAAAGAGATAAAATGAAAATCGGAAATAAAAAAAAATCAACCATAATCAAGATGATGAGAGTATCAATTCTCAATAATTATTTATAATAATGCCAAAAAGTTATCAAAAAATCGTTTCAAACAAAACATTGTTCGACAGATGAACAGTTTATTTTCTTCAGTTGAAATGAATTCATTGATGATTTTTCTGTATACAGACGAATTTTTTAAAGAATTTTCTCATTTTTTTTAAATTCCCATTTTCCACGCTCCGGAAAAAAATGTTGCATTTTTGTCCGGTATCTACGAATTTTAGGAGCTAAAGAGGATCTCAATTTCTATAATAAAAAAGTTCACAATCGAGGTTCAACACAGGCGTTAAATTTCGACTCGGGTCTGATTTGAAAAATAGCAGCAATGTAGCACGAGAAGTAAGGAGGAGAATAGATATTTATGTGGCATGCGCAGAAAGTAACTTTTTATTCGGCAAGGTTATGTTTTTCGTACGAGCCGTTGGTTTCACCTGGCGAGCCGAAGGCGAGCCTTGGAAAGCAACGGCGAGTACTAAAAACATAACCTTGCCGAAAAGTTACTTTCTGCGCGCGCCCCATACAATATTTTTTACGGAAAAGGCATTGATAGTCACTTTGACGCCAGTCGAGTTCCGCACGAACTGCGTATAGGAGCTGCTGTAAAAGGTAGTAGAGAGGGGATAACCTGCGGTATAAAGACTTTATTCCGCAACTTTGACATGCGCACTTCGAACTGCGCATCAAAGTTGCGGAATAAAGACTTTATACCGCAACTTTGAACTTAGCGGTATAAAGTGCCACTTGCCGGAACGAAAACAGGCGTCAAAAAGTGACTTTTTAATGCCTGTGCCGTAAAAAATTGTTTTTTTGTGCTAATTTTTCCTTCTGCAGGATGCTAAATTTAATACATATCTGTCATTTCAAAAATAATCGATGCATCGATCATTACTCGATTTAATATATCAATTATTCGATCATTTATGATCGTTTTTTCTAAACACAGTAATATCAATCTGATACAAACATATTTAAATATACATATAGCGATAATTATTTTATCGAGATATGATATTTTGATTATAATATCGGTATTATTATAATTATTGTGATTATATTGTAGTTTTTTACTTTTTGTTTCACCCGATGAAAACAAAAAAAAAAAAAAAAAAAAAAATTCGAGATTCAAAGTCATTTTTGGGTAAAAATTTTTCTCTTCGTTTAAAGTGTCAAAATTTTCAGTTCAATCGATAATTGTGAGATAAAATAATCGATTATTATCGTCAATTATAACAATAGAGAGAAAACAATCTATCAATTTATATATTTTGTGATCATTGACATTTTTTAGGGCACACAAAAAAAGAAACTCATGATTCTACAATTGAAACTTTGAAATCCATGGTGGAAAAGTTATTTAAAAAAAATAAATAAATCACTAGCAGAAAAAAAACGTTTCTCTCACGTTAATTTTCAAATTTTATATTTCACACTATAAATTGAAACGACATGGACTAATTGAAATTATTATTCTCATCTCAATTCATGTAATTTAATTCTCTTCACTTTTGTTTCTTTTTTCTTTCTCGATTTGAGTTAATTATATTATAATTGTTACTCACTTCATTTGTTTGACGATCGTACTCTTGCCGGATTCACCAGCTCCTGTAAACAGAAATTGGAAAAAATGTACTTTTTTTAGTATCGAGAGAAAGTAACGAATAACATGAATATATATATTTCGACACCATTTTCAAATTAATAATAAAAAACAAAATGAAAGAAAAGAAAACAACGAAATTATGAAACAAGCATTAGATCAGAGTCACTTGGAAAAACAATAATTCAGTCAATGCACAACCATTTTTATACATATATATATACATATACATTTACCTAATGTATTTAATTATCAATTTTGACCATTTCGTTTGGGGCGTTTAATTATTCTTTCGATAATCAGTTTTTTTTTTTTTTTTTTTTCGTTTCTCTTAATCTATCTGCCAATTTCTAAAATTTTATTTTGTTAAAAATCAGAATTTTACATCATCTCTCTCTCTCTCTCTCTCTCTCTCTCTCTCTCATGTGTGAAGAAAAATTCTGATGTTTGATGATACATAATTCATTCCGAACATACAGAACAAAACATTCCAATAATGATAAACGAAGTCAATATTATATGTATACCGAGATTTCATACATACCTAATACAAAAATATTTCCTCTCATTTGAGATCCGTTATCTGGTTTTTCGGTTCGGTTTCAGAAATAGAACAAAAAGATTCTTTCTTTTGAATCTGATCAATGATCATACATAAAATTATATCTAGACAGATGGATAAAAACTAAAATTTATTTCATTATATATTTATTTATTTTATATTATAAATATATATCGTTCTATATTATATAAATATATCGCCGCCGTCGCCGTCGACGCCGCCGTGTCAAGATTTCGAAGGTCGACGACGACGACGACCCCCCGCCCTTAGGCTTTCGCGTGACGTCACATGTCCCCCTCCCCTCCTTTCCCCGCCTTCCCCTCCCCGCCCTACCCTCCCCTCCGACTCTGGGTCCTAACCTAACCTAACCTAAGCTAACCTAACCTAACCCCCCACGAATTCCCGGAAAACCCCAGAGATTACCCAGAATCCCCCACGAACACCCGAAGTCTTCCGGAAAGACCCGAAGTCGTCCGGAAAGACCCGAAGTCTTCCGGAAAGACCCGAAGTCTTCCGGAAAGACCCGAAGTCGTCCGGAAAGACCGAAGTCTTCCGGAAATACCGAAGTCTCCCGAAGACCGAAGTCTTCCGGAAAGACCCGAAGTCTTCCGGAAAGAAAGACCCGAAGTCTTCCGGAAAGACCCGAAGTCTTCCGGAAATACCCGAAGTCTTCCGGAAAGACCCGAAGTCGTCCGGAAAGACCCGAAGTCTTCCGGAAAGAACCGAACCGAAGTCGTCATAACAGGTCATGTATATATATATCATAAAATAATATATAAACGCAGGATGATTCACTGTCTACAAAATATATGATATAATAAGTGCGAAAAAAAGATAGAAAGGAAAAAAAACTGTACCAAATTGAAAAAATAATAATAATAATAATAATAACTGTAATTAAAAAGAAAAAACGAACTCAAATTTGTTTTTTTCTTTTCTATTCTCAAAAGACTGAATAATAATGATAACCTGAAATTCTTTTTTTATTCAAAACAATTGGAATTTAAAAAAAAAAAAAATCATTCAAGAATTGCTGAATTTTTATTTTTTTTTAATTTCATTTGAAAATTATATATGTTATCTGTGATAAATTTTTGTGATTTCCCGAGAAGGGAGAAAGAAATACGATTTTTGTTCTCCCCCCTTTCGCTTTATCAGTTATAATCATATGATAATTTATAACGTAATTTATGTATTGTACACGTCATTATATGAATGAATTTGTGCCTCATGCGTTTATGGTAGATGCATGCAGAGTGTGAAAGGAAATGAAAAAAAAAAAAATAATAAAGGAAGGAAGCAGAAGAAATTATTGACGATATTCTCAAGTACGTTATTATTAATATGTGTGTCGTACACAGACGCAAGTATAGAGCCGGACGTGACGTGGATAACGGAACTTGCTTTCCTGCCTATCGCAAGCTCTCCACCCTCCCCCCCTTCCCCCACCTCAACGCGATCATCCATACTTTTAAAAGCTCTCTTTCAACTTCCGTTAAGTAGTCGCTTATAATAGCCGATGTTAGTAGCATCGCGAGTATCGATATACACATTTGCAGATATACGTAGAAGCAACACAAGTAACACGTGACACACACATGTGTGGAGATACTTGCGGCGATTCTAATATCGATTATGCAACACCGTCGTCTATATATGTATATATGCGTAAACATTGTAGGTACGCGGTTGTTTTTTACCCCGAAATCAACGTAATATGAGGTACTTATTTTCCTCATGACAAACGTCACACATTGGGAAAATTAAGAGCTTGAAGTGGCTACGAAAAGTATCCGTCACAGAAAGCTGGTTTTTTTTCTGGATGCCGTTTTGTGTTCCAAAAAACATGTTGTACAGCCCAAGGCGGGAAAACTAGCTTTGAACCTCGACGGATTTCCGTACGCAGCCGAAAGTGAGATACCGAAAATCTGCCACGATTGGTTGTTCGGGACAGTAAACTGAGCCTGCACACCAAATTTCAGCGGAAAATATTGAAAATTTTGGAAGTTACGAAACTTTGAAATTTCGATATTGAAGATAAAACTAGTCGTTTGTGTGGCTCGATCGCATAAAGGGACTTTTTTATTCTCTCGCGTGTTGGAATAGCCTCGAGTTTTTGACAGAGGTAGCAAAGAAAAGGCATTTCAAGCTTGGTGACTTTGACAAATTCCGCAAAAAATCAGATATCGAAGATCGGACACGATTGATTCTTCGGGATGGTGAACTGAGTGTGAACTCCAAATTTGATCCAACAATATTAAAAATTGTAAGAGTTATCCTACTTTACAGCTGAGGGTATAAAAATCAGTAACTCTCACAATTTCCAATATTTGTCAATGAAATTTGGCGTGTACACTTAGTGCACAAAATCGCATTCAGAAAAAAATCAACAACTACTGGTGATCAATACTTCTTATAATTACGTTGATCGGTGAATCCCCTCCTTAATTAGTTCGAAAAATGTCTCAACTTCGCTTATATCTTCTAAACGGTTCAATTTAGGCGAAAAACCTTGATGACCTTTTTTGCCGGGAATTTCATCAGCTTCAAAATTAGTTCTGGTCATTTTTCTTCTCGGAGTGACCGGAAGCCAGATATCCCACATTTAGTGTATTGAGAATTTGAGTGTGGGCGTGGTTTCACCTGGTGGTTCAATTCGTAGTTGAGTAGTTCAAATTCGTCCACCAGATGTCACGTAGGAATATTCAGAATCCCGATACGATATTGAACGGAAAAATTCGAACCATGATCGACAGAACTAAGAAAATAGTGGATCGAACTGAAATTATGGTTCAAAATACTATAAAACCCATATAAAAATATCAACTGCGTAACCAGAAAACTATTCTGACTCAGAATATTGATTTCGATATCAGATCAACCGTTATTTTAAGGTTACTGACTGACAAAATAACAAACAAAAAAGTTATCATTTCTCGTTTTATGCAAAGACAAAAAAAGAAAACAGCAAAATTCATGTAATTTTGTACAAAATTAACAGCGATTTATCACACCGTGTTGTATAATGGTTGCGTTGCTCAAGCTAACCGTGTCTCATATTATTATACATATGTACCGCGAGATAATAACCTGTATATAATGTACGATACATACCTAGAAGATAATCATTATTATTATGGATTCTGATAATAATAACATAATATTCCGTGCATAATATGTGAAGTATAAAAGAAAAAAAGAAAATAAAGAAACAGAGATAAGTCTACCGCGCGCCGCTGCTGCACGTACAATAGGTTATCCATGTAAGTATGATAAAAAAAAAGAGAGAGAGAGAGTGAAAAGAGAGAAAAAAGAAACGCATAATATCCGCTATTGTGGCTCGCAGGCTGCAGCTGACGGTCAAATATTTAACTTCAGATAAGTTTCTACGATATAACCTAGACTCTGTTACATAACCTGCTAGAAACCAAACATAAGTCATATAGAACGACTCAAAAATATCACATAACAATTATTCACCAGCGATAATGATAATTGTTACAAATAAGGAGGTTCGGATACACCGAGAGGTCGAAATCATCCTCAATCTTAGACGAAGCGGCTCGGAGCCTGACGCCATTCCGGCCAAAGCTTCGTGGCGGACTCACGGCGCGCCAGCGCCAACCTGGACACTTAGGGCGCGAGTGACAAGAAAACCGACTTCAAAACAGAACTACTCAACCGATTTTGATGAAATTTATATGGGACCAATCTGAAAGTATACTCTTTCGAATAAAAAAAGAATTTTCCAAATCGGTTTATAAATACCGGAGTTCTGAGGTAACAAACATAAAAAAAATAAATAAAAAAATACAACCGAATTGAGAACCTCCTCCGTTTTTGGAATCGGTTAAAAACGTGAGAAATTATGCAAAAATGATACGATTTGGATAACGACTAATTGAGATTTTCGGTACTAAAAATACTAGAACAACGACATTTTCTTGATCCCAGAGAATTATTTTGGACTAAACTACGGATTTAACCACGAAACCCAGATTCTATCGCCTGTTTTGTGAACACTTTTGACATTTTCTAATTCTTTTCTCGATTATTTTTCCTTATCGTCGATCTAACCATTAAATAAGAGAATTTTGCACTTCTTCTCATACTTCTGACCCAAAATTCACTATAAATGTGATTTTTTTCTTATCAATGCTAAATTCTGAGTTACCGGTCTTAAAGAATCAATATATATTGAAATTATGATGTCTAGATGTGAAAATTTTCTCTATTTGTTAAATATTTACATTTAAAATTTTGTTCATACCAATATCGATTGATCGATTATTTTTCGCCGAATCAATCGCGTGATGTTCGATTATTTTTTTGATAATCGATTATTTTTGGTGCAACGGCCATCCTTACTAAAATTACTCAACTTTCTAAATTCCGGGTCGCTAATTTCGGTCCTAATAATTCCGAAAATATTACAATCCCAATCTACCTCAGCGTCAGGTTAATTTTTCATTCACGCAATTCAATTGGAATACTCATTCTATCCGTATTTCCTATGCTGGCCCGCATCGAGAAGTATACCTAGATGGCTCAGTGCCAAATTCTACCACCAGACCACGAACTCGCTGCATTCATAGATTAAGAAGAATTCTTCTATATCTTTATATCTTCTGGGTATTTTAATCCGTGAATGAATGACGACAGTCTCATATATTACTATAAAACTATGTATAAATGGAAAAAAAAAAGTGGAGACACATCACAGAAGAATTTCTCATTCATTCCAATGGTTGTTAACTTGTTGTTATGTACTATATGGTAGCGAATGACTCTTGTGCGTATGTATCCTTGTATTGTGTACTATTCTCGCTAATTATAACGGCTTGACGATGAGAGGAAGATGAATCACTTCACCACTCTCACATCTTGCAAAACACTTTGTTTCTCATTTTTTGTTCTCAATAATCGTTCATATTCGAATAAGCTATAATAGCAAAAATTATAATGATTTAATTAATTGACTTAATTATGACTAATCACGTTTTTTTTTTTACAATTCTCAAGAGTTTCTGATTTTCTGTTTTCCCCAAATTTGATAAGTATAGATAAAAAAAAAAGGTTAAAAAAAAAAAATTGCATGATTTGTGAAAATTGAAGTTGATGAAAATTGCAATTGATTCTTATCTAAACAAACGTTATAATGAACAATTGATTATATACGTCTGCAGACCGAAAAATTGAACTTGAAATTGGTTTATAATATGAACGTGATTTGTTCATATATTTAAACAATATTATTGTATATATGAAAGCGCATATATATAGATCGATGAATAACATTCAGGCAGACAATAATATTGATTATATTCATCCTACATGAGAGTCGCAATACTTGAAGTATATATAATATAGAGTAGAATTGAATGATTGAGAGAAATCAATGAATAAAGTTTTGGCCTCACTATGAGCCAGCCTTCGAGCTTCCTCTTATTTATTTTGCTTCCAGCTATTTTGAATTTTGCAAATCTGACCTCAGACTATTGACCAGCGGTTCAAAACACCTGCGAGTATGAATTTTTATAAGATTTAGAATGTTTTCAGTTTATTTCCATACCAAATTGGATTCGTAACTTTGAATTTAGCAAATCTGACTCAAAATTCGTGATCTCTTATCTCCGGAAACGGAGAAACCGGAAGTTAAGAAATTCCGAGTAGAATTCTAATATCATAAAAATACTTTCTGATCGATAACGTGAATAATCGTGATGGTTGTGCCTGCTGCTCATTGGGCGCCTCGTTTATCCGCATCCATGCGTCGATTGATCTATTTATACACATTTTTTATTTTCTGCGTACCATCGAGCGTCTGAAACATGCACACCAACATTTTGATTTTTTTTTCTTCATTCCACGTACATTCAGATTATCAAAACTATCTGTACTTATTTTTCAATTATTAATTGTATCAGGACTTTTTTCAGATTGAGAAACAAAAATGTCGAGTTTTCATTTCCGTGAAATTTTGAAAAGCTTCGAGGAATTTTCTTCACTCATACTTCTCTGACATGATGAATGATATCGCGTGTCTAATGACATAAGGTCGTAAGCGCCAATATACGACTTTTTGCTTTTTGTAACGGCAAAAGGTCGTATATATTTTTTTTAACCGTATTTAGACTAAACACCCGAAGTTTCGTTCATAAACGTTGAAATTTGATACTAGGTCGATTAAAGGCAGAAGGTCGTATGTACTGGTGGATACGACCTTTCAGTCCTAACTTCGCAAAAAAATAATGGTTCTCATTAATTGCATAAGGTCGTATCCGCCAAAAAGAAATGAAATAGTTGGCGCTTACGACCTTCTGGTTTTATCTGCGAATATTTTTCATCGAATTTTTCGAAACGGTCGTTTTTTCAAGTTATCTTTGCGTTTCATGAGTTTTTACGACTATTTGAAAAAATCATGAAAAATAAAAAATAAAAAAAAAAATGGCGGATACGACCTTCTGCTTTTACCGTTTTTTTTATTTTCCTCAAAAATTGAAATGAAAGAATGACGTATCCGCCCAACATACGACCTTTTGCATTTACATTTTTCGATTTCGAAATTTCAATTGATCTAATACGTTTTGGTCATTTTTAGAGCGAATGCCGAAAAAAAAAATTATACGACCTTTTGCCACCAAAATCGTGTTTTTGGCGCTTACGACCTTATGTCATTAGACACGCGATATGAGATATCTGACCCTGATGATTAAGTAACATGAAATGAACAATTGAAGCTGATTTTGTTAGATTATTATCGATCATTTATCCTAGAATTCTAAATACAAATCGCTGTGTTGGGGGTTGTTTTAAAAATTGTTAGTTTATTTATATCATGGTGGGCAGTTTTTGTCGTGAAAAAAATTTCAGAATTGACCACAGATTTATTGATAATTTTTGGAGCATTTTCATTATAAAGTTGCAACATTGCGTTAGATCGGAATGAAAAATGGGATTTTTTGGAGAATTTTTTCAGATTAAAAAAAAAGAAAAAATTCAGAAGCACTTTTTAGTATTCGTATAATATCATTAAAAATTGTGAAGCGAATCAAAAAATCATTGGTCAAGTTGACATAGAATGCCCCATATAGATATACATTATATGTAATAAAGTCTAATTATTCAAAGGTCACAGGGACTGTTATCCTGAACCTTGTGTAAATCAAGACGATGCATTCTGACGTTCAAGACTGCATCACATACGTCGTTGGTTCTGAGGGTCATGGGTCACGAGCAAAGCTTCTACCATGCATGCTGCACGTATGCGCTATACCGTTACAATTATCAAATTAGGGTGTATATAAGACGAGGGGGTATAGAATGTGCGACTGCAGATAGGGAAGAATAATTACACTACGTCAGTAGCGGCATATGCTCTCCGTATATATATGTAAGTATATGTACATAAAACATATATAATTAATGCAGTATACACAACACATGGAAATTAAGCCAGTATATATATGAACATGTGTCACGACTCACACGACCCCATATTGTGGTATAAAAATAAAAATTTTAACCACGTTTCCGGTAGGAATAATTAATCAGATACGTACGATATACATAAACTTTTGACACAGAGGCTAGAGTAGCCCAAAAAAAAAAAATAAAAAATTCTCTGTACATCCCATTTCTACGGGGGTGATTCCATAATTCGTGACAAATTTTGATTGGTTTTTTTTTTCCGCAATTTTTATATATAGTAATTCACTTTGGCCACTTTATTGGTCAAATTGTTGTTCTTATCAATTTATATATTATGTATATTTAAATATAAATTATATTTTTTTTCAATATACATATATATTATATATGTGTAACATAGAGATAATCCTACTTATATTTCTTCATCTGATTCACAAGAAAAAAAAAATCAAGATACTCATTCCATTCTCTGATTTTTTTTTAATTCTTTTTTTATTGTTTATCAATTTTTTTTCTTTCTTTCTTCTTTTATATTTCGTTTTGAAAAGAAATCTCTCAGATGAAAAAAGTTTTTCCTCTTCAGATTTTTTAAAAAAAGTTTGAAAGAAAAAACTTTTAATCTCATTTTTTTTTTAAACGAGGGTTAAAATGAATCAATTCAATAAAAAAAAAAATATATATATATATATCGTCGCAAATTTCGAATTATCTTCTAAGTATGCGGTGGAATATAAAAAAAAATTTTCTCCTTTTTTAAATCAAATTTCTAATATTTATCTACACGAAGAATTTTGTTACTATTTTGCGTGTTTTTCAAATTTATTTATTGATCTTTATTCTCAACTTCTTTTACAAAATCCCACACAGACTATACTTGAAAAAAAGATAACGTCTTTTGATATAGGATGTAAAAAGAATTATAAAAATAATGGATATAAAAAAAAAATTGATAAGAAAAAGATAGTAAAAAAAAAAAGAAAAAAAAATACCCACAGAAAAAGAGTCAGAGATGTGGAATTAGGATAGATTAGGACGATGCATGACCTAGCAAGACTTAACCTAGACTTTTTATCAACCCGGGGCAGCGGCCTGCCCCCCCTCCCTTCCCCCTCGACATAGTTCAGTTAGATTTGGAATCCGGCCAGATATTATTAAACAGGGATGAGAGAGACGAACAGCTAATATAATAGATGGAGAACGAAGTAACGTTTATAAATAACGAAAATTGACTCTGTACCATCCAAACAGAAGGGGGAATCAGTTATAAAAAAATTTATCCGATCGAAAAAAAAAAATTAAATACATGAGATAATTTAAATTATTAAATTTGTATGGTTCTTTTTTTTTTATTATTCTACTGTTATTTTATATATACAATTTATTATATACAATGATTTTTATTCGTTCAACTAGAAGAAGAAGAAAATAAAAAAATTAAATCGCAACACAGCTTTGCGGTATTGTGAACTTTTTTTTTTAATATAAAATGCGAAGTCTCGGATAAGCATATATATGTATGTATGTGTATATCATTGCCAATATTTATTAACAACGTAATATAAGATTTTTAATTTTTTTTTTTATCATAACGTTGTATGAAATGTGGATTATGAATAATCAATGTAGATAGAATATAAAATTCGAACTATTTTTGTTTCCCACCAATTTGATTTGCAATATATTATTTATGAATCAATAGATTCTAGATTCAAATTTTCATAATAGTGAAGGTAAAAAAAATGTAAGTTTTCATTTTTTTAATTATTGTTATGATATAATAGTATAAGAGAGAATTTTTTTTTCCCTTCAATATAATATGTATAGTTTTATAATTTGATAACGAAAGAATTGATTGAAGACTCATGATATAACTATTTTTATTTAGTAAATAATTCAAAGAATTAAAGACACAAAATAAAATAAAATAAAATATTGTAATGTAATGAAGAGAAATTTTGTGATAGTGAAGATAAAAAAGAAATTTTTATGAATTTATTCTTCAATTATTTCATGAAAAATTCATGATATATAATTTTATTAATCACATAATTCATAGGAAAACACAAAATAAAATAAAATAAAATAAAATATTATAATGTCATAAAGAGAAATTGATATAGTTGCCTCTTCTTTAATTAATTCATAAAAAAATCCATGATATACCTACATAATTTTATCAATCACTTAATTCAAAGAAAAACACAAGACAAAATACTGTAATGTAATATGTATAAAGAAATTGACAGTGAAGAAGAGGAAAAATAAAAAGTGCATTTAAACAATAGTTAATAAATAATCGATATATCTTCATAATTTCGAATAATTCAACAACAATTAATGTTGTATTGTATGCAAAGAGAAGAATTTGTATATACATATTTTTTCAAATAAATTTTCAATGTAATTTATTTATTTTTTTCTATATATTTAAAACTAACAATTAAATTATAAGTAGGTTTATTGTAACTAAAAATTTAATTAAAATGATTTAATTTTTAGTTTTTCAATCTTTTTATACATATATATATACATACGTAATATATATGTACGTACATAAGCAAGTTGATTATCAGCCAGCTATCTATATATACATATATGTATATATATATACATGTACAAAGGCTGAAAAAGGAACGTCGTATTTATGTACGTGCGTTATTACGTATATATATTGTATATATATATATATAAATATATATCGACGTATATCTGAATAGATAGGCGAATCAAGTACGTATAGAAGAAGAGAGGCTGCTGAAGTAGGTATAAAGCAGCGGCTTGGCGGTTGAGAGAAAAATCTGTTCCCCCTCAACTGGGCTCGCCCCTGTTCCCCTTTCTCCCCTCGCCTTCCACTCACTCTCTCTCTCTCTCTCTCTCTCTACTCTTTCCATAAACTCGAGAAAGAGAGAGAGAGGAGAGAGAAACCGAAATAGAACGCTGCTGGAAAATATAGCAGTACCACCCCACAGCTGTAACGAACCTACCCTCCTCGTGGGTACAACGTACACTGAGGGGGGGGGGGGGGAGCTTCTTGATCATATCTCGAAAGCCTTTTTCTTTTACTCTCCACACCCCCGTCTTGTCCCGTCTGTGGCTTAACGTTAACGTTTCTTTAACTTTTTTCTGTTTTTTATTCCTTTTTTTCTTCTTTTCTATGTTATATATATGAAGTATAGGTAAGATTTGCGATGACTCTGATCGATATTCTATGGGTTTTGGATTTTGTAGGTATTATTATTATTTTTCTTTTGACAAATTAAAAATCCGATAATTGACCTAATTCAATTTAAGGATGAATTATAGATTCTTGATGTTGAGTCAAAAATAGAAAATAAGTTTATTTTTTACGGCACAGGCATTAAAAAGTCACTTTTTGACGGCTGTTTTCGTTCCGGCAAGTGGCACTTTATACCGCTAAGTTCAAAGTTGCGGTATAAAGTCTTTATTTCGCAACTTTGATGCGCAGTTCGAAGTGCGCATGTCAAAGTTTCGGGATAAAGTCTTTATACCGCAGGTTACCCCCTCTCTACTATCTTTTACAGCTGCTCCCGAGGGGTGAATCACAAGGGAGATCTGGTGTACAGAGAGTAGGAAATGTTGGGAGATATTGGGAGATATTAGGAGATATTAGGAGATATTGGGAGATATTGGGACATTTTTGGAGATATATTGTAAATTATATCAGGAGATATCGTGGGAGATATTGGGAGATATTGGGAGATATCGGGAAATATTGGGAAATGTTGGGAGATATTGGCAAATGTTCGGAGATATTGGGAGATATCGGGAAATTTTTTGAGATATATTGAAAATTATATCAGGAGATATCGTGGGAGATATTGGGAGATATTGGGAGATATCGGGAAATATTGGGAAATGTTGGGAGATATTGGGAAATGTTCGGAGATATTGGGAGATATTAGGAGATATTGGGAGATATTGGGAGATATTTTTTTGGAGATATATTGTAAATTATATCAGGAGATATCGTGGGAGATATTGGGAGATATTGGGAGATATCGGGAAATATTGGGAAATATTGTTGGGATGTTGGGAGATATTGGGAAATGTTGGGATATTGGGAGAGATATTGGGAGATATTGGGAGATATTAGGAGATATTGGGAGATATTGGGACATTTTTGGAGATATATTGTAAATTATATCAGGAGATATCGTGGGAGATATTGGGAGATATTGGGAGATATCGGGAAATATTGGGAAATGTTGGGAGATATTGGGAGATATTGGGAGATATCGGGAAATATTGGGAGATATTGGGAAATGTTGGGAGATATTGGGAAATGTTGGGAGATATTGGGAGATATTGGGAGATATTGGGACATTTTTGGAGATATATTGTAAATTATATCAGGAGATATCGTGGGAGATATTGGGAGATATTGGGAGATATCGGGAAATATTGGGAAATGTTGGGAGATATTGGGAGATATTAGAAGATATTAGGAGATATTGGGAGATATTGGGACATTTTTGGAGATATATTGTAAATTATATCAGGAGATATCGTGGGAGATATCGGGAAATATTGGGAAATGTTGGGAGATATTGGGAGATATTGGGAGATATCGGGAAATTTTTTTAGATATATTGACAATTATATCAGGAGATATCGTGGGAGATATTGGGAGATATTGGGAGATATTGAGATAAAGGAGATATGGTGTACACATTTTCGCTTGTGATTCACCCCTCGGCTGCTCCTATACGCAGTTCGTGCGGAACTCGACTGGCGTCAAAGTGACTATTAATGCCTTTTCCGTAAAAAATATTTTATGGGGCGCGCGCAGAAAGTAACTGTTCGGCAAGGTTATGTTTTTACTACTCGCCGTTGCTTTCCAAGGCTCGCCTTCGGCTCGCCAGGTAAAACCAACGGCTCGTACGAAAAACATAACCTTGCCGAATAAACAGTTACTTTCTGCGCATGCCACATAAATATCTATTTTTGGTCTCATTCTCTGTTTGGTGAAGAGGCAAAAATTGTTAGTCGATTTTATTATCACTAAACGAGTATATCTGTTTTTTTGTAATTTTTTTTTTTTTTACTTTTTTCTCTCAAGAGGATCAAAAAAGTTATCTTCTCATTCTGAAAATTATAGATTTTATACTTCGTGGTTCGTAGACACAAATGAAAATTGAATAATGTTCCCTAAAATCGTTGTTAAAATCATTTCAAACTATGACAAATGACTTTTGCAAGTTTTGACTTTAAAAAAAAAAATCTATTTATTTTTTTATTTCAAGGTCTCTGTGATCTAAGCTTTCGATTTAGGTAACATATATTTTTATATTTATCATTTTTGTTATGAATAATCGAGGTTTTAGCATTTTTTATTGGTTTTTGTTTCCTCAATCATTTTTTATATTCATATTGATTTGAATTAATCTACACTAATAATTTGGGTTAGAATGATTATATATTAAAAAAAAACAAAAAAACAAGAATTCCCTATTATATAATCGTATTTTTAATCCGTTAGTTGTGTTTCTATTTCCTTCAATTTTTCTTCCCAAATTGAAAGCAAAAAGAATAACAAATTAATGTGTCCGAATCGAGGGGGGAATAAATCAAGATTTGACTGAGACTTATTTCAAATTATTTCATACATATTTCAATTTTTTTTTTCCAAATATTTCTGTTGTTGCAAAATTATTTTCTTCATTTCACGTCATTTCAAATTAATTTTTTACTTCTAATCTATTTTTTTTTGTCATTATTTCATTTATTTCTCATTATTTCAGTTATTTCCTCGGTTATTCATCAATATTTTCTCCTAAAAAAAAAAGAAAAGAAACACCCAGTACAGATGCATGTCTAAAATTTTATGGAATTATTCCTTCAACATGAAATTTCACAAAATTAAAATTCTACGAACTCATAGTCGAATTTTAATTGAATTCAGCACTTTTGGCTACCAGCTTCAGCTTAATTGCTCAACTACTTTTAAATGAAAAAGAAAAAAATTGTCATTCCTAAAATGGTATTTTTTTTTTTTTTTTTACTTCTAACAAAATTCCATGTTACGATAACGTAAAAACAAAATGCTTTCAACCTCATATATGTATAATTCTTTCCGGTTTGGTCAGGAACCACAAGGGGCGGGAGATTGAGTCGTAGGATAGGGTCGAGACGGCAACTATGCTGCATGGGTAATTATTGAAGTAGCTGTATACATACACACAGCAGCTACAAACGCGACAGAGGAGGAATTGAGGAAATTGAAATAATTGAAATTTACAGAATTAATTAAAAGGCATGGAAGCGCTCTTCTATTTAAGGAGTTTGTCGTCACAATTTGATGGTAGAGATGAAGAGAAGAAGAAACACGTGCTGCTGCTGCTGTGCGACCGACGACGTGTGTGTTAGTTATATTGTATTACAACCATTCATTTTCATTCATCACGTATTATACCCATAGAATAATTATATCATCTCTCTGAAGGTATCAGAAATTAAGGATGTATAGGCTATACAATCTCAACCAAAAGTGAGTCTCGTCGTACGTCAATATCGAGTACTTCGAGATGAGATAAAAATCGGAAAAAAATCAACCACAGTCAAGATGATAAGAGTATTAATTTTCAATAATAATAATGCCCAAAAGTTATCAACAAATTGTTTAGACAAATCATTGTTTAACAAATTTCCTGGTGACGTTATTTTTTTTTCATGTCAAATGAATTCGTTAATCTTTCCGAATACACATGAATTTTTTCAGAATTTTGTCACTTTTTTTTAAATTTCCGTTTTCGGAAATTTCTAAAGGCTGTATTTACAAAACTATTAGTTCCTCGCTCCGGAAACTTCGGAATTGTAATCTACATCGCGTCCACAATAACATATCCAAAATTCAGATTTTTTTTCTCCATTTTTCAAAATCGAAAACGGAAATTTAAAAAAAGTGACAAAATTCTGAAAAAATTCATGTGTATTCGGAAAGATTAACGAATTCATTTGACATGAAAAAAAAATAACGTCACCAGGAAATTTGTTAAACAATGATTTGTTTAAACAATTTGTTGATAACTTTTGGGCATTATTATTATTGAAAATGAATACTCTTATCATCCTAATTGTGGTTGATTTTTTTCCGATTTTTATCTCATCTCGAAACTAATAGAAAAAATTCTTTCATTTTATAGATTAACGATATAAGTGTATGAAAAAATCAATAAATAAAAAATGTATCAACAATTATATTATATTCAGATTTGAGTTTTTGTTTTTCTTGATTATATCTCTCTTTTCATTGATCATATATTTATTATTATGAAAAGTATTACATATTTAGCTTTACATACATCCCAAAAATACGCAATTTCGAAGCAGCTTAGAAATAATATTAAGTTAGTCAATTAAATTTCTTCTTTCTCTCCTTTTCACGATTTTTTTTCTTTCTTTCTTTTTTTTTTCTCCACCCTGTGTGCTTCTTACATTTTATTTTCTTTACATTCAGTCATTCATTCATTCATTCCCACTCAATATTCTGCAGTCGGTCCATGACAAGATATCCAGCTACGAGTTTCATTATTTCGTACAGTTTTTTACTTTTCTGGTTTCATAAAATTTATAATTTTTTTTCTTTCCATTATCCTATTTTATTTTTTCATATTATTAAATATTTCAATAAATAGAGTGACAAAAAAAAATCATAAAAATCATAGAAAACAAAATCGATATTATACATACAGAACATCTTTATGATATAAAAATATGAATATTTAAAAGAAAAAAAGACAAGTCAATGGGGGGGGGGGGAAGAAGCTGTGATAATAATAAAAATATAAAATATAGTCTCAAGAGATAAGAGAAAATCTGTAATATACAAAACTCACCGAGCAGAAGGAGCTTGATGTCCTTGGCGGCCTGGATACCGTCCTCCTTAAGATTTTTTTCAATCTGTTTGCTGCGGGCCAGAGCTGCCCGCTCTTCCGCTGACATAGCGCAGCCCATCTTGCCACACGTTGCCTTAACAAACGCCACCCCCGCCCCTTATTGTACGAAGACCGTTAAATCGGTAACACGCGCGACGCGACAGTCCCGCGTCCTCCTCGCTACCCGATTTATTTATTTATTTATCCACACATACGCACGGAATCACAGTTGACCACGGCAGCACACAATAACAAGAAATCACTGGACACAATCCGCACAACAGCACCGAGCTACCTTCGGCGTCGACCGCCTCTGGACGCCGCCACCCTTACGATGCTGAAACAGTGTTAAACCATAGATTAAACCCTCGCTGGCTCACAGTCAGGCTGCTCTCGGCTCTGCACAGAGTGCCACAGAGCGAGACACTTGTTGACGATCCTCGGAGGCCTTAGAGGCTCGGCCGAGTCTCGCGTAAGCTATCGAATGCGTAGCGCGAGACTCGGCCGAGTTTTGTTCGTATTCGACTTACTTCGAAGCCACCGTCTTCCTCGGCTCGATGAGAGCCTCGATGGTCCCACTTTGGTTCGTCGATTCGACGCGGACTGTGAGACTCGAGCCGATTATCAGATCCTTATTAGACCGAAAGCTCGGTTCGCGTGTGGGAGATTTATTGTCCTCTCCCTCCCCTGGGGTTTATATCCGTTGAAGAACTGCGAGCACGGAGAGACTTCTCTTTCTAGTTTCGAGGTCCGTGTGTCGAAGAGCCGGCGACTCTGACTACCTATCAGTTCCTCCCTCTCTCTATCCCTATGGGATTTCTACGATTTATATTTATATTGTTAATGTGATAAAAAGCCGATCGAAAAAATGAACGGACGTCTCTTGACAGCGGCAGGCTGGACGCGTACTGGCAGGCTAACGTCGACGCTAGCGACCTCTCGCCCCGCCCGAACCTTTGCCGAGCTGCTGGGACGAGCCGGCGGCCGGATCAATCCCACGCAACGCGTCGCGCTCCTAGGGGCGAAGCGACGCGCGCGGCGAAGCCGCGATGCCGCGATGCCGGACGGGAAGCAGAGATCCTTACTGGCGCGGGGCGAGCGAGGGTTCGGTTCGAGGTAACGCTGGCGACATCTAGCGGTACCTTGACGGAGCCTTCGTTCACTCCGTGTGTGTGTGTGTGTGTCTCTCGGTCTCTGATTCTATGATTCTACGTATAGAGTAGAGGAGAGACAGGCAGGCTACCGGTTCTAACGATAGATCTAACGCTTTTTTTTTTTTTAATTTCTAGCGCTTTTTCCAATTAGCCTTCTAGAATCTACTAGTTTTCAGCTTCGCCTACCACTTTCTACAATTGTTTGTCGATTTTGTTCCAAAAGATGAATGTACGAAAAGTGCTGTCAATAGTTATTTGTGTATCAAGGGCGGAAAGTACTATTTTTCCGAGTGTGCCTTTGGCGGCACGAGCCGAAAGCGAGTTGCTGCGAGCACACTCGCCAAAATAGCCTTGCGCCCGTGATGCAGACGATGTTTTTCTCATCACCTGGCCTGCAGAAAAGTGGCATTTTGCGACCGGGTGTGAGAAAAAGACGATTCCGCCCGAGGGCGAAAAGATCTGTTTTCCGCCCGCTCAAGAGGTATGAAAAGTGGCATTTTGCGACCGGGTGTGAGAAAAGAGGCATTCTGCCGACCAGCTGTGTTGAGAAAAACAAAACAAAACAATGTACTATTGTGTATCAAGGGCGCAAAGAACTATTTTTCGAGTGTGAAATATACAGCACGAGCCGCAGGCGAGTGTACTGCGATCACACTCGCCAAAATAGCCTTGCGCCCGTGATGCACACGATGTTTGTCTTAACACAGCTGGTCGGCAGAATGCCTCTTTTCTCACACCCGGTCGCAAAATGCCACTTTTCATACCTCTTGAGCGGGCGGAAAACAGATCTTTTCGCCCTCGAGCGGAAACGTCTTTTTCTCACACCCGGTCGCAAAATGCCACTTTTCTGCAGGCCAGGTGATGAGAAAAACATCGTCTGCATCACGGGCGCAAGGCTATTTTGGCGAGTGTGCTCGCCTTCGGCTCGTGCCGCCAAAGGCACACTCGGAAAAATAGTACTTTCCGCCCTTGATACACAAATAACCTCGCAAATAACTATTTCAGATCGAGTGAGCGGGCACAAAACGGGACTTCGCGCCCAACGACCGAAAAGATCTGTTTTGCGCCCACTCAAGAGGTATGAAAAGTGGCATTTTGCAACCGGGTGTGAAAAAAAAGTTTTTCTAAAAGCGGGCGTAAAGTGCTCACTTTACGCCCACTATTTCAAGCCGGTCAAAAAAAGGTCACTATATAGGCGCGCTTAGTAGGTCGAAAAACGCAGAAATCGTGCATGTGTTACAACGAGAGTGTTTTGACAGAAAATTGAAATCTACTGATTATTGCTTGAATAACCAAGATTATGACCTAAATAGCCTGCGGATGCCCGCGATTCTAACCTAATAATACACAGGCATACGGAGCGTTGCGACTGGACAGACAAGGCCCGAGACCCGAGTCATGGGTGATGGGCGATGTTTGGAAAAAATGAATGAATCGGAACAACGATTAATCTCTTATCGTTGATTGATGTGGATCGACTTCGAGATGACGTGAAGTATACAATATCGATGATGTATTCCATCCGTTGCTTGATATCGTGGTTCAAATATCAACGAATATATCTGCGAAATATCATTACAACCTTTATATCGAGCTTTATATCGACGCCCGATACGAATAAAAGCACGTTTCAGATTCCGGGTGGAAAAGAGCACGTTCCAAATTCCGGGTGGAAAAGAGCACGTTCCAAATTCCGGGTGAAAAAGAGCACGTTCCAAATTCCGGGTGGAAAAGAGCACGTTTCAGGTTGACCCGAATATAGCACATTTCGGGTTGACTCGAATACTCAGGGCCGGCAAGTATTGTGTTGTCTGTATTGTCACGACACACATGCAATCGCAGTAGTGTGGAATTACAACACACGAAATTTGACCGCGGGATTGAAATTTCATGAATTTGTCATTTTTTTTTTTGTCATTTTTACGGTAATTCTGATATTCGTCGCTGGTCCGTCCGAGTGGGAAATAAAAATATAAGAAACTAAAAAAGCATTTCCCTATACCCCCCCGGGTGACGACCTGACAACACACGGAAAATTGGTAAGTTGCCGGCACTGCGAATACTAGCACGTTTCGTTAATATTATAATCCGATTGCCATTGTTAGACGGATTATAATATTAACGAAACGTGCTATTATTCGATAGTCAACCCGAAACGTGCTAGTATTCGAGTCAACCCGAAATGGGCTAGTATTCGAGTCAACCTGAAACGTGCTCTTTTCCACGCGGAATTTGGAACGTTCTCTTTTCCACCCGGAATCTGAAACGTGCTTTTATTAATTCGTATCGGGCGTCGAATATAGGTATCAGGAAGGTCGATGTCGTGGCCGGTATGAAGTCCGTGCCTCAAGAAACACCGTGTGCCATGTGCCGTGAGCCGCGTCACCTACAGGTCGTCCGTACACTCACACAAAGCTCCGAACGATCTCGTGCACGTGCGAGTGTACGGACGGTTCTTGTGTCACAGGTTCGACATGGTTCACGGAAAGCGCGATATGTCGGAAACCGCTGGGCCGATTTTTTTCAGATTTGGACACAATGTTTCTTGATACTGTATCTACAATTTTCTTTTTGCTCAACCGCTACTGTTTTCTGTATTGAACTAGAAAGGTCATTTTGTCTTGCGACAAAAGTATCGGGACGGTTGTAATTTTGTTAACGAAAATTCAATATTAGATGTTCGATCCGAGGGAGAAATGACTCGTTGAAATAATTGAGAAATAATGCGAAATAACTGTGAAAATAAATGAAATAATGGGAAAAATGAACGAAAAAATAAAATGATGCGAAAATAAATGAAATAATGTGAAATTGTAAGAAAAATTGAAATAATGTGAGTTATTTTTTCACTAGAAAAAAAAACGTGCCACTAAAATCTTGAGTTATTTCCCCCTCGTTTCGATTATCGCTATTATGTATTAGTATGCATTTAGAAAAGTCCTGATTTTAATGTATTATCATTCTCGAGGCATAATAGTGCCCTTATAAAGAGGCTCATGTTAGACCGCGATGTTATCACGGTATTATCTGCATCGTCTTCAGGAGTAATAGTATAGAAATAGCTCGTTGTATGCGATAAGTACACTTTGGTACCCGCCAAACACCAAGATCATATTTTTAACTTGCTGCGGGACCGTATGTTTCTACTGTATACAGTATAAAAACGTAATTATATTACATGTATACATACATACGTACTACATCACATATTTGTTTATCTGATGAGTGGAAATTCCTGCCCTGGCAATGAAAAATACACACAAGAAAAAAAACAGAATAAAATAGTTATCAGAAACCGAAAATATTGAGAAATATTCCATGTTGAAAAAAAAAAAAAAATGATCTTCCGGATTTAATTTTGGAAACTCGATGTCAAATTCGTCATCATTCAGTGACTCAAAAAAACCGTCGAGTATCTGTATCAAATTTCATGAAAATATATTGGAAAATCTTTTGCAATTTTTGGAACATATTTACGAATTTTGCAAATCTGACCTCAGACTCGGTATCAGAAACCGAAAAATACTTGAGACAATAATTTTCACGATATTTAATTCGTTGATCCGTTCCTGAGACATGAAAGTGTTAAAAAATATTATTTTTTGCGGAATAGAAGAAAATAAAAGAGTCTGAAACAATTATTTTTCACGTCATGATCTAACGTCTGATAAACAATAAAAACTGATAAGGATGTTCCCTCAACAATTTTCAAACGGCACGTGACGTCACAGTTCATCTTTGTCCGCGTGGCGCCGTCAGGCGGTGAATCTGTGCGTGAATCGAACCGTGTGACGTCACAGACTAGCGCGAAATTCAAACTCTGTATCAAAAAACGTTGATTTAGGTAAAAACTATCGATAAACAATTGGGCGCAACGAGTTTTTCATCGATCCTCGTCACCAATTGATAATAAAAAATCATGAAACCTTCCTATTTATCATTTGGATGAATAAGAAATCAGATATTCTTGGATGAATTGTATTTTAATTATGGTAAGAGGTAAAAAATGAATGTAGATAAATTTAGTACGAGTATATATATGTAATTATTACATAATAATCAAATGCTTGAAATCATATATATAAGATCGTTTAAGTAGGTATATAAGTATTATATGTACATACCTACGTCTCTGTATGTATAGGGCGTTAATTGATTTTATTTCTTGCACAGTTTTATATATAACAAATTATATATATATATATATATATATATTTGAAATACTATTATTATTATTATACGATTATTATCAAACGATACACGTTATCATACCCATGACGATTCTCAGATTATATTATTTACATTGAGTGTGTATATATAAGGTAAACGGCCCAGTTTTTGACACTGTACGAATATCAGCTATCGATAAGGTGAAATTTCTATTACAAATTAGGGAAAAGTTACGTGAAATCGGAAGCTATAATAAGGTGATTCCCTAGGTCAGGAATAAAGAAAAAAAAGTACCAGTATTTGACCTCAGTCACTTTTCGTCATCAATAATCAATTTTTCATGTTCTGCGATATTGTAGAATAAAAAAATGGTCAAAGGGTCAGAAACCGGGTCGTTCAACATTTATATAATTATATTATTAATACAGTTTAATATAGTTTATGAATATTTTCAAAATCCTTATACATTATTATTATTATTATTTATTTATTTTTCGAGTGCTTTGATCTATTTATTGATTACAGCTAATTGTGTTATCATAGCATATAATATGTTTATGTATAGGGTGGTTATAATTGTACAGGGAAGCCCCAATGTTACGTTCGATTTGAATATATAAATAGTATTCAATTAATTAATCAGCAGCCTATAATTAATTACGATAATTATAATTATTACTGCGGGCTAATGATCAATTTTTAAAATACGTAATCTATTATTAAACGATCGTAACAATAAAACTACCCTTCGTGTGCGTGTGCCTCGACGATTCAATTATCATCATCATTATTATGATGATTATTATCATTGGACAGATTAGAAGTAGAAGCTGAGGTAATTAATTTTGCAAACAGGTAAATGAATTCAAGTGAAATTTGTTATTCGCTATTTTCTCAATATTATAAATTATTTGGATTCATGTTATATTATTAAAACTAAATAATTTGAAAAAAAAAAATTAGTTTGTCACACGATTCAAAAGAAAATAGTTAAATTTTGAAACTTGTTTTAAGATATCATACAATTAGTTGTTTTTTTTTTTTTTTGATGAAATTAAGTTCATAAAGAATATAAAATATATTATTATAAATTATAATATATAATTTTTCGAAACTAAAAGATCTATTTAATAATTTTTTTTTTTTAGTTCTTCCAAAAGTTGTTGTTTTCAATAATTATATTGGAATGAAATGAAATATTATTCGTTTTTAAATGAACGAACTTGATCCAGATATTATTTTACCAAGAATAATTTTAGTTTGAATTTCGTTTTGATATTTATACTAATTTTGGAATACTTGATTCAAGAATAAAAATAACCCTTGATTAAAATTTCTCAATATAATTCTTGATTCAAGAATAAGTTCATTTACATTCTCTGTTTGAACCACCAATTACTTTTTTCAATGTTAATATTAGAAAATTAGAAAAATTAGAAAACAAAAAATTAAAACTGAGTCTAAAAGCTTTTCGAATAATTGAATACAAAAGTTAATTTATACTTTGTTAATTTACAATTCAATAATTAAATGTATTTATTGTTATTCTTACATACTTACCGAAAATTTTGATAATCTCGTTTTATATACCGTCTGCTTTTTATACTCCTAACAATAATTTGAAAATCATCGGAATTATTACAATCCTCATGATGCCACGAAGAAAAGAATTTGTTTAGCCCAAAAAAGCTTTTTTTTTCATTTATCAAGATAATATTTTACTATAATCGCAAGTAATACTTACTTAATTCTAGTAAATATAATTACTTGATAAAATAACCGATTTCTTTAGTCAATCACACAATTTTTTTTTTATGTATAGAAATGCAGAAAAAAAAATCTATTGGAATAATTTTCTTATTTTTGATCCAGTTTACGTTAATTTTTATTACATTTTATTTTTTTTTTTAAATTTTTATCAGTAATCAACGATAAAATTATCAATAATTAGTGTTAATTTATCGTTTCTAATTCCCGGTAAAAAATTGCTATCAGACTCAATGGAAATTTTTTGAAATTCTATCTCGATTTTTTTTTTGTATAAAATCAAAACTATATCGAATATAATCGATTTATATCAAATCTGATCAGAGTTCACATGAAACAATGTAAAATTATATGTTTCTACATAGTTTTATATAATTTAGTAAACTCTTATCAAATTTTATCAGATTCAAAGTAAGAAACAAAAAATTGACAAAATCGATATAGAATTTCGTTATATGATGATACAAAAAATCATTTTTTTCCCCGAAATGTTGTTGGTTTATTTTTCCATGTATAATGAACGATTCGTTATTGTAAGATGTACAACAGAAAACGGTATATATATTTTTTTTCATGATTTTTTAAATATACAACTTGATTAGACGCGATATTATCAACATTCAGGATTAGATACGTATATTGATCACTATTCTACTATGTATAAGCTAATAATTAACCACTGCTGACTAATAAACTTCGAGGATTTCACGTAATTTATTTATTATCCCACTTCAGTTTTCGGCTGATTGTGAATTTTAGTATAAAAGACAGCTAAATACGTAATTAGTTTAATTAACGTTAATTACCATAAATTTTTTTCGGTTAATTACCATTTTTTTTCTTTTTTTTTTTCCATTTAATATATTTATATTTTATTTTATCACTATTACACACTAATAGGTAAAATACCAAATATGTATATCATGCTATCTACAAGATCCTAAATTTCTTTTATTTCAATTTTCCTTTTCTTTTTCCTTTTCTACTAAACTTAGGAATTTATTGATGAATTTATCGTAATCGCGACTTACCAGAGCAATTAAGATACGGAGGCAGTAAAGAGGAGTTCAAAATTTCCATTACATGACAACACATAAAAAAAAAATGTTATGAACATAATCTCTTATATATTGAATATTTCAGATTTCTAAACGATTGATTAACGTTATCTTGATGACAATTTTGATTATTAAAATTCTATTCAACTAATATTCCACAAAAAAGAGACCAAATAAATTCCAGGTCGTTTTCTTTTTGTTGCTTCTATTCAATATAGTTTCTCTTTTTTATTCGTTCTAAAAAATATTTTGACACTGAAAGATTTTGAATCGTTTACATTAATTTTTTTTTTGTTATCATGGCAAAGCTAGGGGAAAAAAAAAAAATTGTCATCCGGAATAAAAAAAGAAAGAATAATTAATTACTAAATGAGTATGACACATGATTAGGAAAAAAAAAAAAAAAAAAATTAATGAAAGCTAAAAGGAAAAGAGAGAGATTATAAAAAAAAAAGAACAACAACGTCACCGATAAATTATATTAAACAAATATTGTATATATTTTCTTTAATGCCTAATAATAATAATAATAATAATAATAATAATAATAAAAACATAGAAATTAAAATCAGGTTAAATTGGCGTATTACAATAATAATTAGGTATATAATTTATATCAATTAAATTCGTTGACGAAAAAAAAAATCATCTAGAGGTGACTTGACAAAAAAAACGAAAAAAACGAGACGATATTTGTTATCATTATTTCGTTTTTTTATACCTTTCTTGTCTTTTTTTTTTTTTTTTGAGAGCAAAATACATTCATATGTAATATTATATTAATTTATATATCTAGATATTTGGGTGGGGGGGGGGAGACACACAAAAGGCGAGAAACAAAAGTAGCAGACAAATATATTTTTATAGTGCTTCAAAATTGTAATATGAAAAAATAAATTGATAAAAAAATCTATAAACTTTAATTGATTTTTTTGTCTTTTGTCTTTATGAAATTATCCGGATTTTTATTTTATTTTTTTCTTCTTTCCAACAAAATTTATATTTTCAACTTTTAGATTCTATTTATATATCATATTTAAGAGAATCAATTTTGAAGCACTTTTCAAAGTTCGTTATAGTTGTTTTTTTTTTTTTTTTTTTTTTTTTTTTTTTTTTGAATTAACATTGTGAAGAAAATTATATTCAAGCAAAACATAGAATTAGAGAAAATTTTGTTTCCGTTATTTAATTATCATCCCATTTTTGTTTTTGTTTTTGTTTTTTATCTCTCTGAAAGTCATTATTATTGTATTTAATTAATCAATTATCAAATTATTTCATAATCGTAATTATATTCATAGCTTTTTTTTTTTTATCAGCTCATCATCATCACCATCATCAACCTATCTATCTATAGTACATAAAACGTAACACTAAAAAAAACTCATCATTCAAATTCGCGATATTAAATCGTAAACCTATATTTCAATTTATTTTTTATTTTTTTATATGTATTCTTTTTTTTTTCATCATTATTTTCTTCCTTTCTTTCTTTTTCTTTGTCTTCCATATTTTATTTCATTTACACACATATATATATATATATATATATATATATATATATATATATATATATATATATATATATATATATATATATATATATATATGTTATAGTATTGTATGTTCTTTTTTTTTCTCAACACTCCTTCAATTCTATATATATATATTTTTTTTTCTTTCTCTTAATTATCATCATCGATTTTAATTATTCATATTATTATTATTATTGATTTTTTTTTTTCAATTTTTTTTTCCTTTCTTTTATTTTTTAATAATATATATATAATATAATAATATACTATGTCGCATATAAAAAACCATTACTTATGTATAGTATATATAGATTACAAGTTTTCGATTCTTAGTTAAGTTATGTGTTTTTTTTTTTTTTCTTTTTGTTTTTCTCAAGTTTTCTTCCATTCACTTTTTATTATTGATTTATTTTTTTTTTTTTTTTTTAATCTATTCATCATCATCATCATTATCGTTACTCGTTATTATCATTATCATTTTTAATATTATTTATTATTTCCCATAAACACAAGACTTGAATTTTTTTTCCATTTTTTTTTTTTTTTCACTTTTTTCGTTTGATAAAAAAAAAAAATTTACATCTCTTGTCAATTATGTAATTTTCTTTGCCTCGCTCCCACAAATATTCAGATTTCGTTTCCATCGAAGAGAAAACAAAAAAAAAAAAAAAAAAATACAATAATTAATATCACATCATAGACAAGACGATAAGAAAAATAATAATAATAAAAAGTAATAGAAATTAAAACTGCGAAGAATAGAAAACTGAAAAAAAAATATATACATATATATATATATTTTTCTATCACAGAGAAAGAATAGCTGTGTAATAATAATATATATATACTATTTTTTTAATTCATTTTTTGGAGTATTGTATTAATAAAATAAATAGATTGAATAATTAGAGAAAAAAAAAGAGAGGGGGGTGGGGGGGGAACGAGGTAAAAAGTAAACGAAGATGGTTTTCTTGTTTTCTTGTTTTCTATAGTCTTCTGTGAAATTAAGATTCATTTAGATCATTCGTCGGAGTTGGAAAAACGTAATATTCTTGTCAGCGGCGGGTCTATGTTCGTCGTTGTACCAATATATCAATCGATATAGGTATATTGTTTTTTAATTGTTATATTGGTTTATTTTTATTATTTATTCATTTACTTTTGTTTGTTTGTTTGTTTTGTTTTGTTTTGAAGTGTGAGATCGAGCCCGTAACAACGAATCAACGATTTCAAGTCGTTTGTCGATTGCTTGCTCTAGCTGAAGAGGAACGCGACGTCGCGATGTTGTTGAGTTAACAGAATCATCTGCTCCACGTTTCGCCTCCGCATCCTAAAAAAAAAAACCATATTAATCAGTTTTTTAAACATTGATCGAGAAACACAAATGAGGCATTTTTTTCAGAAACTAAGTTTTTCTTTCATTCATGCTCAAAATTTAAATATTTTCGAATGATATGGATTGAAAATCTTCATTTTGTACGATTTAAAAAAAAGTTGGTCAACATTGAAGAATTAAAAAATGTCCAAACATTAAAACTTTGCATGAAAATTCTTTCAAATTCCCATATCAACAATTTTACGTGTTTCTAAAATTGATAATGAAAAAAACAAATTCAATTTCAAATTTCAATTTCAATAAATCAATGAAGTCAATTTCAAGATCCTAAGAAAAGTAGACGATTTTTATCAATCAAAGCGACCCCCTCACCACACTCGGGCAGGTAGAAGGGGCGGCCGTGGAAGCAGCGGTAGGCACCGTCAATATTGAACGATGTTATCCACGACCGCAAAACCGCAGGCACCCAGACCGGCGCTGGACATGAGACGAACCAGCTCCTTGGCGTGTGAAACTGCGACTTCGAGGGGCGGTCGGCGAGGTAAGTTGCTGGATTCTGACAAAAAAATGAATGAAAATGAAAATTATGCAATCAGACAAGATGTCGAGGTCGACAATCAATCCGAAAGGCTTCGCACCGAGTATCGCAGAATTTAATCTCCCGCAGACGGTCTCTCTTTGTTGGGAATCTAGCTGCCATCCGACGGGAGAATTCCAAGGATTGGAGTAAGCCAGGAGACTGAACGCGTCCTGCAGCATTTTCTTATTCGCGTCGTTCTTTCCGTGCTGCTGTCTGAGGTGTATCGACTGGGAGTAAAGCTGCCTTCCGAACTCCAGCATCTTTTGTACGGCCTGTTTGTTCCCACCGCAGAGCAATTTCTTGCTGCTCTTACCGTCGACGTTGCTGTTCTGGTTCTGACTCGTCGCGTCCACCTCTGGAAGTAAAAATGTGACGGGTGATTTTGAAAAAGTCAATAATGAACTTTGGGTAAGATACAAATGCCAGAGTCTCACCCATGTCTTCGAACTCTCCGTTATCGCACTTGTGTCCGTTGCTGTTGACTCCGCCGTTCTGATGGCTGGTCGGGCTCTTCACCCCGTTTACTCCGTTGAGGGCGCTGTTCTCCTCCATCTCGACGTCCTCCTCGATCTGACCGTTTATGATCTGTTGATCCCCGGCACCGTTGAGAGTATTGTTTAAATTCATCTCCTCGACGCTGCCGTTGGTCGACGATTTCGTGTACGCTTTGGTTGACTGTATGACGCTGGTTTGGTTCTCGACGCTGGTCTGGCTCTGGCAGACCTCTGAATCGCTGCCGTTTACCATTTCGACAAACTGGCGACACTTCAGGGCGAACATCAGGTTCGGATCTCGGTCCAATAAACCGGGGTATAACCGGCTGGTCAGTTCTATGGCTTCTCCCATTCGACCCGCTAAAACCATCTTCAGGATTCCTGGAAGAGACACGAAATACCCGGAATTGATTACACGATACTTTTTGTCGATAAGAGAGTCGGACGTAGAAAAATATAAAATCAGTCAGTCGGCGCAAAGAATCTGGAATTTTATGACAGATGTATGAAAAATCTATAATAAAAACGTTTTTTCTGAACAATTGACGTCTTGCGTAACTCCGATGAGATTGAAAGTTTTTTTACTCTATCCGATTCTCTAATTGCCAATTTTTGGCACCAAATTTTTATCGTATCTTCAACGTGGCGATAAAAATCTGACAAAATACGTTTTTGATGCGAAAAACTCTCAGCTCTGAGAATAAATGTTTTATTTTCTATTAACTCAGCTGGATCCACCTCAAAAATACTTTTTTGACAAAAAAAGAAACGAAAGGAACACATTTTTTCGTCTACGATGCACGAAACAAAATTTATCGGGCAATCGATTCAAGTTTTTCTGGTCTCAAACTATTCAGTGAAGAGGCCTTCTCAAAATGAACAGAGCACTTGTTGATCCGATCGAAATTGTACCAGATATTCACCATTTTTTAGAATAAAATAGCTTTTTTTCTGTCTTCCCACGTTACTTTTCACAATAACTCGAGTAAAAATAAAGTTACGAAAAAGTTCTCTGTTCATATCGAAAAGGCCTCTTTACTGAACGGTTTGAGACCCGAAAAACTAAAATCGGTCCACCGGTAGATTTTATTTCGTGCATCACAGGCAGAAAAAAAAAGATTCTTTCCAAAATCGTGTGAAAACCCCATTTAAAAATCCCAAAAATGACTTTCGGTGGTTTTGACGGTTTCGAAATTTCAAGGTGTGGCTTCCTAACTGAACAAATATCAGCTATCGGAAGAAAAATTGAAAAGAATGATAAAATATTGAGTCGCACGAAGAAAATCAAAGATCAAAGATCGTATTTTTTTCACATTCTTATCGTCACGCTGAAGATACGATAAAAATTCGCGTTTCTCGGTGCCCAAAATGTGAGGAAAAAAATTGAGGCAGATCGAATTCCTCCGGGTAATAATTGGTGGAATTAATTGCCCTCATCTTTCCGATACTTTCGTACGGATGGTCTCAAATTCCAAACGACTATGCACCGAAAGGCCATGATTCCGAATTTGAAAGTACCAAAATAATGTTTTGCACGGTTTTTTTCCACCAAACATTCGGCAAAACCGTGCAAATCCTATTCCACTACTTTTTATCCGGAATTATGGCCGTTCGACGCATAGTAGTTCGAAATTTTGGGCTTTCGTGTCCAATTGGCGAACCCACTTTGTCGATTTTTGATGGAGTTTATTTCCTCCTCAAAGACTTGTCCGGTGCTGTGAGCGAAGGCTTCGGCCGTGGCGCAGTATCCGTGATGGACGAGATAGGTGGAGACCATTCTGAAAAAGAAACTGCCTCAGTCTCAATTTCTCACATAATCGCTGCTCGATTTCAAGATTAAGATTAATAAACTAAGTCTTCAAATCTCTGCGTACTTGTGTAGGACCGACTGCCATTGCCCCTGGCCGTGATCCGGGGTGGGATAATCGATTATTTGAAGACGAGTCCTGACCCTCAGCTCGTTGATCATGTCCCCTATGTCGAACACGAAAGGCGCCTGCCCAAAATTGGCGTCGACTATTTCGCCCGGAGTCTGGAGTCCGACCGTCGGATACAAGTTGGGCTGTGAATAAAAAATCGTCGGTATAAAATCAAATCACGCCAATGATTTCCCAGTCTCGCTTCGCTCACCGGAAGGTCTGTGAAAGCGATGCCTAGATGATGTCCGTTCTTGGTGTAAAACGCCGTGTTGTCCACCAGATTGACTCCGCAGCCGATAACGTCTCCGGTTGTAAAAGTTGGGCCGTACGGCTGGCCGGTTCCGGACGAGCAAAAACTGTGACCGTCGTCCCCGTGGTAGCCGTAAGAGTGCTTGTCCCACCCCGGAAGACGGTTGACGTTCACTCCGTGAGCCGATAGACCGATTCCCATGTACCCGTCGCGACCTTTGCTCACTATTTTTACTTCAAAGTAATACAAGCCGCAGGCCGCCGGTATCGAGTGCGTCGTACGTACGCTGGCAGCGTCTTTATGCGTCTTTCCGTAGCCTGAGTAAAAAAAAAGTTCCCCATTTTTCTTAGTTTCTTTTTTTTATTAGAGCAGTAAGCCCCTCGGAAATCTTCTGGTATCAAGATCCGGCATAATTAACGTGATTAGAAATTTCTTTTCTGCATGCTTGCTTGCGATTACGTTACTCTACGTTTGCCGCATCATCCTATCTCCGATTTCTATCCGGTTTTCAGCAATCGCTAATAAATCTCTCGTAGTAAGACAATTCAAGTGAATTCGAATCTCCTATCTTTAGACGAGCTATCGACTAATTTTATCACAAATAACAGTGATAACAATCGAATCGGACGAACAATTCAAAGCACCGAGGCATTAGCGACGCCAGATGATGAGAAACTATCGATCGTGGCGCAATATGAGTACCTGGAGGCCCTATGCTAGTTTTTATGCGATTTCTTCTCGCTCGGTGATGGACTGAAATTTTTGCAGTAATGGCAATGGACCGAAGATCTATGAGACAAATAGTGTGAAGACTTGGCACCCGGATCTAGTAATTGGACATAATAATGGGGTCAGTGGGTCAAGTCATCGACGCGACTGTTACACAGTTCAGTGGAAAGTAGAATTTACGTAGTAATAGGTGAAACTGTTAATAACGAAGAACGGAGAAAGTGGTTTCAGGATGCAGGTGGGACTGATTGTTTTCATCGACTGATCAAATTCCTCGACTCCTGTAGTCTTGAGTCTATAGGAAATTCATTGTTGACGTACAGGGTGTCTAATTGCAGCCCTGGTCGTGCAATAATGTCGCTTCTTATACACAATAGGGACATTGTGCTACATCAATCTCTTCCTTTTGTGTCTCAGGAAGAAAGCGGTGTGCGTTACAATCGATCTGATTGAAACAAAGGTGAAGGTGATTGATCGAAAATGCGAAATTATTGAAATATCATCGACTCTATTCCTGTTTTTTTTTTTTTTTTCAACTCCTCATTATTATAGTCAAAATTTTGATAAATTCTATTCGTTGAATAAAATCTGATCATTATCATCGATGAATAAATACGAATAAAGAAGCAGATCAACGATCGTAAAACCGAGTATAAAATAAAATTAGAAGAAATATTTAATGTTTCGAAAATTCGATTATTTCGAAATTTATTAACTTTTTTATTTACTCGTCGATTTTTGCGAACGATCAAAAATTGATTTTGGTCCCAATTTATCGATTTTCAGAAGCTTCTTTCTCTACAATTTAGATAAAGAGATTCTAGTGATTTTGAAAGTCGGATAATGAGAGAGACTCAAAATATTTGGTATCGTTTTGTCCAATAAAATTAAGGATGTGATAAAAACAAAAACGACTGAATATTTTTATTCGCTTTTGACACACAACAATTTCTCTCTAGCCAATAGCTACATCGATTATTCGAACCCTTGACCTTCGTTAGTGTAAATATTGATCGAGAACAAAGATTGTGAATCACGTTGCTGTATCAGCTGTTATTTCCTCAATACGTAAAATATCACGACGATAATAAATAATAAATAATTTTTCATAATTATATTTAAAAAATGATGATTTAATATTCAAATAAAATGATTCAACTGCAAGCCAATAAGAGACAATAAAATAATAATAATAATAATAATAATGCAGTTTGAGGATTAAATAGATCGCTATTGTTAATCGTCTAGCTAAGAATGGCACAATGGCAGCGTTAAGGCAGAATGATTCGTGGAAAATAAATTTGATTTGTAGATAGGTAATTTTGCGCGTGGGTTGAGAGAAATAGGATGTGGTTTGAAATAATATTGCGCAAAGAGCCAATAGGCATGATGGGGGCGATGCGCGTTGCGGATATTCCATGATTATATGTATAAAATGTATAAAAACACGAGTCTATATAAAGTCTAGGCGATGTGGTATATAGCGAACAGCTGTCATTGACATTGTGTGCGTCTACGCACTATTTTTCGTCCACGTTTTAGTTGGCCGAGGCTATTATAAACATGATGATATCAATTGTGGTGGGGATAGGGTAAATAACGAGTATATCGTCGAAACGGTATGCAACGGTCGGGAATACGGCATGACTCGATGATACTGTCATTCAACGCGAACAAAGGTGATGTTTTTCGCTGTGATTATATATAAAAATAAAGACCAGAAGGCGACTGGCGCGAGTCCGACGTAAACGAATTACGCTGGGTACACGATCAGCTGATTCCTTTGTTTAGGTCACTGACACTCGCTAAAAAGTTGCCTGCCATTTTCAATCGATATTTCCCAGCCGTCTGGGACGAGGCTGGGATAATCTACCGTGATTTTTGCCTAATTTTTGTCAATTTTTCACCCTGTGACAATCGGGATGTGGCAAATAAAAGGCGAGATAGAAATCCTTGAAATACGCATCGCAGTAGGAGATCGGGAGACGGACGGGTGATACGTTACCTTTGTAGTGTACTCGAAGATTGTTTTGTGAGAGTCCTATGTAGTTGAACTTGTCCTTGGGGCTCCAAGATCGAGGCAGTGGCGTTTCCTCTTCGTTCACCATTGGGTAGAGCATCTTCAAACGATCGACGGGCTGAGTTTGCCCCGAATTCGTACCTGAAGGCTCCATTGCACTCCGCTCCTCGCTGGTGGCCGCCATCTTTCTCAGTCTCAACCCCACCACTGTTTCTAGGTTTCTGCCTGCGGTCTATCGCCACAGAGAAGAGAGAACACGATTGCCAATCGAGTCACACTGCTGCCACAACGGGAAACCGAGAAACACCAGAGGTTTGAATTTCGAATTCGTTAAACGTCGATTTATTACGAGTCGAGTCGAGTCGAGTCGTGAATAGCCTTGTCAATTCAATGCCACATAACCTAAATGCAGTGCGATGGAATGGTAAATCACCAAGGGACGGAAGCGGGCGTTTTTCTACTTCCATACCATGGCACATGTCTTATTTTCTACCAGATATGCATTAAAACCGAGTAAAAGTCAGGTTAGAACCATGAGAACGACGTTCTCCGCTAGGGGCAGCACTTTCTTAGTTTATTTCACCGTTACTATGGTTACGAGAGGTTTTTTTCCCTGGTCAAAAAATTGTGACTACCATCCCGTTATAAGGAGGGCAAAGAACACGAGTTTTTAATGCATGTGTGGTAGAAACAGTATTTATACAATAAGCATGGGGCTCAAAGAGGAGACACTTCGTGTACAGGGTGGATTCCTAACGGTGGACACGTCTGAAGTTGCCTACTTGGCTGGATTCAAGAGACAAGATTTCTAAAACTGTCTGGAGGCTACTTTCTCGATTCTAGCGAACTTCGGACTGTTGCATTGCTAGGAATTCACCCTGTATACAGAATCGCATACCAAGTCACGGTGGCCTTGATCATTGGACGTAATACACACTAAAACTAAAACACATGATGATAACTATAGCATCAAGCCCTACTGAAAATTTCCAGGTGGGAAATCCATGTGGAAATCCTATGTATATCTACATGGTTTCCCATCGGAATTTCGAACTGGGAATCTATGGGATTCCATGGGTTCCTACGTACATCTGCATGGTTTCCCATCGGAATTTCGAACTGGGAATCTATGTGATTCCATGGGTTCCTATGCACAACTACATGGTTTCCCATCGGAATTTCGAACTGGGAATCTATGAGATTCCATGGGTTTCCATGTATATTGAATGTGGATTCCTATGTGTACTGAAAATATCCAGGTGGAAAACCATTCAGAATATCACATGGATTTCCCTAGTGGTTCAGTCCGGATTCCTATGTAGATACCTATAGATTCCTATAGGGCGTTATTTGTGCATTTACAGAAAAAAAAGTCACTCCCAGTCGGGGATTTGAACCCAAGACCCTCATTTCCGTAGACTATCACCTTACCACTGAGCTATCGAGCTACTTGAATATCCCTGGATATTCCACAAACATATTGAATCGTCAATGACGGACACTTGAAATAAAATAAAACATACCTATGTGGATAGTTCATGGATTGTTATGGCAATCCTGTAGAAATTCCATGTGTCATCCAGTGGATTTCCTATGATGGTTTCCATGAATTTCCATGGAAAATCAATGCAAGATATACTATGCTATTCCTATGTAAAACCATGTATTCCCATGGAACATCCACAAGAATCTACTCCAAATTTACCTGGACATCCATAGATTCTGCCACATGGATTCCAAGAAGGGAAATCTATGGGTGGACATGGGATTAGTATATTATTTCCACCAGGATTTCTATACTACGACCACAATTCATCCAGTGGATTTCCTATGAAGGTTTCGATGAATTTCCATGGAAAATCAATGAAAAGTATACTATGCTATTCCTATGTAAAACCATGTATTTCCACGGAACATCCACAAGAATCCACTCCAAATTTATCTGGATATCCATAGATTCTATCACATGGATTTCAAGAAGGGAAATCATGGATTTCAAGAAGGGAAATCCATGGGTGGACATGAGATTTAATATATAATTTCCACCAGGATTTATATAGTACGACCACAAGTCATCCAGTGGATTTCCTATGACAGTTTCCATGGAAAATCAGTACAAGGTATACTATGCTATTCCTATGTAAAACCATATATTTCCATGGAACATCCACAAGAATCCACTCCAAATTTACCTGGATATCCATAGAATCTATCACATGGATTTCAAGAAGGGAAATCTATGGGTGGATATGAGATTAATATATAATATCCACCAGAATTTCTATAGCACGGCCATAAGTCATCCATATGGATTCCCCATGATTCTGTACGTTCTATGGTTTCTACATAGGTTTCCATCGTTTCCATGGAAATCCATTGACATTTCTATGGATTTCCACCTGGAAATTTTCAGTAGGGAGCATCAGATGTGACACGAATCAACATTTTTATCTTCAAATTCGCGAGCAAATTCGTTGAATTTTGGTATACAAGCTGGCGCATTTCATGTGTCGAGAATGGGAGGGGCTTAAAGTGTCATAACTTAGAATTGGATTGTCAGCATTGAAGTGCGTTTTGACGTCAAAGCTACATCTGGCCGTTTCAAAGTTATGCCACTTTAAGCCTCTCCCATTTTCGACACATGGAACGAGCCACCCTGTATGCCATCTATCTGATGAATACTGTTATAATTCATCGTGTGTTTTTGTTAATCATATTCTGTTACCTTTAAATATGAATAAATATGTAATTAAATAACGTGAGAACACTTGTAAGATATTCAACAAAAATAATAAAGCTACTACCATGTCGTATTTCCGAATTTTTTCCTTCAATTCCCATGCCTACCATGGAGTTCTTATCACAAACCACTCAACACGAGTGGTAATAGATAAGAAATTTATCACTAGCTCCCTATACACGTTCGTTCTATTCTTTGATAATTATTATCCAATTTCGAAGCACGACGTTGAAAAATGTTCCCCGAATTGACTTCGACCGTTCGACGAAAGAAATCTGTGCGTAAGATAAGAGTGAACGAAGTTTTGTCCAGACTAGAAGACTCGAGGGTTCAGTATGAGCGGCTGAAACCATCAAAATCGTCGATAATCCCGGGCTGCAAGCATTGCAAGGACAGACTGAAGACTGCTTTCAACGGAGGAAGACAAGTTTCTATAGTTCCTCGAGACAAACCGACGTTCGTTAAAAAGTTGGAGCTCTTCATAGACCAAGGACTGAAAAACGTCGCCCAGAAGGAGTCACAATGCGGTGTCGCAGGATGTGACCATTTTTCATGCTGTCAAAAGACCCTGGACGCCGAATTGACGGTTTATAGATCGGCGTTTGAGGCTCTTCTGGCGAAAATAACCACCTTCAAGCCTCTATTGATCAGTATAAAGTCGATATACGATAAATGCATCGAGATAAGAGACAAAAGGGCGAAGTTGATGGAGATCTTATCCTCGAAATTGGAAGGGTACAAAAAATCCGTTGAGAGAAAGATCGACGCGATCGAAAGGAGTGGAACAGCCGAGGTACACACTCTGAGAAATGAGAGAACCGAGCTGATTCAGACCGTGACAAGGTTGGAACACGAATTGGACGAGTGTAACCATAAGATAAATACGCTGAGAAACGAACTTTGCGAGAATGAGGAGAGGGAAATAAGAAGAAGCGTTAACAACCATCAGCAAATGAGGCCGCAAGTCGATGACCAAAACTCTAAACCGTTGGATGATCGAGGTGGAGGACAGCCGTCGAAAGGATTCGCCGACGACCCGGTCCTTGTTAACGTAGCCTTGCAGCGGGCGAGGAAAGACCTGAGCAGTGCTCACCGGAAGATCGCCGAACTCGAGGACACCTTTCGCGAAGTCGTCCCCAAGAGGGACCTCGAACGACTGGAGAACAGGCATCAGGCCTTAGAGATAGAGTTCAGGAACGTTTCCAAGGAACTCGAAGCCCTCGCCAAGGATCACGAAACTCTCAAATGTAGATCATTGTTGTCATGATAATATACTTTGGAAAGTCTGATTTTCCCAAACTTGTGAACAACTGTTCCTGCAACGGTAGAAATTTGTGGCTTGAAGTAATTCGCATTATTGTTCGCATTTCAGTGAACTTTGAAGTGGTCAACGAGCAGAAGAACAGTCTGAGAGACCGATGCAAGATATTGGCACACACCAACACGCCCAGACCAGATTGGTCGAAGTAAGGATTTCTAATTGCACACAGCGAGTTAAAGTGGTCGGAGTGTGATGGGGCCGAGCAGTGCAGAACCGTGGTTACAATTATAGATTCAGTCAGGCATCTAATTATGTGAGAGAACGGCCGTGAAACGGCAAAACAAGGCCGGAATGGTTAATTAATTGCGCACCACGCGCTGCACTCGCTATGTTCACAACAGCTTTGATATTAGCAGTCATATACACTCTGTGCGTAGGTAACATAATCGAATTGATTGCATTGCCAATTCGTTACCTCATACAATTCGTCGTGAATGATAAACGTATGCAATTGGTATTGCACAATACGATCGAGTACCATCTGCTTATACTATCCATCATCATTTTGACGAAGAAACCACAAAAATGGTTTAAATTTTAAAATCTGTATGAACAAAAAAAAAAAAAAACACATAAAAATGTGCTCAATGTTCCACAGATGCGGTCAATTTATTCAAGGCGGTGTGCAACGTTGGCGAGATATAACAGCGAAAAAGTCAAGCGAAGATCGTCTGACGATATTGTTGTCGGAGTTATGCGGAGTGGCGAGTGCCGAGAATAATTATTTCATTGGTCAAGGAACGGATCCCTCGGTTCCCCTGTTTTTGAGATACAAGGGAAAGATGAAGAACCGGAAGTTGGGCCGTAGGGAAGTCAGTATCCTGATAAACGACATTTGGCAGAACAGGGTGTCATCGAGAGATCAAAACAACCTCCCGATGGGCGACTACATACTGAAATATTTTACCGAAAGGTATCACCTCCCCCTGCTCAGGTACGAATGGATCTACAATCTATACTACGCCTGCCAAAGACTCGTGTACGACGATCAGATCGGACTCTTCTGGGATATTTTGTGGAACAATGTCGCCGAGGACGCCTACCATGTGCCTAGAAAAGAGCTCACGGTCATAAAGACGATGATGGAGATGCGGATGGAGGATAAGAAAATAGTAACGCTATACTACTGATAGATTAAGATGATTCAGAAGGCTGCCCATGTGCCAGCCTTCGAACTTTCAATATTTTGGTGCAGAAAAAAGATATCATTATTCATATACAGGGTGAATTCGTAACGATGGAACAGTCTGAAGTTGGCTAGAATCGAGAAATTAGTGTTTCAGACGATTGAACTGGTTCGGACCTGTCCGAAGTTGGCTAGAATCGAGAAATGAGTGTTTAAGGCAGTTGGACTGGTTCAGACTCGTCTGAAGATGGCTCAAGACGAGAAATTAGCTGTCAGGACGGTTGGATTAGTTCAGACTTGTCCGAAGTCGGCTAGAATCGAGAAAGTAGCGTTTCAAACGGTTGGACTGGTTTAGGCTTGTCCGAACATGGCTAGAAACGAGAAATTAGGGTTTCGAACGGTCTGACTGGTTCAGACTTGTCCGAGGATAGCTAGAAACGAGAAATTAGCGTTTTGGGACGGTTGGACTGGTTCGGACCTGTCTGAAGATGGCTAGAATCGAGAAATGAGTGTTTAAGGCAGTTGGACTGGTTCAGACTCGTCTGAAGATGGCTGAAGACGAGAAATTAGCTGTCAGGACGGTTGGATTAGTTCAGACTTGTCCGAAGTCGGCTAGAATCGAGAAAGTAGCGTTTCAAACGGTTGGACTGGTTTAGGCTTGTCCGAACATGGCTAGAAACGAGAAATTAGGGTTTCGAACGGTCTGACTGGTTCAGACTTGTCCGAGGATAGCTAGAAACGAGAAATTAGCGTTTTGGGACGGTTGGACTGGTTCGGACCTGTCTGAAGATGGCTAGAATCGGGGAATGAGTGTTTCAGACGGTTGGATTGGTTCAGACTTGTCCGAATTTGGCTAGAAAGTGGAAATTAGCGTTTCAGACAGTTGGATTGGTTCTGAACAGCTACTAGCAACTAGCCAACTCCAAACTGTTCCATTATCGTTACGAGTTCACCTTGTATTGTCAAAGCCTCAAAGATTGGATCATTTATAGACGTTTTTTAAAAGGAATGTTGAGTCTTTTTCCAATATACTCGGATTCTAAATTGATAAGTATTCGATTTTCAGAACGCTCTCCTTGCCCAGGACATAATGGAGGTAATGGACACGATGTATCCGTACAAGAGTGATCGAGATATTGAGAACATAGTTTACGCAGCTGCGAAACAGCTCGGAATAGATCCATCCACCGAGGCATTTGACGTACAAAAATTACTAGCCCACGTATGTTGTCATAAAAAAAATGAAAAAATAGTTCCAATTTCATGAAATGTATTCGCACAACCGGAATCAATTTTTAGAACGAAGAGGGCTGGGAGAGAGGCGAATTCGCGCGTGAATTAGCCCGCCAAACCGCTAAGGAAATAACAGAATTTGGCAAGGCTATTTTGCACAGTATCAAAATTCAGGATAAGATAACCGAAGTCGGTGTAGAAACTCTGAAGAAGGGATTCATGGAGGTTGACGAAGGAATTTGTGAGTATCTCAATCTTCGTAATTTTTTTTTTCTTTTTTTCGTGTGACATAAACCAGAGTTTAATGATTGGGAGTAGCTCAAACACTGCTGTCGCAGCATTTGAAATGGATATATAAAGTGCAAGATCTCTCGAAGGCTAAGCCAATGGTCAGCAGTGCGATAGTACGACAAATGCTCAACGGTTACATAAGACGAAGTCATCCGAAAACGGAACGAAGAAATTGAATTTATGTTATTCGGACTTGGGTGTGTGGAATAACAATCACGTTTCAATATTTGTATGTATGAAATGATATAACGTATGTATTATTTACAATTTACAGTATTATAATAATTAACGAGGTATGTACTATTTTCTATATTCAATAATAATAATAATAATATGAAATACGCCATTCATTTTTAACTCTTCTCACTTTATGTATATTTTATGTCGTTCTTATCATTATTATTTTATTTATTTATTTATTATGTAACCTGTAGGCGCACAAAGTTTAAGTTTTTATTTTTTCATTATAAATAATTTTGAGAAACAATGTGAAGATTGCTCTTATCCGTTTTACAATGATTTTTCGATCTATGTTTCGAATCTGTTTATTCGTTTCGTTTGAAAAATACTTTATCTACAAAATAATAACTTTTAATTTGTTTTTTCGGTCTCATGTCTTTTTTTTTTGTTTTTACGCGGATGAAATATTTTTGCTCTAACGTTAATCAATCAAACAAGAAACATTCTTACCCACTGAAACATTACTAGTTCGATTCCGTTACTACTACTAATAATAATAATATTAATAATAAGTTTTCATATTGTTTTTTTTTTTTCAAATTCAATTTCTTTGTCAAATTTTTGAAATTTTTTTTTCCTTGTTTCTCTGTTTACTGTATTTAATTTTTATTTTTTTTTTCAACCTCCTATAATTATAACATTTTATTTGTTCTTCGTACGATTCTAATAACTGATTTTTATTCTGTATGATTCAATGTAGATTTATTATTTCGATTTTATTATATGTATATATTAAAGTCTATCGTCAATTGGTGTATTTAAATATTTCTATAGGTAGGAATTCTGTACAAAGTTGTTGGTTTTTTTTTTTTTTTTTTATCATCAATTCATAATCTATTATAGATAGAAAAAATTAGAGACTGAAAGAAAGAAAAAAACTGAACACTTCTTTTTTCTACCTTGATTACTTTTCTTTCTCTTTAATTTTTCCCTACGGCATCAGCTTCATACTATACACAGTTTATCTAATATTATATCAAACGATGTCAAGAGGATCCCAGGACGTCTTCTTCCTCATAAAGTACCCAATATTTAGTCTCATTATAATTCGTAGTGAGAGCATTCAAATTAATGAAATTCTTGTGGGAAAAAAAAAGTAAGAAGAAAACAACGAATTAATCGAGAATTGATATAAAAATAGTATAACTTTGAGAATCAAAGATATGACAAAAGTGTAATAAAAACGATGAATTAGAAACCATTTTCAGTTTTTCTCCTCTTCTTGGGGTCTTATGAGAATAAGATAGAAATTAATTTAAAAAAATAGTTACAACTATTTGCACAATAATGATTGTTGAATAATAATAATAATAATATGTAACAAAAATTATTTGGGAAAGAAAAATATGTATAATATTCAAGCCTTGATAACAGTGATTTAAGTCACCTTTTTCGAATTTTCGTTACACAAGAATTATCATTCCCTTATCATTTCAACAATTCGATGATATTATGCGATTTGAAACAACAAAGACACGCGTCTGGTCCTCGAATCGTCGATCGAACGATAGAATTCATATTTACAAGACTGAGAGAGAGTAAAAAAAAAAAAAAAACAGATTCTCGTAGGGACAATAGACAATAAATAACTCCTTCAAGATAGAAATTATAACACGAAATTCTAATTTGGGAGGAAAGAATAATACAGATCTTGGATAAACGAACGTAATCAACTGAATCATCCAGACGCGTATCCTCGTCGAGTCTAAATGTTTCCTAGTTCTGGGGGGGCGGGGGATGAAATGTGAAAGATAATATTATCGTTATCATTAAGTATGTATGAGTATGTACATTTGTTTACGCGTTATGTTACAGTCTTTTCTTTGGTAGAGAACCGAACGCCGATATTACCGTCGCTTTTGTCCCCGTAGCCGAGGACGTGAGCGTCGTTAAAGTCGGCTGAGACAATACAACGGTGGGTTTGACCGAGGTCGGAGCGCCGGTCGCCACCTGATCCCACTTGGATTTTCTCTTTTTAGCGTCCTCCTCGGCGGTGATGGCGGAATTCGTCGGCCTCTTGGCGGTGCCTGAAACTATCTCAATCTTCGTCTTCTCCTTCCGCATCTTTTCCAGCTTGTCCATCTCCGCCTTCTGGATCTTTGCCAGTTCCTCGTAGTAAGAATCCTTCCCCCATTTGAAAGGGTCGAACCGCTCCGGCGGGTAGTTCGTCCCGAGTTCGTTGATGTGGCAGAACTGTATCAATTTTTCGTAAATGGACGGGTTCCTGAAGTCTTTTCTCTGCAGTATGACCTCGTTCATGTCCTGACCTGTGCTCTCCATCTTTCTGAATAGCTTAGTTATCTTTTCCTGTAACTCGACCGGACACTGACCCGTCGGTTCCGGGGGTATCGTCACCCCGAACGAATCCTGCTCTCCATCTGAAATCAGGTCACTCATGCCCTGATGAGAGGGGGACTGCGCAGCCGCCGAGGGGGATCTCCCGTTCTCAAAGAGCTGCCCCTCGGCGGCGACGGGCAAGTTACCCTCGTCATCGGAGATGACGGTGTCGTCAAAATAGGAAACCAGTCTCTGGACCCTGGACGTTACGTCCGTAACCAGGGTCGGAGCCTGCAAGCTGTTAGACTTGCTGTTCATGGTATTCTGGCCGACGACGGCTGGACTATTTGGGCCGGAGCGGCCATTCGGACTGGCGAAACAACCCTGCCCCTGTCCCTGGTGGCCAAGCGCCACATTTTCCAGGGCCAGGGCGCCCTGCGGGGTGTCAGAACCCTCCCGTTGATCTTCGTCCAGGCCATCCTCACCTTCGGAGTCCGTATAGGTGGCCGTGAGCGACGCCAGAGCCACGCTTTGTACAGACATAGTTATTGGCTTTGAGGGTCCGCGTCGATACAAAGCAATATTTTGTGGGGCAACTCACCGATGTAGCAGCCAGCCCTTTAAACTTTATATTCTCCAGCTGGATATTATATCTATTTACTCTCTTTTTAAGCCCAACAATTATGATCGATCGATCAATCGCTCTCTCTCTCTCTCTCTCGCTTTTAATCTCTCTCTGCGTACGTATCAACGCTCCTGGAATCAGAAAATAGTATTTTTTAATCAATCTAACCTAAAAATTTCTTCAAAACTGCGATCAAAGCGCTTCTTACGATTCTGGAGACGTTAAATATCGACAAATGTGGATTTGATGGGGTTTTAGCAGCCTCACATGCGATCACAGTGGTTGGGTTATCTTCGGGATTTGAGGTTTCGGTGTTGGGACAGGCACAGAAATTCTTACAATTCTTCAAATTTTACGATCCAGGCGTTATTTTAGACCGATATGGGGGACGTTTCGTGCTTTTGTCACGGAAACAAATGAGATATGCGGTTCCGAAACGTTTTTGGGGGTCACACACAGTGACATAAGTGAGGTTAGGTTCCGTTCGTTTTCCGTATTTCCTGATAAAAGACGGTATGGGCTTACCTAGTTCGTGCCGTATTCAACTCCGGGCGTTATTTGACGTCGTTGAACCGTTTGGACACCGTATCTTCGTTGAAAATTGATAAACAAATATCGTTGAGGGTATGTATCAACGCGCATCCCAGGATCTTTCGCTTTGTTGCGAAAGGGGTCGCCGCGCATGCGCGAGGAATGACCACTTTATCAGAATTTTGATTTTTCGTCGTCTAGACGGGTCCCAGAGTCCGCGATGACGGTATAAAATTCTGAATTTTATTTATCGCATCGATAAATACTGACTGGAAATATTTTCTCGCAGTTTTTCGACGTTTTACCATTTTTTAAAGCTTGATTTGACTCGGATTGGCATGAATATCGTTTATGAATGGTCTACGAGCATAGAGCACGGAGATTCTAGATGGGATTCTTCTTTCTCTTCGCGGGCTTTAGCGCGAAATGCGGCGTTGCCAACTATGAGAACGCAAAAATCGCCTAGTCGCTAAACTTTTATGAAACCTGAAAAATCTCCAGATATCTCCAATATTTTTAATTGGAAATTGTGATGTACCGAAGAAATCGAATGAAAATATATTATTTGAATACAAAATTGAGAGTATCACGGTTTTTGTGGGTCAGCAAATTTATATGATGGCAATAAAAGTAAACATTGCAAATAACTCGTTGAATTGACGCGTCAATATCGAAAATAATGCGAATCAACGTGAATTGAATGAATTATTCCGAATTGAAAAGTTTAACTAACGTGTATTACTAGGAATTTATTGAGAATTGAAGAATTGATTCGAATTTAACTAAATTAATTCGAATTGCAATGAAATAATTCGAATTATAGTGCATTAAATTGGATCGCAAACATTAATGCGAATTAATTCAGATTAAAAAATTGATATTTCAAGCCCAGATTTAGTTATTTCCCCCTCTAATTCACCTACAGATTTAGTTATCGTTGATCTATCGTTGAATATGATTGTTCGAGTAAAAATTTCGAACAAACTTCGAATCATGTCGAAAATAAAAAAGTCCCATCGCCAAAGGACTTTCAAAATCTCCGAATCTGGCGCCAAAATTGCCAAGCTGGCAACACTGGGCCGAAACGTTTTCGCAGCGTCATTTCAGTCGATACCGTTCGTAGGTTAGTTTTCATGGTTAAAAAATATTCCGCAAGATGGCGCGCAGCGCTTGAGAGCGAGATAAAAAATTCAGTAGCGTTGATACTCGCGAAACGATCGCAACAACATGAGTCTGTGCTCGTCGCTTCGTCTGCTCAGTTTTAGGACGAATATAATTGTTCCGTTGCAGTATGCAGTGCAGGTTAATAATTACGCGAAAGCCCCGATGGCGGGTATGTATTCATCTCTGAACAACCTAAAGTATTTCATTCCATATCCTAACACCAAAGTTTAGTTTTAGGTTAGAAACGAATTCCTACACGTCTGTATGAGACACTCCATTGGCAAAAAAAAAGGCGCGAAAACGATACAGTTTCAAATTTTTGTATGGAACATTAATTTCCGATTTTAGCTCATTGTCAATCAGATGAACGATAAGAAATAACTGAAAAATTGAGAAAAAAATGAAGTAATAAGAAATAGATGGAACAATTAATGAAATGAGGAGAAAAAATAGATAAGAACAACAAAATAGGTTTAAATAGAATAAAATAATTCGAATTATTTCACTAAAAAAGAAAAAGAAATCTTGAGTTAATTCCCCTTAAAAATAATCATAGTAAATATTCTAAGAATTAAGAATGAAATTTGAATAAGTCAATCAGAAGTTGATTTGGGTATTTTTTTAATCGATAATATTCCGAAGGTGGTTTGGGCGGGAAGGCTAAGAAGAAGTTGAAGATTGGTCAGACGTTGGAGAAGAAGATACTTCCGGTCGAAACGGACCCTGTCAAGTTGGTAAATTTCGTTTGTGGCAGTAATATACTGAAAGAAGGACAGGACATCGCGGTTAAACCGGATTCCGAATACCCCGCATGGCTCTGGGACATCCACATAGGGCCACCTAAACCGTTGGAGGAATTGGACCCCGACACAAAATTATATTGGAGAAGAGTTAAGAAGGCCGCACTGAGGAGGCACAACCTGTTGGCCAAGCTGAAACGCTTCTGAAACCCTGATAGCAAACTAGTTTATCACCATTATACCCATTTTGTTATTGTGTATTTATCACATTACGAGAATAGTTGTACTGATATATTAGTGGAAATAAATTTAATCGTATAAATTGTGACCGAATGACTATTATTATTGTACCATACTTCAGGTTCAAGGAATGTCATTCTCTTTCTGTACTACAGAAGTTCAGGGATTGACTAACAATAAACACATTGACTAAAATTTTCGATAAACCCTACGTTTTTTTCAATAATAATAATAATAATTCTATCGAAATTGTCACTCAGTAAATTGGAAATATTTCACGTGTGGTAACCGAAGATTATAGTAAACTATGGGGTTTTTTTTTTCAAGAAAAATTCGTCAGAAACCAGAGACTCGAATTTATTACTTAAATATTGCTAATTACGAAATTAGAAGAATCGTGTGAAATATCTGCCCTTTTCTTTCACCATATAAGATCTGATTTCCTCCAAATCTATAGACCAATCAGAAAAATTATCCCAAAAGGCAACAAATGCGATTTTGCAGAACCGAATTTAAGTTAACGAAACTCAAACATTCAAAAGATACAATTTCAAATGAATTCAAAATCAGCTCTGCTACTTTCAGTTGTGACTATAAACTCGTTGAATGAGATACCATCAATTATGTGAAAACCATATGCAGTCAAAGTATTACAAGGTTAATCCTATGGTAAATTACAAGCATTATGACCGATTTCGGAATACGACTCCGTACAAATGAAAATGCTTCTATTTTCGGGGTATTAGTGAGGTACAGGGGATCTAATGTTGAAATGCAACAAAAATACGAACGTCACGGAAATGCATGCAATGCGTTACGGAAGGAACAACAATGCGGATGAAAAAAGTTTGCAAAAGACGAAAGATGGTTGGTGTAGTCAGATTGTTACCGATCATTGATCTGTCAGACTTAGAATTAAAAAAAAAAAACTTTATTCCAAGCGAATTCAAAATCAAAATGCAAAGAATACAGATTCATCGAAACAAAATGCACTAAGAACGAGAAAACAGGTGACATTTTTAATGTAACCCCATCTTTTCATGCACTCATTGCAATAGAAAATATGGTGAGTGCAGAAAAGGGACGGTCACGACGAGTGTGCGATTGCTGACAAACTCCACGCTCGTCACAATCACAGCCAAATTTTGTCCCTCGTTACACAATATCCTATCAATCCAATTTAGAATAGCAAAATGGTATTAGGATGAGATTTTTTCAAAATTTGAAACATTTTAGATCAACTTTTCAACTAGAAGTTGTATTTTGTCTGAGAACGCAACCAAGCAAATACAAAATACATGGACGCGGCTCGTTGGTTTGATTAGTGTGAACAATTATTTAGACGCGAGCGTCACATATGTTTGAACAACATGAGCAATTAGTTACACAATTAATCTTTCGCAATCTTGTTACCGAGAGGTGGGGCGACCGCCAGGGGCGCTAGATTTGTAGGAGCGCCGCTGCCTGCTTGGTGTTTTTCTTTCTTTTTTTTTCAACCATAAGTACGTAAAAAATACAAAAAAAAAAAAACACGAAAATACTAAAAATATGAAGAACACAGAAAATAAAATAAACTATCCCGTTTTAACCAAAAAGCGCGAGTTTGTTTTGTAACTTCGAAATCGACGAAGTAATAGCGACCACGGTTTTTGGACCGGAAGTCGGATCGGGTACACAATGAAACTTTTACACGTTCAGGCTGAAAACAGTATCCTGTGCAAATTTAATCGAAATCCGAGTCGAAATCGGTTCGGTGGTTTGGCTGAAACTTTGTTTACAAGAAACTTGGAAGGTTTAGCACCCAGGCGCGGGTGCCGGAAAAATACCCCAAAAATTCCCACATTTTTATGTTTCAATCAAAAGACTGCGTTTCAAAGCTCGTTGTTTTATCTTCAAAATTGACGAAGTTAGCCACCGTTTCTTTCCGTTTCTAGATCGGAAGTCGGATCGAGTGTACAGAGTCACTTGCACATCTTCGAGGTACGAATAGTATCCCTGCAAATTTTATCAAAATCGGTTCAGTGGTTTGGCTAAAACTTTGCTTACAAGAAATCGCGGCCACATACACCACTCTTGAAAATGCTCTAACACGATTACCCAGGAGTCAAAACGTGCTTCCTATTATATGATTTTAGAATTTTCACTCGATCCGACGCTTTTTGCGATGGCGAATGTATAAGGCACTCCGTTTTCAACGATCGTGCCCCGAAAGGAGCTATATAACGTTCTACGTCCACGTCGGTAGCTCTGGATATCGCTAAAAGAAGGTTATTGACATTCAGAATTCTTATAATAATATGCGTTTATTCATTAATACTCGTTTAGATTCGTCAAGTAGAAAATTGCTGAATCAATATGCTCGTGAATCGTGCCCCTGAGGTGATATAGAATTTCGACATCTCTGCGTGAAACTTACGCACGTATTCGAATACATATAATAGAGCATGTTAAGTCAATTTGCGTATGCGAAAACACTGTTCACACACCTCTAACCCCTCGCAGCTCCTAAAATATCGAACGTGGAGGAGGGTGTTGGGTATATGAACCGGTGAATTCCGAGGGCCCGACATCTTTGAGTACCTAATCAGTGTCGTGCCACGGTTCTGAATTCAACTTCGAAGATAAGAGAAGCTGAAGACTACATCGAGAAGGTAAGTTCACGTCGACTCGATTCGGTTTCGGAATGTTAATAATTCGAATATTTGATGATGTCCATTAGGAAAAAATCGATCTAGCGAGTAAGAGACGACAAGTGTGAACAATTATTTACAGCACCGCAAAATTCTCGGCAGTGTATGTGGCGCGAGCGTCACATGTTTAAACAACATGAGCAATTAGTTACATAATTTATTTTTCCCAATCTTGTTACCGATACCCAATCGTTAGTGAACATGATGATGATTCGTCTGAAAAAAATAATCATCGCGCCAACAGCTGAGGTGATATAGAATTTCGACATCTCTGCGTGAAACTTACGCATGTATACGAATACAATAATATAATAGAGCATGTTACGTCAATTCGCGTATGCGAAAACACTGTTCACACCCCCCTAACCCCTCGCAGCTCCTAAAATATCGAAATTGGAGAAGGGTGTTGGGTATATGAACCGGTGAATTCCGAGGACCCGATATCTTTGAGTAATCAGCGTCGTGCCACGGTGCTGAATTCAACTTCGAAGATAAGAAAAGCTGAATACTACATCGAGAAGGTAAGTTCACTTGACTCGATTCGTTTTCGGAATGTTAATAATCCGAATAATTGATTATTTCAATCAAGAAAAAAAGTCGATCTAGTGAGTAAGAGACGACAACTTCTGTTTATTGTCCTCTTCCAATTTGGATTATTGTGATAATGTGTCCGTATCATTTTTTAACACTCACATGTCTAGTTTTCCCACATTCGTATAATAATTCAAAAGTTTATGTACTTTTTTACACCTCTTATTCGAAGAACAGAGTCTTCCCTCATTACTAGGCTAATTGAGAGAAAAAAAAAAATTGGTGTAAACATAAGAGAACGGGTTCGGATATAAAATATCTGAAAAGAACTGATCAACTGCGAACGCAGTGTTGGACATATTGATTGTGAAACAAGGTTACAGCTGCCAGAAGAGTGAGAAGATATTCCGCAGATTCGTTTATAAATTATAATACCGATATTAGAAAACCTAGTGCAGACCGAATCCATCTCAAATCGGGCAGGCAAGGCCAAAATGGAAATCGTGATTTCGCGGAATTTTTTCAAATTGAAATATGTTGTTGTTCGACGAAAAAAAAGTGACCCGTATTTTTTTGTTTTGGAAAAAAAAATCTTGCTTCGCAGTTACGGCTATTTGAACATTTAATCGTGCGCTACCAAAGTTCTTGGAAAGGGAACACTTTTTTTCTTAATAACGCTATATCTGCGGAACGGATCATCGCAAATACTTCATCTTGGTCTCATTTTATAGGGGTTTTCGCACTCTTTTGGAATTCGAAGAAAAATTTGAGGATTTTTGAAAATTGACGGAATGACGTTCATTTTTCGAAAATTAGGGAAACCCGTTTTTCTCGAAAAGTGATTTTTTTATTTTCTCAAAAATTTTACACAATATGTGGGGTAATACGACGGATATATCCTATGAGTTTCATCGATGCTAAAACACTGCTTCATATCGAGAAAAAAAAATTTCGTGCGTCACTGAAATTCGTCAATTCCTGTGCTGGTGTCTACTTTGTGAGCATCGTTGAGATGTGTACAGATTTTTCGATCCAAATAATATTACCTAAACTTGATACATACGTACCTGAGGGAGTACATGGCCAAATACCGTATGATGTATAAGACTACCACGAAAAAAATACGCAATTTACAATCAGGGATTTATTGTAGTAATAACAATATCGTACAATAATAATATGATCATAACTACATAATATTAAATACTATATCTATAAAAAATATAATATAATAGTATAATAATAATATAATGATAAAATCTACAGACCTTGTGTGTAATGCAAGCCTCTGAAGGCATTGAAAAGGTCACCTGTTCTCTCGTTTTTAGTGCATTTTGTTTTGATATATTTGTATCTGTCGCATTTTGATTTGAATTCTCAAATTTAATTTTTACTTAAAATAAATGTTTTATAATAGTATTGAAAATTGATTTTATAAATAAATTTTAATTTATTAAATTTATTTTTTATAAACAAAATCTAATCCTGACAGTTCGATGATCGGTAACAATCTGATAGATTAACCATACATTTGGATCGGTCACAATCTGACACATCGGTCATCCATAATCTTTTTCCATCTTTTGTCTTTTGCAAACTTTTTTCATCCGCATTGTTGTTACTTTCGTTTTGCACGCATTTCTGTCCCGTTCACATTTTTGTTGCATTTTAACATTTGATCCCCTATACCTCACTGTATACCATACCACGAAAATAGAAGCATACTCAACAATATTATTATACGATATTGTTATTACTACAATAAATCCCTGATTTTTAATTTTGTATTTTTTTCGTGATAGTCTTTATTAGCAGATCAATATTCGGTCTACGATGTTATACATCATACGGCATTTGGTCATTTACTCCCTCAGGTATGTATGTATCAAGTTTCAGTAATATTATTTGGATCGAAAAATCTGTACACATCTCAAAGAAACCCACAAAGTCGACACCAGCACAGGAATTGACGAATTTCAGTGACGCACGAAATATTTTTTCTCGATATGAAGCAGTGTTTTAGCATCGATGAAACTTCGAGGATATATCCGTCATATCACCCCACATATTGTGTGAAATTTTTGAGAAAATAAAAAAACCACTTTTCGAGAAAATCGGTTTTCCCTAATTTTCGAAAAATGAACGTCATTCCGTCAATTTTCAAAAATCCTCAAATTTGTATTCGAATTCCAAAAGAGTGCGAAAAACTCTACGAAATGAGACCAAGATGAAGTATTTGCGATGATCCGTTCCGCAGATATAGCGTTATTAAGAAAAAAAGTGTTACTCTTTCAAGAACTTTCGTGGCGCACGATTAAATGTTCAAATAGCCGTAACTCCGTAGCAAAATTTGTTTTTTCAAAACAAAAAAATATGGGTTGCTTTTTTTTCATCAAACAACAACATATTTCAATTTGAAAAAATTCCGTGACATCACGATTTCCAGCCTGACCGATTTGAAATGGATTTGGTCTGCAGATATTTCTTCATTTATTCTTTACGTATAGATGCGAATGTGTATTGGAGTCTGCGCTCTCTGGCTGGTTTTGCTCGTCGTGGCCGATGCCAGAGACCTAGGTCATAACCGAGGTCATTGTCGAGATCATAGCCGAGGTCACAGCCGAGGTCATGGACGCGGTCCTACCAAGACGCATGATTGTAAGTACACGACACTGTATCCCTAAAAATACTTTTTTTTTGTATCGATGGGTCAATTCTATGCAGGCTTCAAGTGAAACGAATCGAGGATTGACATCATGCTTGTAGGAGAATGAATCATGCGAGAATCTTTCTTCGTAGAACTATTGTAACCATGCGCTCATATGTTGCAGACAAAATATTCTGCTACTACGCAAACTGGTCACCCTACAGACCAGATTCTGGAAAGTATCAAATATCAAATATCAATACGACCCTCTGCACCCACCTGATTTACGCCTTCATTGGCATCACTAGTGAGGGTAATATCACGGTGTTGGACCCATGGCAAGACCTGCCGGACGACGGCGGTAAAGATGGCTTCGCACGATTCACCGCTCTGGACGATAACGGCGCGAACATAAAGCTGATGGTAGGAATTGGCGGGTGGAATGCAGGATCAACCGATTTCTCGATCGTCGCGAACAACGCTACTTTGCGCACGACTTTCGTCAAGAACGTGATCGAATTTCTGCTCAAATACGGATTCAACGGTTTTGAACTCGACTGGGAGTACCCTGCCCAACGTGGCGGCGTTGCGTCTGATGTTCAGAACTTTGTTCTCCTACTGGAGGAGCTTCACGAAGCTTTTAAGCCCTATGGATTTGTCTTGACTGTCGCAACAGGGGCGGGAGACTCGACCACCGCAACGTCATACGATGTTCCCGGAATCGCTAACGCCGTAGATTACATCAACCTGATGACCTACGACTACCACAGTGCGGCGGACGGCGTCACAGGCCATAACACCCCCCTGTACGCAGCGAAAAGAGAGACGACAGCGGAGGATCGGGCCATGAACATTGTGAGTTTGGATATTTCGAACTTTACTGCCGGAAGAGAAGAAATTGTCTTCTTCCACTGAGCCAACATTTGGTGATTTCAATGGCCCATTTCTCTGTTCCAAAATTCAGAACGCGTCCGTACACAATTGGATATCCCTGGGTGCGCCACCGTCCAAAATAGTCCTGGGCACGGCGGCATATGGTAAAACCTTCACATTGAACGATAAATCTCTGACCTCACCTGGATCACTGGTCAGTGGAACTGGTACTGCTGGCGCGTACTCGGGGGAATCTGGAGTGCTGTTCTACTACGAGATTTGCCAATCAAACTGGACCGTCGTTTACGACGAGGAGCAGCGTGTGCCTTATGCTTATTCCGGAGATCAGTGGGTCAGCTTTGACAACACCAGGTAAGTTCGCAGAGTTGGAGGAAGACGTGGCAGAGAATGCTCTGATTGCGTAGAAAAGTTCACAACACTAGATCCTTACTTTCGCAGGAGCATCAAGGAGAAGACAAATTTCCTCAAATCAACGGGACTCGCGGGAGCTATGATCTGGACCATAGATGAGGACGACTTCAGTGGAATCTGCGGAGATGAATACCCTCTCTTGACAACTCTGTACAACGAGCTCCGCCTATAGTCGGTAGAACTTGGTTACAATGAGTTGTTGTTCTATCTGTAAGAAACTAGTTACCACTTGTTAAATTTCCGTTGTTCAACTGAATTCAAAGTCCCAGTGGTTTTTACTGCAGAGGGATGAAACATCAATCTCGACACAATAAATTCGAACTTCCGAATGCATTCTTTCATGGTGTCTCAGTCCCGAACCATTCATACAAGTGGTGCATTTATAGACTTGAATAATTCTGTATATTCAAAGAACCAGATGATCCCACTAATTCGGATGAATTATGCAATGAAACGTAGCACCGGAACACCTCGAAATCCTTCCAAGTGTTTTGTAATGCAAGTATGCAACTATGTATTATTGCACATTGAAGAGTGCCTGAATCCTCAGGCGATTCCGGGATACAAAATGTTGGCGATGAAGAGTAAACCGGTGGACAATGAGACCTCTTTCCCCCAGTTTTATGTCCGATCAATTATCAGTTAGTAGTAAACATATGAATGAATGGAGAAAGGTGAAATTGGCAACAATCGGCGTTTCCTGGTACGGATAAGACGAATGAGTCGAGTTTGGGGCGCATTTTTGATCAGGGTTTAGTGGAAATACTGATATGGCCGAATCCGCGTGGATTCACCCAGATTTTCCAGCCATGTTTTTTCTGGAGGCTGAAACTTTTTGTAGGGGTACTTTGGCGTATTTTAAGGGCATGCTGGACTCAGTATTTCCGTATTTAAAAAATAATGACGCCTGATATGAACGGGGGGGTGTTTAATGGGTTCCTTAGACGGTTTGTAATCAAATTGGTAGCTGCATGAACGTGCATCTCACCAAAATCGAGTAAAATAAGGCTTTTTTGTTTCGCGAAGCGTGGGGACCGTCACTTGTTTTCACTGATATCACCGACTACGCATCACAAGGGTGGAAACGAACCATTGAGCGCCCTCAGGAATATAATTCCACTCACATATATCGCAAAACTTGTTCATTTCACTCAACGATGAAGACGAAAAATTGTTTCCAAAAAAAGACTGTAATTTTTCTCGGTATAAAGCACTGACCGCGGCCATGTTGGATCGTTTCGCGTTGCGTGTCGGGCCGAGCAGCGCTTGCCAACCTTCGTCTCGCGGTCCTGCGTTTCACGAACCGCCGTTCCTTGTTCAGCGCTATGACAGCTGAGCGGGAATTCAAACGGAAATAATTCGGAATAATAATATTCATAACAAATGTATGATATGTATAGTGAGTGGAATTATATTCCTGAGGGCGCTCAATGGTTCGTTTCCACCCTTGTGATGCGTAGTCGGTGATATCAGTGAAAACAAGTGACGGTCCCCACGCTTCGCGAAACAAAAAAGCCTTATTTTACTCGATTTTGGTGAGATACACGTTCATGCAGCTACCAATTTGATTACAAACCGTCTAAGGAACCCATTAAACACCCCCCCGTTCATATCAGGCGTCATTATTTTTTAAATACGGAAATACTGAGTCCAGCATGCCCTTAAGAAGCCCGTGTCCGAGGGTTTTGCCCGCAAATTTTTTTAAGGACCGTATTTATTAATTTTAAATTTGGCGAGAAAATCAGTCTTTTTAAAACGAATTTCAGAAAAACAGCTGTAAAATTGAGCCGAATGAACTGATTTTGACGATTGAAATGTTTATTTCGAAACGTTTGTCGTTCAACTAGGACTCTGGTAGTGGGTTGTGGTTCATTAAAATTCGTGTTTGATATTTATAAAATGTTAAAATGTAATGTAGGTATCACAGCTATGAATTTTGAAACGTATTCAATATTCAAACTCGATACAACACGTGAAAACGGCGAAAAACGCAAAAAAAAAAACGGTTATTTTCGAAAATCGGCGATATCTTGCGTTTAAAAAAAGTACTGGGGATGCCGCTTTGGGAGAAGTCAGTACTGTTCATGTACAAAAACATATAAAAAAACTAGCGAAAAAAACATGTGGTGTTTTGAGATATTTTGGCTTGAAAATTTTCGAATCTTTTAAGTTTTTTCAAAATTGTGGACTCGCATCGCAATAAAATGTAAAACTATAGGTGCGACCTGCAAGGTGAGGAAATTCTGAACATTTTGAAAAAAAATCGTCAAAATCAGTCCATTTGGCTCAATTTACAGCAGTTTTTCTGAAATTCGTTTTAAAAAGACTGATTCTCGCCAAATTAAAAATTATTAAATCCGGTCCTTAAAAAAATTTGCGGGCAAAACCCTCGGCCACGGGTCTCTTAAAATACGCCAAAGAACCCCTAAGAAAAGTTTCAGCCTCCACAAAAAACACGGCTGGAAAATCTGGGTGAATCCACGCGGATTCGGCCTGATAACGACTTTGAGGTCATTCTTTGTACATATAAATCCGTATCAATTGACGTGAAAGAATTCTTCTTACTATTTGTGATACATTTTCGCACGCACCCGAATTTGTATTCGTCTCCTCCTCCTCCGCATAATAAGTTCGTTACGGCCTATTACTTTGAACAAATTTCCCGGGAAAAAATGGTTTGGATCTAATTCGCATCTCCGGAGATCTAATTTAGACCTAAGTAGATCAAAATTTTGGAAAATCGTAGATCTACCTAGATTTACCTAAATCTCCGAGGATTTTCGTAGATCTACGTAGCTTCGAATTGATCTAATGTCATGTTCGATTGCTCATGCTTGTCAGATCTATGTATATCCACCCAGATATTGTTAGATCTACTTTAGATCTAGGTAGATCTGCGATGAGTAGATGGAATAATCGCAGCGAAACGTTGTTGCTCATTGAAGCCAAGTAGATCTACTCGGATCTGAGTAGTTCTGATACCGTATTTGGAAAAAATTTCAAGTCTCCCTGGACTGAGTGGACCATAAGTATGCCAGAAACGCACGTATTTTTAGAAAGCGCCTTAGCTCATCTAGTACGGTACAGCTTTGGTAATCCGAAGTTCGAAGGTTCAATTCCGATTTGTTGGATTTTCACAATTTGTTTTTTTAATTTTTTTTCCATACTCGTATTCGCGATTTCTTATTCTATGATGATAGTGAGTATTTTTTCATTATAGTTATGCAATTATTCAATGTTTTTTCAATTCATTTCCGGAATTGACATTGACATAAAAATTAGATTTACGTAGATCTCTTGAGATTTCATAAGATCTACGTAGATCTCATTAGATCTATTCCAAAATTTAGATCTACGTAGATCATCTAAAGCATTTAGATCTACATAGATGTAACCGATTTTTCCCCGGGTCACTCCAACACGGCGGAATTTTGGTTACCGTATGACGCAAATGGTGCAATGTTTGGATAATACAAACAATCGATTACGTAGCCATTATTTTTCTCACTTTCATCGAAGGTACGTGATCTATACGTGCATATGATGATAATTTGGCTGAAGATAACTAACGTGTCGACAGCTGAGGTGATACAGATTTTCTACATTACACATGTGCAAATGCAATTAAGCGCGTTCGATAAATTCGCCAACGTTATTTGACGATTATGCACGCATGAAAAAACACTGTTCGCATACCTCTAACTCCTCGCCGCTGATAAAATATCGAAAGTAGAGGAGGGTGTTGGGTATATAAGCCGGTGAACTTCCAGGATACGCCATCCTTAAGATTTCAGCGTCGTGCCACGGTGCTGAATTCAATTCGGAAATCAAGAGAAGCTGAAGACTACATCGAGAAGGTAAGTTCATGTCGATTTGATTCATCTTAGGAATATTAATGTCCTGCTATCGTCTGTTGTAGACACAATGTTCATCATAGATTAATTATCTTCAGCATGAGAATCAGAATATATTTTCTCAATCATCAAATTAGCTGCTTAGGTGATATTCAATGGTTTCCAATAAAAAAAATGTATCCAGTCCAGTCAGATACGACGATTTCTGTTCATTACCCTCTTCTGATTTAAATTATTCATCTGCATAGATGCGGATGTGTATTGGGATCTGCGCGCTCTGGCTGACTTTGCTTGCCGGAGCCAATGCCGAATGTGATGATGACTGTGAGTACACGAATCTGTATCTATGTGAACATGTGAACGAGATTTTGCAGCATGAAAATAAATGTGGTAACGAATCCTTCTACACATGACCGCATTGTAACCACGAAGTAACTTGTTGCAGACAAAATATTCTGCTACTACACAGACTGGTCAGCGTACAGATCAGGCTCTGCACAGTATCAAATATCGAATATCAATACGACCCTCTGCACCCACCTGATTTACTCGTTCGTTGGCATCTCTGCTGAGGGTGATGTCAGAGTCTTGGATGCGTGGCAGGACTTGGCGGATGACGGTGGCAAAAATGGCTTCGGACGATTCACCGCTCTGGATGATGACGGAGCGGACGTAACGCTGATGGTAGCAGTCGGTGGTTGGACCGTATCGTCAACGAACTTCACGATCGTTGTGAACAACGCTACTTTGCGCACGACTTTCGTCAACAACGTGATCAAATTCCTGCTGGAATATGGGTTCGAAGGTTTAGACCTTGACTGGGAGTACCCTGCCCAACGTGGTGGCGTTGAGTCCGACGTTCCGAACTTCGTTCTTCTACTGAAGGAGCTTCACGATGCTTTTCAGCTCTATGGGTTCATCTTGACGGTCGCGGTAGGTGCGGGAGACTCTACCACCGCAACGTCATACGATGTTCCCGGAATCGCTGAGAACGTGGATTACATCAACCTGATGACCTACGAGTACCACAGTGCAACGGACAACGTCACAGGCCATAACACCCCCCTGTACGCAGCGGAAAGAGAGACGACAGCGGAGGATCGGGCCATGAACATTGTGAGTTTGGATATTTCGAACTTCACTGCCGGAAGAGAAGAAATTGTCTTCTTTCACTGAGCCAACATTTGGTGATTTCAATGGCTCATTTCTCTGTTCCCAAATTCAGAACGCGTCCGTACACAATTGGATATCCCTGGGTGCGCCACCGTCCAAAATAGTCCTGGGCACGGCGGCATATGGTAAAACCTTCACATTGGAAGATACATCTCTGGCCTCACCTGGATCGCCGGTCAGTGGGGCTGGTACTGCTGGTGCAGTCTCACAGGAAGCCGGAGTGCTGTTCTACTACGAGGTTTGCGCATTGAAATGGACCGTCGTTTACGACGAGGAGCAGCGTGTGCCTTATGCTTATTCCGGAGATCAGTGGGTCAGCTTTGACAACACCAGGTAAGTTCGCAGAGTTGGAGGAAGATGTGGCAGAGGATGCTCTGATTGCGTAGAAAAGTTCACAACACTAGATCCTTACTTTTGCAGGAGCATCAAGGAGAAGACAGATTTCCTCAAATCAATGGGACTCGCGGGAGCTATGATCTGGGCCATAGATGAGGACGACTTCAATGGAATCTGCGGGAACGAATACCCTCTCTTGAAAACTCTGTACAACGAGCTATGCCTATAGTTGGTAGAAATTGGTTACAATGAGTTCAATTTCCGTTGCTCAATCAAGTTCGAAGTCCCGGCTGTTTTTACTACAGCGGGATGAAACATCAATCCTACAATAAATTGAAATTCCAAAATACATCTTTCTAAATTTTCAATTCTGCGGAGGCCCTTCACAGTCGCAAAAAATCGAGGTAGTATGTGACTTGTTATCTAGAGGTATAAATGACGCTTTAATGATAGTAGAGTATCTTTGCTAAGCTACGCCCACAATTTGGAGTGAAATTCGAACGGATTCGTATTCTCACTGTATTTTAGAACACACCAAATTTTAGTCACTCAATTTCATCCACCTTTGACTGTACGTCATAGTATATTATGCACCGAGGATCTAACCCGAACCTTTACTTCCGAGTATGATGTTTACAGGACGAGTAGTAGAGTTGTGCGCGCCGAAGGCGTGCGGCGCGAGATGGCGGTGTTCGGTCCTTCGATCAGGATGACTTCAGGGGACTTTGCGGGGTCAAATATCCCCTTCTGACAGCTTTGTACAACGTGCTCCGCAAATTAGGAACCAGAGCTTGATCGTGCAATGAATAAAATCGGTTGTGGTTCAAATTTTTAACCGCTATACCTCCATAGTTGCCCAACTCATACTGAAGATTAATTACTCATACTGAGATTAAAATAAAAATATAAATGTGCAGTCCCTAAATTACTTATGTGGTATATCATATACCAATGATGTTAATGGTTATAATGATCGGACGATCCTGCAGCCTAGTGCAAATCGCTCGACAGATAAATAGAGACATTTTTATACCTCATGGCGTCCTTCTAAGTTTCTCGTGTTCAGACGATTTCAACACCGATAAAATTACTCCTCATGTGACACATGAAAGATGAAAAGATAAATTTTATGAAAGTTTCACGACTTACACGTGTGAATCGTGACGATTTATCGGAAGGTAACGACACCGAGGATTTCAGATAAAAGTCGTCATGTGGTATATAAGTCTATCAACTTCGCCGTTAAACGATTTGCCGACGGGTTACGGAATCGAGTTCAACATTGGAATAGACTAAAAGGGTGAGCTGACGTTTTTGGGTTTAACCTTTGATTCATCGACGTGTTTAACGAGTATCCCTGTGGTTTTCGTTGTGGAAATTTGCCATAGACGTAAGTACATAGGTATACGTCGTCATTTGCAGAGTGATGAGGAGATTTATCAATTTCTAAGTTCGGATAATACGGACCGTTTCTGATGAATTTCGAAGAGATCTATAACTATTCAGCTGAATCATTCTCATTTCCGGTTATTAAGATTTCAGGGTTCAAAGCTGACCATTATACCGAAGTCCTCTTTTGAGAGTTCGAAGTGTGACTTATATCCTTGCCCGCACGACGATCTATAACTCAGTATTAATAGGCTTTCCAGTACTTCAAAGTCGAGATTTCGTGAACTTCGGGGATACGCCAGCTTTAAGTTTTCAGCGTCGTGCCACGGTGCTGAAATCAATTCGGAAGACAAGAGAAGCTGAAGACTAGATCGAGAAGGTAAGTTTATGTCGATTTGATTCATCTTAGGAATATTAATGTCCTGCTTTCGTCTCTTGTAGACAAAATGTTCATCATAGACTAATCATCTTCAGCATGAGAATCAGAATATTTTTCTCAATCGTAAAATTAGCTGCTCATTGGTGATATTCAATGGTTTCCATTAAAAAAAATTTATCCAGTCCAGTCAGAGGCGACGACCTCTGTTCATTACCCTCTTCTGATTTCGATTCTTCATCTGCATAGATGCGGATGTGTATTGGGATCTCCGCGCTCTGGCTGACTTTGCTTGCCGTAGCCAATGTCGGATGTGACGATGACTGTGAGTACACGAATCTGTATCTATGTAAACATGTGAACGAGATTTTGCAGCATGAAAATAAATGTGGTAACGAATCCTTCTACACATGACCGCATTGTAACCATGAAGTAACTTGTTGCAGACAAAATATTCTGCTACTACACAGACTGGTCAGCGTACAGATCAGGCTCTGCACAGTATCAAATATCGAATATCAATACGACCCTCTGCACCCACCTGATTTACGCGTTCGTTGGCATCTCTGCTGAGGGTGATGTCAGAGTGTTGGATGCGTGGCAAGACTTGGCGGACGACGGTGGCAAAAATGGGTTCGGACGATTCACCGCTCTGGATGATAACGGAACGGACGTAGTGCTGATGGTATCAGTCGGGGGTTGGACCGTATCGTCAACGAACTTCACGATCGTTGTGAACAACGCTACTTTGCGCACGACTTTCGTCAACAACGTGATCAAATTCCTGCTGGAATATGGGTTCGAAGGTTTCGACCTTGACTGGGAGTACCCTGCCCAACGTGGTGGCGTTGAGTCCGACGTTCCGAACTTCGTTCTTCTACTGAAGGAGCTTCACGATGCTTTTCAGCTCTATGGGTTCATCTTGACGGTCGCGGTAGGTGCGGGAGACTCTACCACCGCAACGTCATACGATGTTCCCGGAATCGCTGAGAACGTGGATTACATCAACCTGATGACCTACGAGTACCACAGTGCAACGGACAACGTCACAGGCCATAACACCCCCCTGTACGCAGCGGAAAGAGAGACGACAGCGGAGGATCGGGCCATGAACATTGTGAGTTTTGAGATTTCGAACTTCACTGCCGGAAGAGAAGAAATTGTCTTCTTTCACTGAGCCAACATTTGGTGATTTCAATGGCTCATTTCTCTGTTCCCAAATTCAGAACGCGTCCGTACACAATTGGATATCCCTGGGTGCGCCAGCGTCCAAAATAGTCCTGGGCACGGCGGCGTATGGTAAAACCTTCACATTGGAAGATACATCTCTGGCCTCACCTGGATCGCCGGTCAGTGGGGCTGGTACTGCTGGTGCAGTCTCACAGGAAGCCGGAGTGCTGTTCTACTACGAGGTTTGCGCATTGAAATGGACCGTCGTTTACGACGAGGAGCAGCGTGTGCCTTATGCTTATTCCGGAGATCAGTGGGTCAGCTTTGACAACACCAGGTAAGTTCGCAGAGTTGGAGGAAGATGTGGCAGAGGATGCTCTGATTGCGTAGAAAAGTTCACAACACTAGATCCTTACTTTTGCAGGAGCATCAAGGAGAAGACAGATTTCCTCAAATCAATGGGACTCGCGGGAGCTATGATCTGGGCCATAGATGAGGACGACTTCAATGGAATCTGCGGGAACGAATACCCTCTCTTGAAAACTCTGTACAACGAGCTATGCCTATAGTTGGTAGAAATTGGTTACAATGAGTTCAATTTCCGTTGCTCAATCAAGTTCGAAGTCCCGGCTGTTTTTACTACAGCGGGATGAAACATCAATCCTACAATAAATTGAAATTCCAAAATACATCTTTCTAAATTTTCAATTCTGCGGAGGCCCTTCACAGTCGCAAAAAATCGAGGTAGTATGTGACTTGTTATCTAGAGGTATAAATGACGCTTTAATGATAGTAGAGTATCTTTGCTAAGCTACGCCCACAATTTGGAGTGAAATTCGAACGGATTCGTATTCTCACTGTATTTTAGAACACACCAAATTTTAGTCACTCAATTTCATCCACCTTTGACTGTACGTCATAGTATATTATGCACCGAGGATCTAACCCGAACCTTTACTTCCGAGTATGATGTTTACAGGACGAGTAGTAGAGTTGTGCGCGCCGAAGGCGTGCGGCGCGAGATGGCGGTGTTCGGTCCTTCGATCAGGATGACTTCAGGGGACTTTGCGGGGTCAAATATCCCCTTCTGACAGCTTTGTACAACGTGCTCCGCAAATTAGGAACCAGAGCTTGATCGTGCAATGAATAAAATCGGTTGTGGTTCAAATTTTTAACCGCTATACCTCCATAGTTGCCCAACTCATACTGAAGATTAATTACTCATACTGAGATTAAAATAAAAATATAAATGTGCAGTCCCTAAATTACTTATGTGGTATATCATATACCAATGATGTTAATGGTTATAATGATCGGACGATCCTGCAGCCTAGTGCAAATCGCTCGACAGATAAATAGAGACATTTTTATACCTCATGGCGTCCTTCTAAGTTTCTCGTGTTCAGACGATTTCAACACCGATAAAATTACTCCTCATGTGACACATGAAAGATGAAAAGATAAATTTTATGAAAGTTTCACGACTTACACGTGTGAATCGTGACGATTTATCGGAAGGTAACGACACCGAGGATTTCAGATAAAAGTCGTCATGTGGTATATAAGTCTATCAACTTCGCCGTTAAACGATTTGCCGACGGGTTACGGAATCGAGTTCAACATTGGAATAGACTAAAAGGGTGAGCTGACGTTTTTGGGTTTAACCTTTGATTCATCGACGTGTTTAACGAGTATCCCTGTGGTTTTCGTTGTGGAAATTTGCCATAGACGTAAGTACATAGGTATACGTCGTCATTTGCAGAGTGATGAGGAGATTTATCAATTTCTAAGTTCGGATAATACGGACCGTTTCTGATGAATTTCGAAGAGATCTATAACTATTCAGCTGAATCATTCTCATTTCCGGTTATTAAGATTTCAGGGTTCAAAGCTGACCATTATACCGAAGTCCTCTTTTGAGAGTTCGAAGTGTGACTTATATCCTTGCCCGCACGACGATCTATAACTCAGTATTAATAGGCTTTCCAGTACTTCAAAGTCGAGATTTCGTGAACTTCGGGGATACGCCAGCTTTAAGTTTTCAGCGTCGTGCCACGGTGCTGAAATCAATTCGGAAGACAAGAGAAGCTGAAGACTAGATCGAGAAGGTAAGTTTATGTCGATTTGATTCATCTTAGGAATATTAATGTCCTGCTTTCGTCTCTTGTAGACAAAATGTTCATCATAGACTAATCATCTTCAGCATGAGAATCAGAATATTTTTCTCAATCGTAAAATTAGCTGCTCATTGGTGATATTCAATGGTTTCCATTAAAAAAAATTTATCCAGTCCAGTCAGAGGCGACGACCTCTGTTCATTACCCTCTTCTGATTTCGATTCTTCATCTGCATAGATGCGGATGTGTATTGGGATCTCCGCGCTCTGGCTGACTTTGCTTGCCGTAGCCAATGTCGGATGTGACGATGACTGTGAGTACACGAATCTGTATCTATGTAAACATGTGAACGAGATTTTGCAGCATGAAAATAAATGTGGTAACGAATCCTTCTACACATGACCGCATTGTAACCATGAAGTAACTTGTTGCAGACAAAATATTCTGCTACTACACAGACTGGTCAGCGTACAGATCAGGCTCTGCACAGTATCAAATATCGAATATCAATACGACCCTCTGCACCCACCTGATTTACGCGTTCGTTGGCATCTCTGCTGAGGGTGATGTCAGAGTGTTGGATGCGTGGCAAGACTTGGCGGACGACGGTGGCAAAAATGGGTTCGGACGATTCACCGCTCTGGATGATAACGGAACGGACGTAGTGCTGATGGTATCAGTCGGGGGTTGGACCGTATCGTCAACGAACTTCACGATCGTTGTGAACAACGCTACTTTGCGCACGACTTTCGTCAACAACGTGATCAAATTCCTGCTGGAATATGGGTTCGAAGGTTTCGACCTTGACTGGGAGTACCCTGCCCAACGTGGTGGCGTTGAGTCCGACGTTCCGAACTTCGTTCTTCTACTGAAGGAGCTTCACGATGCTTTTCAGCTCTATGGGTTCATCTTGACGGTCGCGGTAGGTGCGGGAGACTCTACCACCGCAACGTCATACGATGTTCCCGGAATCGCTGAGAACGTGGATTACATCAACCTGATGACCTACGAGTACCACAGTGCAACGGACAACGTCACAGGCCATAACACCCCCCTGTACGCAGCGGAAAGAGAGACGACAGCGGAGGATCGGGCCATGAACATTGTGAGTTTTGAGATTTCGAACTTCACTGCCGGAAGAGAAGAAATTGTCTTCTTTCACTGAGCCAACATTTGGTGATTTCAATGGCTCATTTCTCTGTTCCCAAATTCAGAACGCGTCCGTACACAATTGGATATCCCTGGGTGCGCCAGCGTCCAAAATAGTCCTGGGCACGGCGGCGTATGGTAAAACCTTCACATTGGAAGATACATCTCTGGCCTCACCTGGATCGCCGGTCAGTGGGGCTGGTACTGCTGGTGCAGTCTCACAGGAAGCCGGAGTGCTGTTCTACTACGAGGTTTGCGCATTGAAATGGACCGTCGTTTACGACGAGGAGCAGCGTGTGCCTTATGCTTATTCCGGAGATCAGTGGGTCAGCTTTGACAACACCAGGTAAGTTCGCAGAGTTGGAGGAAGACGTGGCAGAGGATGCTCTGATTGCGTAGAAAAGTTGACAACACTAGATCCCTACTTTTGCAGGAGCATCAAGGAGAAGACAAATTTCCTCAAATCAATGGGACTCGCGGGAGCTATGATCTGGGCCATAGATGAGGACGACTTCAATGGAATCTGCGGGAACGAATACCCTCTCTTGAAAACTCTGTACAACGAGCTACGCCTATAGTTGGTAGAAATTGGTTACAATTAGTTCAATTTCCGTTGTTCAATCAAGTTCGAAGTCCGGGCTGTTTTTACTACAGCGGCATGAAACATCAATCCTACAATAAATTGAAATTACAAAATATATCTTCCTAAATTTTCAATTCTGCGGAGGCCCTTCACAGTCGCAAAAAATCGAGGTAGTATGTGACTTGTTATCTAGAGGTATAAATGGCGCTGTAATGATAGTAGAGTATCTTTGCTAAGCTACGCCCACAATTTGGAGTGAAATTCGAACGGATTCGTATTCTCACTGTATTTTAGAACACACCAAATTTTAGTCACTCCATTTCATCCACCTTTGACTGTACGTCAAACAAATTAGCATAGCTGGATCTTTGGGGTAAACATTTTATGACTTAAGCATCACGTCTTGTGACAATTCAAACATTCGAATGTACATGGTGTTATATAAATTGTGGGAAATTTTTAGCATACGATATTTTCAGTTCTTCTATCAATATCTTCTATCAATTTGTCAGCGCACGTATGTCAGGGTGCTGCATCCGCTTTTGAAGATTAAGCAAGCAACGAACTAGAAAAAAGTTAAGCTTTCGTTTATGAGTTTCATTCTACATTCTACATTTCGAAAAAAAAAAAATTTATTTTTGTCAATGCGGAAGAGACTTTCTAGTCTCGAAACTGCTTTGTTGGGCTGCAGTTTGGAAATTTGTCGAGATGAATATCGCGTGTCTAACCACATAAGGTCGTAACCGCTAAAAATGCGAATTTGGTGGCAAAAAGAAATTGGAGGCAATATTGAAATAACGACACTGAAAAATGTGAATGCAGAAGGTCACATGTTGGGCGAATACGTCATTGTTTCACTCCAATTCTTGAAGAAAATTGAAAAAATTGTAAATGCAGAAGGTCGTAACCGCCACTTTTTTTTCGACTCCTCAACGAAAAAGTCATAAAAACAACTGAAATGCGAAGATAAATTGAAAAAACGAACAATTTGAAAAATTCGATGAAAAATATTCGCAGATAAAAGAAGAAGGTCGTGAGGGCCGATGTTTCAATTTTTTTTGGCGGATACGACCTCATGCAATTAATGAAGACCATCCTTTTTGCGAAATTGGGACTTAAAAGTTGTATCCACCACTACGTACGATCTTCTGCTTTCAATTCACCTAGTATCAAATTTCGAACGAATCTCCGGGTTTTTAGACTAAATACGATGAACAAAAATGATACGACCTTTTGCCGTCGCGAAAAGCAAAATGTCGTATATTGGCGCTTACGTCCCTATGTCAATTTGGATCGCATTTTTTTTAATTCAATTCTGTAGATTCACAGAAAATAAGTGCACCAGTGTCTTCATGTACAATAATCCACCATTCCGGATTTTCGAGCCTCTCTCCATATACTGAAATGACATGATTCAAAATATTTCCGTTCATTCGTCGTGATAATAGCATATCGGATAAATTTTATAGAGTGATAATTATAGTAACAATGTTTCCGGAATCTCCGCGGTGGTGAATTCCATCAATCTGATTAATTGCTTGACACGACGCGAGTACGACTCCACGGTCTGATCAAGTCCTAGGAGTGAAAAGTGGTCATTATTGTACTCTACGCAGGTCCTCGCGTGCGCATGCGCATTCACAGTGAAATGTCGGATTATCAGACGCTTCTACCTCACCTTAAAACGGGTGAATTATATCCTAGTTATTCAAGAGTTTTTTTTTTACACCCTGCAGATGTGCTTTTTCATGTGTCATCTTTCAATTCGAAGGTTCGCAGGCTGACGGTTGTAACAATGAATATTTTCCAAGAGTTCACGCTAACAGCTGAACAATGACAAGTGGTTTTTGTATTCGTCATACGAATGACTTACGTCTACACAGATACCTCAACCAGTCATAGTCGCCCTTTTCCGATCGTAGAAAGGGTAGGAGGGTATATAAATTGTGGCGAAATTTCAGGATATGATATATTCGATTTTTCAGCACACGCATGTCGTGGTGCTGCATCCGCTTTCGAAGATAAGAGAAGCAGCGAAATAAAAAGAAGGTGATCTTTCGTTCATGAGTTTCATCTTCTACCAATTGTCGAGACAAAAAAATTGACAATCTCTATCCTTGTCAAGGCCAAAGAGACTTTCTAGTTTCAATCATTAAATCTTTGGTTTGCAGATCTTCTGTGTGAAACATGTTTATAAGAATGTTCATGTGAAATCCGATTTTCCGAATCGACGTACGATTTGTACAGAAATTAGTGATATACCTGGTGGGAAAATATTTCTAACTCGGAATGTTTCAATTACGTTGTACCGGCCCAAAATTGTCTCTGGTTTTATTGTAGAAAACAAATACAAAAGCGAAATCAGTTCGTAGGTAGAACTTTGAATGGTTCGATAACTAATTTGGATTTGAATCTTCATTCAAATCGATATTAAATCAAGTGAATTTTGGGTCCTGAAGATCTATTAGGGCGAGGCTGTGACTGCTGTAAACTTCCTCATCGATCACCAATGACGACCTTATCCTGATCAGTTTTTCGAGAGCGAAGCGAAGACGTTATCCATCTCCATGAAATAATACAGCAATATGAAATTTGATTTTTTTTTTGCAGACCAACTTTGCTTTTACACAGACTGGTCATACACCAGACCGGGAATTGCAGAGTTTGAAATATCGAATATAGATCCATACCTTTGCACACATATGATTTATGCGTTCATCGACATTACTGCTGACGCTAATATCGTCATTTCGGATCCACCGTACGACTTGGGCGACGGTAACAGCACAGGTGGTTTCGAGAGAGAGGTTCGTTGCCCTGAAGAAGGTCAACAAGAAATTGAAGACCCTGGTATCAATTGGCGAATGGACCCAAAATTCAGACAATTTTTCGGTTGTTGCCAACCATGACGATCTGCGCGCGACGTTTGCACAAAACATGGTCGAATTTTTGGTTCACCATGGCTTCGACGGTCTCGATGTCAACTGGCAGTACCCCAACTCACATGTCGGCAACGATTCCGGTATTCAGAAACACGTTCTCTTACTCGAGGAACTTCGAGATGCTTTCAAGTGCCATGGGTTCAACTTGACTGCCGCGGTATTTCCGGGAAATTATACCACGGCAACGTCTTATAATGTTTCCGGGATTGCTGCGGCTGTGGATTACATCATTATGATGGCTTACGACTATCACGGATACTGGGACACGGCGGCGGGCCATAACACTCCCTTGTATGCTGCGAAAAGAGAGACGTCAGCTACGGAGCGGACCAGAAACATCGTGAGTTTTGATGTTTTGATTTGACTGCATGATGAAGAAATTGTTTTCAACTTCTGCGCTAAAATTTCTGCAATTACAATCGCCTATTCCCATTTTCTAGAATTAAGAACGCCTCCATACACAATTGGATATCCCTGGGTGCGCCAGCGTCCAAATTAGTTCTTGGCATGGCGGGGTACGGGAAAAGCTTCACATTGACGAATGCTTCTCTGCACGCACCTGGATCGCCGATGAGTGGGGTTGATCCTGCTGGCAATTTGACAGGAGAAGCTGGATCGCTAGTCTATTATGAGATTTGCCCGTTGAACTGGACTGTCGTTTACGACAAGGAGCAGCGTGTGCCTTCCCTACTGAAAAAGTTAATATGATTTATCATGTGAAAAAGTACGTCATTAATGACATGCTAAATGACATGCTTAATTGTGTCAAGTTATGAAAGATATCAGTACGCAATTTATCACATCGATTACTGTGTACTTTAACACATTTACACACAGATCGGTCACATTTTACTGGAGAAAAAGAAAAAAATCTGGTTTCGTGCGGGATCGAACCCGCGTCCGTTGGATTCGGAGGCAGCGACGCTACCACCTAGGCCACGCCGCTGGTTGAGAACAGTGTACAGTTTCACGATCATGACATTCTCATACAATTCGAATTTATTACATTTTCTCCTGATCGTGAGTAGTTGAGCTTCACGATCGTCAAACTGTATACTGTTCTCAACCAGCGGCGCGGCCTAGGTGGTAACGTTGATGTCTCCGAATCCAACGGACGCGGGTTCGATCCCGCACGAAACCAGATTTTTTTTTCTTTTTCTCCAGTAACATGTGACCGATCTGTGTGTGAATGTGATGAAGTACACAGTAATCGATGTGATAAATTGCGTACTGATATCTTTCATAACTTGACACAATTAAGCATGTCATTTAGCATGTCATTAATGACGTACTTTTTCACATGATAAATCATATGAACTTTTTCAGTAGGGTTATGCTTATTCCGGTGATCAGTGGATCAGCTATGATAATGTCAAGTAAGGATACACCGAACATGTCTGAATTCGTATGGCATGACGGAAGGCATTTTGGAAATGGCTTTGAATCGGTTAATCATAATATTATCATGAAACGTCGATGTTACTTGTGCAGGAGTATGACTGAGAAGGCGAAACATGTGAGATCAATGGGACTTGCGGGAACCGTGATATGGGCCATCGATCAGGACGACTTCAGGGTAATTGGCGGGGTCAAGAATCCCCTTCTGACAGCTTTGCAAATTAGGAACCAGAACTTGATCGTGCAATGAATAAAATCGGTTGAGGTTCAAATTTTTAAACGCTATACCTACATATGTAGTTGCCCAACTCATACTGGATCAAAACTACAAAAAAGCCCACGCCCCTAGGGATTAAAATAAAAATATAAATGTGCAGTCCCTAAATTACTTATGTGGTATATCATATACCAATGATGTTAATGGTAATAATGATCGGACAATCCTGCAGCCTAGTGTAAATCGCTCGACAGATAAATAGAGACATTTTTATACCTAATGGCGTCCTTCTAAGTTTCTCGTGTTCAGACGATTTCAACACCGACAAAATTATTCCTCATGTGACACATGAAAGATGAAATGATAAATTTGATGAAAGTTTCACGACTTACACGTGTGAATCGTGACGATTTATCGGAAGGTAACGACATCGAGGATTTCAGATAAAAGTCGGCATGTGGTATATAAGTCTGTCAACTTCGCCGATAAACGATTTGCCGACGAGTTACGGAACCGAGTTCAACATTGGAATAGACTAAAAGGGTGAGCTGACGTTTTTGGGTTTAACCATTCATTCATCAACGTGTTCAACGAGTATCTCTGTGGTTTTCGTTGTGGAGATTTGCCATAGACGTAAGTACGTAGGTATACGTCATCCTTTGCAGAGTGATGAAGAGATTTATTAATTTTTAAGTTCGGATAATACGGATCGTTTCTGATGAATTACGAAGAGATCTATCACTATTCAGCTGAATCATTCTCATTTCCGGTTATTAGGACTTCAGGGTTCAAATCTGACCACTATACCGAAGTCCTCTTTTGAGAGTTCGAAGTGTGACTTATCCTTGCCCGCACGACAATCTATAACGCAGTTTTGATAGGCTATCCAGTACTTCAAGGTCGCGATCTCTGCAAGGTCTGCAGTTTCTCATTCGTTGAGGTATGAGGTTATTGCGAGGATGCAAACCAATTTTCGATAACAATAAGAATGTCCAATAGAAAATTTCATTGCTTTACGGTAGTAATTTTACTTCCGTGGCTCTAAGAAAAAAATCGTGACAGTGACTACAAAGGTGATAACTCATGTCAGTGGATCACAAAATTACTTTACGAGCAGGAATCGTGAGAGGTATAAAAATCAAAATAACATTTTCATGCGCTCATAATGATCCACAAAGCGTATCTCTCAATCAAAGTATTCAGCATGTAAATTTCTTTTGAAAACTGTAGAAATAATTCACGGTGCGGAAGATTTAGTCTCGCTTCCAAAATCCAGCTTCAGCACAATCTGCATTATCCGCTCGTATTACAGCCAAGAGATTGTTCTTCTTTTCTTCATATGATTCGGATGAACATGTACTTCTTGCTTCTTGTCGATAAAAAATGGAAACATGTAATGATTCCTGTAATTGCTCTGGTCATCAAACGATTTCGTATATTTGTATACAGATGCGGATGTCTATCGGATTCTGCGCGCTTTGGCTGACACTACTGGCCAAAGCCAGTGCTGATGACTGTAAGTAAACGAAAAAGTATCTATAAAAGTATCTATAAATATTCATTGAAAACGAAAACACTGACGAAGAGTGTGGTGGAAAATAAATCGATAATGTTTCCAAGAAGATGAATTAAACTACGAATGGTCGATGAACGATTTGAAAATCGACGTCGTCATATTGTATAAAGGCAGTCATGTAGTACCTTTTTGAATCATGACGGATGATTATGATCTCGTAGACTCAAAACTAATAACTGGTGTTGCAGACGAAATATTCTGCTATTACACAAGCTGGTCAGCCTACAGACCAGGCTCTGGACAGTATCAAATATCAAATATCAAAGCAAACCGCTGCACCCACTTGATCTACGCGTTCGTTGGCATCACGGCTAAGGGTAATATCAGCGTTTTGGACCCATGGCAAGACTTGCCGAACAATGGTGGCAAGAATGGCTTCGGGAGGTTTGTCGCCCTGAAAAAGAACAACACGAAGTTGAAGACCATGGTATCAATCGGCGGTTGGAACGCAGGCTCGAAAATTTTTTCTACCGTTGTGAACGACCCGAAACTGCGAGCAACTTTTGTCCAAAACGCGGTTAACTTTCTGTCGCGTTACGGCTTCGACGGTTTTGACCTCAACTGGGAGTACCCTGCCCAACGTGGTGGCATCGCATCTGATGTTCGGAACTTCGTCCTCTTACTCGAGGAACTTGACGATGCTTTTGAGAAATATGGGTTCCTCTTGACTGCCACAGTAGCAGCATTTCAAAGGGCTGCAGAAACATCATACGATATTGCCGGAATCGCTGCGTCGGTAGATTACATCAACCTGATGACCTACGAATACCACAGTTCGTTGAACGGCGTCACAGGCCATAACGCTCCCCTGTACGCAACGAAGAGAGAGACAACAGCGCAGGAACGACTTCTGAACATCGTGAGTTTCATGTTCCGGATTTCATCCGCAAGGGTTTAACATTACAGCCGGACTTCGCAGACACGAGCTTCACGTCTGTGAATACTTCGCGTATTTGAAGTTGCCTGCTTCGCCTATATAAATATTCTGGCAACTCCAAACCCCCACCATGATTCTCTCTTTCGACGTTCCCGATATGGCGGCTTACAGAGCGGACCGAACAGGTCGAAAAGTTTGAGGTTATGCGTCCACATCCACGCGCATACCACTGCGCACTTTACTCGCGCACTCCGTCCGTGGTCACCGAAAGAGTGGGGCTGCCTTGATACTTGATATACTTGAATTAGTTTGATCCCAAAGACTTTATATACGCGGGGTCCGACTGTAGGGGAGACCGGTGTCGGTTGTAACACGGTGTCAATTGTTACAACGCAAATAACGGCGCCATCTTGCGCAAAATGTCCAAACTGCTTGGACATGTCCATGGCAACGTCCATTTCGCTTCTGCTACCCAACGTTTTGCCAAATTTTATGCGCTCTTTCCTTCATTTTTGTCGACTTTTATGGTTTTCTACTCCCGTGAGTAACTTTATCACTCCCACTATGTTTTGGTCTAGTATCTAACAATAATTTTTTTTTAATAATTGATCGATTCTATATTGATCTATGATGGTTTGGCTATAAATGATATCAATCAGCATTTTTAGATCATGACGCGTAGGATAATATTTAATTTATTTACTGAAAAATGTCGCAGGTGTCAATTGTAACACGCCGATCGGTGTCGATTGTAACACTATAGAAATCAATGCACTGAATGCAAAAAATGGGCATACATCGGTTGCACCGATGGTGGTGCATTCGTCATCTGCGATGACTGCTCAGAAGCTCAACTGTCTTATTCGTTGTTGAATTCCCGTTATAAATTTTATTGCAGAGATATGAATAGCTTCAATTATATATTAATATTGGAAATGTGTGTTTGTCTTTGTGACAAAAAATATTGAATAACAATGTATTAGTTTACTGAAGACCTTTGAAACCAGTTTTGAGGGAGTAAATAAATATTTTCCATACAATTATATCATATCGCTTCCGTGTTACAATTGACACTAGAGCTGTTACAATCGACACCGGTAAGGTGTCAATTGTAACATGTGTAGTAATGCCCAACTTTGATTTTTGTTGCTAATTTTGAAATTGTTTTCGAACTGAAAAAAATAGAATCAGCGAGAGCAAAGATCAACGAACTTGCTCGAAAAAAAAAAAAATTGTAAATGGATAATAGTGAGCGAGAAAAAAAATATTTTACAAAAATTGTTACAACCGACACCGGTCTCCCCTACTTTACGTTCTTTGTACCAAATGTCGGCAATTCCGATGGTTTCTCTCTTTACTGATTCAGAACTCGTCCGTGAGCTACTGGATCGACCAGGGCGCGCTACCGTCGAATTTAATCCTTGGCATGGCGGCGTACGGAAAGTCCTTTACTTTGAAAAATTCTTCTAAAAACACTCCTGGATCGGCAGCCATTCGGGCTGGCAATGCTGGCGCGTACACCAGAGAGGCTGGAACGCTGGCCTACTACGAGATTTGCCAATTAAACTGGACCGTCGCTTACGACGAGGAACAGCGAGTGCCTTATGCTCATTCTGGTGATCAGTGGGTCAGCTATGACAACGCCAGGTGAGTTTCTAGAGTTGAACAAAGACGTGGCAGAGGACGCTGATCTGAACGTTACTTTTGCAGGAGCATTAAAGAGAAAACAAACTATCTCAAATCAATGGGACTTGCGGGAGCTTCGCTCTGGGCCGTGGATCTCGACGACTTCAAAGGAATCTGCGGGGTTAGGTACCCCATTCTGACAACTATCTATGACACGCTTCGTAAAGATAATTCCTTGTAGTTCCTAGAATATTTTGGAATGGGGGAGTAAATCTTGTATCTTGTGTACTTGATAGGTACTCACATGGCTTGATGAAGTTATTGGATATTGGACAATATTAAAGCCGGAGATGTTGTTTGATCGGGGTTCACGATACAATATATGTAACGCATTTCCATAGGGGAGACCGGGGCAAGTTGGAGACCTTAAGCTTCGAATGCGTTTCTTTAATCAATTGTGAGTGAAATTCAAAATCTTTCGGTATTTTCTCAAACTATGAGATGTTAGCTATAACAAAAAAAATTGACATCGAATTACACATCGGTTATTTACAAACTGAGTAATTGCGATTTTTCTAAAATTTCGCATACTCGTCGACTTGCCCCGACCACGGGGCAAGATGACTATTCTATCGGGGCAAGTTGGCGAATGCTAGATTTCGGTTCCATGGGCGTCGAAAAATGTTGTTTCAGTTAAAAAATACTTCATTCTATTCCTACCCGGAAAGGATACACACATGCGGTCACATTTTTTTCATACATTTTTTCTCATATTTACGAACCATGTCTGCAATATGGTGATTCCACACGACAACCTTATAAATCGTGGAAAAATGTACCAATATATTTATTCAATCTTTTATTCATTTATTTATTTCTCTATTCATTCATAAAGTTGAACAATTACATCTTAGCCTAATTTTTTTTAAATCCCATTCACTGAACCACATGTCAACTTGCCCCCACCAAGTTGCCCCATATGCCGCTATTGAACAAAAAATAACCTCATAACCAGTTAATTGCCGAAAGTTCGGGCTCCTATAGTTCTATAGCATCCATATGGCTGCATGAATGAAGGATTAATTCGACAGTACGATCTTGGTTACCTTCACTTCTGTGAAACTGTTTTCCCGGACACAAAATATTACATCGCGCGCGCCCAAAACCGCAATTTCTCTGTAAAAAGCCATGTGACTTTGACATACAAGTCTACATCAGTTTTATTACTGCGCGGGGGTATGTTCAACACTTTCCATTGTCTTAACTGGCATAATCTCTCGGAATATTCGCAAAGAAACGATTTCGTCATCTTGCCCCCGTCTCCATCTTGCCCCGGTCTCCCCTACCTCAATATGAATGGTCTCGAAATTTCTGCCAACTTTTGAATATCATGTATTATAACAGTAATAAGTATTACTACGGGATTATATTCTAAGCCACTTTGTTAGACCCTCGTTTTTCAGTTTACCTTTAATATTTTCTTTCCAATTGCATACTATCTGTATCAGTTACTTTCTTTATTTTCCAGTATTTTGTAGTTATTTTGATTCTTTCCTTTGCTAGAGTTTGCAAATTCTTCACCTATACTATATCTATTCTAATGCCTGTAATAACGTTTGTACCTTTTTTTGGCCCACCCTAGGGGACTTGTCCCATGGGTAATAAAATATACTTTTCTGACCTATATAATGGGTAATAAAATATACTTTTAAAATCTTCTTTTTTGACCTCCTCATTCTTATCATGTAGGACTTTATTGGTATCAGAGGTCAGCGATAACTCCCATTTTTCAACGTTTCGGCCCCTAAGAGGGCCCTCTTCAGAAATAGCTAGTTAAGCTTTTAGGCTCATGACTTAGATAGTAATGTAGAAGAAAAAAGAGAAAATGAAAATAAGTTGAGCGAAACAGTCAACGAGATAATAAATAATTAGACGTAATTAGAATAATTAGAGATAATAAATAATTAAGAAGAATTAGATAAGATTAGATAAATTAGATAATAGATAATTACCTTAAACTCTAATTATTTATTATCTCGTTGACTGTTTCGCTCAACTTATTTTCCTTTTCTCTTTTTTCTTCTACAATACTATCTAAGTCATGAGCCTAAAAGCTTAACTAGCTATTTCTGAAGAGGGGCTTCTTAGGGGCCGAAACGTTAAAAAATAGGAGTTATCGCTGACCTTTGATACCAATAAAGTCCTACATTATGAAATATACTACTATACTAATAAGTACGAAACCGGATGTTCGGATGTACGTTCGGATCGAATTTCGTGGAATACGGATCATTGTATCATCATTATCATCAGTGTATCTCTATATAAATAATGTATGACATTATTATTTATTATTTTTATGATTATCATTATCATTATTATCATTACCATAACTATCATCCGATTTGTCTGATAAAAATCATCAAAACAGATATAAATTCGTTACTTGACTGATATTTTTCGATATTATTATTAACAATTCGTCATGTCTTGTCTGCTATAAATTCCGATGTTTCGTCACCTTCCCGGTTTTTATCGATATTATTATTAAAAATTCGTCATGTCTGCTATACATGCCAAATTTTCGTTGCCTTCCCGGTTATTATCAATGTTATTAACAACAATTCATCATGTCTGCTATAAATTTTAACTTTTCGTTGCCTTATCGGTTATTATCGATATCATTATCAACAATTCGTCATGTCTGCTATAAATTCCGATGCTTCGTCACTTTACTGATATTTTTCGATATTATAATGAACAATTCGTCATACCGGCTATAAATCCTGACGTTTCGTCACTTGACTGATATTTTTATCTATGCTTATAAACAATGAACGTTGCTTGCGTGGTTGAATCTCAACAACACCGATATGGAAGAACGTAATTATCTGTAATACGGAGTGGACGAAACGAAAGAAGTTCGTAAAAGCTTAATTGAGCAGAATATATTTCGTGACTTCCAGAAAAACAGCGCGTTATTATTTGAGATCGGTGTTATTTCGTCTTCGGGGAGCACAATCATATGATGATTTGCGAACTTACGAAGGTACGATATACTTATCCTTTTTTGGGGCAGCTGTAGCGCGAAAGTTAGTTACTGATGACGAAGAATAGATAGTTAGATAGATAGTTTTATTTATATCCATAGCAATGTTGGATAATCTCGCGGTGTATTTACAAATAATATACACCGCGAGCAAAAGAGGAAAGATACAAATGCCACTATGGGCGAAAGAATAATACAATAAAAATTACTTAAAACTAAAGATTAAAGCCAAAAATAGAAAGGGAAAAGTAAAAAGAGATTGGGCCAGCTAAAGAAGGACTAGAACGGGTCGCGGTTACCGAGTAGACTCCGTTGAAAGTAGGAAACTCCTAAGTCGCGAGCGGAAAACAGAGAGAGAAGGAGACTCACGCAACTCAGAGGGGAGAGACTCCCAGAAATAGGCGCCGTCGATCGCAAAGGACCTTCTAAAGGCCTCAGTGGCGAAGCGAGGGATGACCAGATCACCCCTTACGCGTCTACCGCGCCCGGAAGCGGGAACAGCGGGGCGATCTACAAAAAAGGCTCGAAGGTAATCCGGAGAATTGGTGCGAATGACCGAGAAAATTAGAGTGCCGAGGAAATAGAGTCTACGGTCTCGCGCAGTGAACCAGCGGAGCTCACGTCGATAAGGGGTGATATGCTCATCCCTCGCAACACCAAAAACGAAACGCACGCAACAGTTAAGTAAACGTTGCAGCCTGGTGTTAAGCACTCCGGAGATGTCATTGTAAACGACGCAGGCGTAATCAAATAGCGGGAGAATCAGGGTGGAGACGAGATAGCTGCGTAGGGCTGGCGAGAGGAGACGACGGGAGGCAGAGAGTTGACGAAGAGCGCCATGCACTCGGCTAGATAAAGCGTCGACTTGAGGAACCCAGGAGAGCGTGCTGTCGAACATGAGCCCAAGGTTGCGGACTTTGGAAGAGAACGGTATAATGACACCGTTTAGAACGACGGGTGGACAGGCCGCGAGGTTGAGCCTTGCGAGAAAAGGAGAACTTCCGAGGATAATGGCCTGAGTCTTGGATGAGTTCAGGCTAAGCGAGTTAGCGCAAGACCAGTCAAAAACAGCTGCAACATCAGAGTTCAATCGGGCGATGGCATCAGGTATTTTATCGGGAGGGCACTGGAGGTAGATTTGGAGGTCATCCGCGTAAAGCAGATGCTCCGAGAGCCGAAGTACACGAGAGATATCGTTAATGAACGCGACGAAAAGCAGAGGGCCCAGAACAGAGCCCTGAGGGACTCCTAGGTCAAGCGGCAGCCAAGAAGACAGTTCACCAGAAGGACCGACTACAGCCTGCGAGCGACCCAAGAGGTAACTCGAAATCCATTTGAGTACGTGCTGCGAAAAACCGAGCGTAGTAGCTTACACGGAGAGATTTCTTTTCTAATAGCAATTTCCATAACTGGCTTCCAATATTTCCTTACCGCACAGAGAAAGCTTGATTTCACAATGTTTTACCATTAAAATAGTAAAACATTGTAGTCAGATATCAGCTTTCTGTTGCGGTAGGAAATATTGGAAGAAATGCAGGGTTGTCCGGAGATTACTAGCTATTATTGGACTCTTTGCTAGGAAAAGTCTCTCCGTGTAGCCAGGAGGATAGAATGCGGGATGGAGTCAAAGGCCTTACTGAAATCGAAAAGAACCACGACAGTAACCAAGCGGCGATCAACGCCACGGCGAGCATCATCAGCGAGCTTAAGGAGAGCAGACTGAGTGTTATGCCCCCAGCGAAAACCACACTGGCGAGAGTCGAGAAGGGAGTGGCTCTCGAGGTAAGTCATAATCTGCACAAGGACAATACGTTCAAGGACCTTAGACAAGAGACACAAGTTTGCAATAGGACGCATCTGCTGAAGCGATGTGGGAGACTTGACTTTAGCCAGAGGAATAATTCGAGCTTGCTTCCAGGCAGCTGGGAAAACACCAGCGCTCAGAGATTGGTTAAGAAGTAGTAGCAGGTACGGAAAGATGGCCGGAAGCGCGTCTTTGACATTTCTAAGAGAGAGGTCATCGACGCCACGAGACTGCGAGGTGAAGTGAGAGATTGCGGCGGCGAGAGAGGACGGCGATATGTCGCTGAAGTAAAACAGCGTATCATTGTATTGCGGAGGGGGAAGGGCGCGGAAGAATTCAGCGACCTCCAAAGACGCCTCGGGGTGGCGAGAGACGGCAGCAAAATGCGCGTTGAGATCATCAACCGAGAACCCAGCGCAGTCAGACCTCTGCGAGGCGGCAAGCCCAAGGGACCTGAGTTCATTCCATAGGGCACGGGCACCGGTAGCACCGGCCAGTCGATCAGCGTAGAAAACAGAGCGAGCTGCGGAGATCCGCTTGCAGAGGGCGTCACGAGAACAGCGAAAAGAGAGCAGATCTGCATGCTCACGGGAGCGCTTAAATCGGCGATAGAGAGCATCTCTGAGACGCACCTGAACCTGGAGATCAGAAATGATCAAAGGTGGAGCGGACTGCTTAGGAACGAAAGTACGAACCGGGGCGAGCTGGTCTAACGCAGAAGTCAAGTTGCCTTGGAGACAGAACAGCAGGTCGTCAGTTGAGGACAGGGCAGAAAAACAGTCCCAACTCATGGCATCGAGGGAGCGGACGAACTCGTCAGAGGAGAAGGTCCGGTAAGAACGAGCTGTGATGAAGAATGGGACATATGTTCAGATGAAGGATCGTGTATCAAATTTCCGAAAGAGATGTGTAGGCTGTTCTCGTATGTGTGTTTTCGGCATGCCAATCAATGCACGCGAATCGTTTGAAAAATGGTCGATCGAAATGAATACAATGAAACAAACGAACAGGCCTTGCGGGTGATTAATGAAAAACTCATATTTCATGGATTCACGTTGCAAAAGTTCAATTCACCGGACTTAAAAAAAGGTCACATATTTACGTGTGTCACAGACAATGACGAAGACATCACTGTTATCGAGCAGATGGTGATAACATTAGTTAATAGTTCCACGAAAGATCAGCGTATTGTATATGACGCAGTTATGCGTGCTGTACGTTGCGAAGACTCTGAGAAGTGCATTTATTTGGATTGTCCGAGTGGCAGCGGAAAAAGTTATGCACGTATTAGTATTATAACTTTATTGAGAAGTATGGGTCTGATTGTGTTGTCTGTGGCATGGACTGGAATCGCAGCGAATTTATTGAAAGGAGGAAAAACTGCACACCCCACTTTCAAGCTGCCGTTACAATTGAATGAATGCTCAGCGTGTAATATTAAATCGAATTCTGCACAAGGGTTGCACATTCGAGATGCAAAAGTTAGAATCTTGACCTATCGGCGCTAAGGGATTTACGACTATGAACTTCGTGCGATGACCAGCAGAGGAATAGCCAGCCGGCTATATATTGGCGATACCACCGAGCCTCGATCTCTTCTACGCTCCGCTGTTCTCCAGTTCGGATGTCTCCAGCCCTCGCTACGAAGTCTACATCTGTAATTTTCCTTCTCTTTACCTTCCGTCTCCTATCCATCGCTCTCTGTAGAATCTAACGTCTTTTCATCTCTCGCTATCGTTACTTTCTGTTCTTCCTTCCGATATCCTTCCGTTAGGTTTTTCTTAGTATTTAGAGTCACTTTTTGTACCTTCAACTTCGAGTCAGTGACTTTCTGTCTTTTGCGTATAAGGTAAAGCTTTTCGCCTATTGTAAAGTTACGAGGTTGTTTTATTGTTTAACGTTCTGATTTATTATGTTACGTTAATTTTATCTATCGTCTGCCGTCTGTAGACGAATTTCGGTTTCGTTAGGTTTACGTTGCCTACGTTATCTATCGAACGACCTCTCGACTGAACTATTTTCTGGATATTTCTTTGATTATTTGTTTCCGAAATCTGTAACTTCGGTTACGTTTCATTTACGTAGATATTTCATTCATTCTATGATTTTGTATGATACCTTATTGGTTTATGTTAGCGTAGATCGAGTTTCCTCGAGTTTATTATCCGCGGAATCTTAGTTTTAGTTATTTATTCAGATTTTCTACCGAACCCTTCGTTCGTTTACCTTGTAATCCGCGTATATCTTTTATTACGTTACCTTTAAGTATGTTCGTGTGAATATTTTCTCTGATTCACTTTTCTATCGTCAATCTATCGTACAGATTAATTCGTTACTGAGTGTTCAGGTCTTTTACCGTATTTAACGCTGATTGTTCGCACCTTTGCCTATTGAGTAATAAGTACGTCGCTCTGTGACGAGTACCTATAAGTCTATCTTTTGTTTATATTGAATCTGCGACTTTCCCTCCTGCCCATATCTCTTGTATTCTGTACGTTTTGCTTACGATTTGTTTCTTTACCTTTATATGTTCTCTTTTACGCTATTTGTCCAATTTATCGCTTATGTTGACTTTAGATATAGTAGGCTTTGCCTACCGTTTGAACTACCAACTTTCCTAGTTATTATTTTCTGCTGAACCCCGCCACTCTACCATACGTTTTGGGGAAACTGCAGCTCAGCCGAGCGACGCTCTTTCTGAATTTCTGTTAAAGTAACCTATCGTGGTCGACCTCTCGTTTCTGTGAGTCTTTCGGTACATGGTGCCCAACACTTTGTTATTTACGTACTTTTGGTTTGAAACTGAAAGTATCATTTGTTAATGGTAAGGGCAACAGCTCTTTTACCGTTACAAGTGATTAAAATAAAAATATAAATGTGCAGTCCCTAAATTACTTATGTGGTATATCATGTACCAATGATGTCAATGGTAATAATTATCGGACGATCCTGCAGCCTATAGTGTAAATCGCTCGAACGATAAGTAGAGACATTTTTATACTTCATGGCGTACTTCTAAGTGTCTCATGTTCAGACGATTTCAACACCGATAAAATTACTTCTTCATGTGATACATGAAAGATGAAATGATACATTTTATGAAAGTTTGACGACTTACACGTGTGAATCGTGACGATTTATCGGAAGGTAACGACACCGAGGATTTCAGATAAAAGTCGTCATGTGGTATATAAGTCTGTCAACTTCGCCGATAAACGATTTGCCGACGGTTTACGGAACCGAGTTCAACATTGGAATAAACTAAAAGGGTGAGCTGACGTTTTTGGGTTTAACCTTTCATTTGTGGCGATTTGTCATAGACGTAAGTACGTAGGTATACGTCGTCATTTGCAGAGTGATGAAGAGATTTATCAATTTCTAAGTTCGGATAATACGGATCGTTTCTGATGAATTTCGAAGAGATCTATCACTATTCAGCTGAATCATTCTCATTCCCGGTTATTAGGATTTCAGGGTTCCAATCTGACCACTATACCGTAGTTCTCTTTTGAGAGTTCGAAATGTGACTTATCCTTGCCCGCACGACAATCTATAACTGTTTTGATAAGCTTTCCAGTACTTCAAGGTCGCGATCTCTGCAAGGCTTGCAGTTTGTCATTCGTTGAGGTATGAGGTTATTGCGAGGGTGCAAAACAATTTTCGATAACAATAAGAATGTCCAATAGAAAATTTCATTGCTTTACGGTAGTAATTTTACTTCCGTGGCTCTCAGAAAAAATCGTGACAGTGACTACAAAGGTGATAACTCATGTCAGTGGATCGCAAAATTACTTTACGAGCAGGAATCGTGAGAGGTATAAAAATCAAAATAACATTTTCATACGCTCATAATATTCCACAAAGCGTATCTCAAAGTATCTCAGCATGTAAATTTCTTTTGAAAACTGTAGAAATAATTCACAGTGCGGAAGATTTAGTCTCGCTTCCAAAGTCCAGCTTCAGCACAATCTGCATTATCCGCTCGTATTACAGCCAAGAGATTGTTCTTCTTTTCTTCATATAATTCGGACAAACATGTCCTTCTTGTTTCTTGTCGATACAAAATGGAAACAGGTAATGATTCCTGTAATTGCTCTGGTCATCAAACGATTTCGTATATTTGTATACAGATGCGGATGTCTATCGGATTCTGCGCGCTCTGGCTGACACTACTGGACAAAGTCAGTGCTGATGACTGTAAGTAAATGAAAAAGTATCTATAAATATTCATTAAAAACAAAAACACTGATTAAGAGTGTGGTAGAAAATGAATCGATAATGTTTCCAAGAAGTTGAACTAAACTACCTATGAATGATCTATGAACGATTTGAAAATCGACGTCTTCATGTTGTATAAAGGCAGTCATGTAGTACCGTTTTGAAACATGACGGATGATTATGATCTTGTAGACCCAAACCTAATAACTGGTGTTGCAGACGAAATATTCTGCTATTACACAAGCTGGTCAGACTACAGACCAGGCTCTGGACGGTATCAAATATCAAATATCAAAGCAAACCGCTGCACCCACTTGATCTACGCGTTCGTTGGCATCACTGCTAAGGGTAATATCAGCGTTTTGGACCCATGGCAAGACTTGCCGAACGATGGTGGCCAGAATGGCTTCGGGAGGTTTGTCGCTCTGAAAAAGAACAACACGAAGTTGAAGACCATGGTATCAATCGGCGGTTGGAACGCAGGCTCGGAAAGTTTTTCTACCGTTGCGAACGACCCGAATCTGCGAGCAACTTTTGTCCAGAACGCGGTTTACTTTCTGTCGGTTTACGGCTTCAACGGTTTTGACGTCAACTGGGAGTACTCTGCCCAACGTGATGGCATCGCTTCTGATGTTCCGAACTTCGTCCTCTTACTCGAGGAACTTGACGATGCTTTTGAGAAACATGGGTTCCTCTTGACTGCCACAGTAGCGGCATCTCTAAGGGCTGCAGCAGCGTCATACGATGTTCCCGGAATCGCTGCGTCGGTAGATCACATCAACCTGATGTGTGACGCCTAAAACATCTCATAGACATAATTAGTTATATTATTAGTAACAGTGTGTACAGGCCTACTGACACACTATAATTTGGAGCCAATTTAATTCTCTTTTCTTTTTTCCACGTCACAAACGACACCCATGAAAATGTATATACGAACTGGGAAAGCAAGCATATTGTAAAATTAGCGGAAGCTATAAATTGATAATTTCATCCAACGATTATTACGGATTATCCCATATCCAGGAAACCCCATATGGCCTAATCAAATGTCATAAGATTACTAGTTCACAAGATAATCGGCATAAAATGTCATAGATCGTTGTGAATAACTCATTGTCCCGCAGACCCGGTAGAAGCTTCTAGAACAAACGGAGCGAGATCTGTGGAAGCGCGTAGAACATTACGGATTAGCGCAGCGTCGCCTATATTTAAGCGAAGCTGCGCTCATCACAATAAGCTAGTCGGCAATGCGCCTTCTATGCGAACACATCTATTCGAAATCATAAACTTGCTTTCTCAAATCAGATTATTTAATTCGAATTAGAATTAACTTAACATTGGATACACGGATACCGAATAAGGATCCAGATAAAATTTCATTTAATCAAATCAAACCAGGAATCCGATAGAGGATCTGAGTAAAAGAATCAAAGTCGTGAATATGTCAAATTCCCAAATTATAAAAATTCCAAGTGTGATAATAAAAGTTGACTATTTAGTTTTGTTAACTACGAAACATCGTGTCCATCATTGTCACTCCAACACACGCGGTAGTAAACCGGCAATCTGATTGCCCGATCCATCCTCCAACCAAAACCAAGCACCTACATTCCTTCAGGTTTCTAGAGCGGTCATTGTTAATCAATACGTGTTAACAGCTGTTTCTCGTGAAGTCCACATCCACACTCCCTCGATCTTGCGAGCGGTCATTGTTGGGCACTACGTATCAACGGCTGTTTCTCGTAGGATTCGAACGTCCGCACGCCTTCGATACATCAAGCGGTAATTGTTGATCATTGCGTGTCAACGGCTGTTTCTAGCTGTATTCGAATTACCAACTCCTTCGGCTCTGCGAGCGGTCATTGTTGACTGATGCATGTTAACGGCTGTTTTTCGTGGAAGTCCGAGCACCCACATTTCCACACACACCTACCTGATACATGACCTAATTAACGAGATCGATCACTACCGTATCATCACGATACGAAGAGTACCGTCCTGTTTATCGTCAACGGCACCAGAACTGCTATCCGGCAAAACGATAAAAATCCGGGACGTTACAGATGACCTACGAATACCATAGTTCGTTGAAGGGCGTCACAGGCCAATAACGCTCCCCTGTACGCAGCGAAGAGAGAGACAACAGCGGAGGAACGGCTTCTGAACATCGTGAGTTTCATGTTCCGGATTTCATCCGCAAGGGTTTAACATTACAGCCGGACTTCGCGGACACGAGCTTCACGTCTGTGAATACTTCGCGTATTTGAAGTTGCCTGCTTCGCTTATATAAATATTCTGGCAACTCCGAACCCCCCGCATGATTCTCTCTGTCGACGTTCATAATATGACGGCGTACAGAGCGGCCCAAGCAGAATGAAAAGTTTGAGGTTATGCGTCCACATCCGCGCGCATACCACTGCGCAGTCTACTCGTGCGTACATATAGTATATCAGTGGTCCGTGGTTACCAAAAGAGTGGGGCTGTCTTGATACTTAACATACTTGAATCAGTTTGATCCCAAAGACTTTATATACGCGGGGTCCGACTATATTTACGTTCTTTGTACCAAATGTCGGCAATTCCGATGATTTCTCTCTTTACTGATTCAGAACTCCTCCGTGAGCTACTGGATTGATCAGGGCGCACTATCGTCGAATCTAATCCTTGGCATGGCGGCGTACGGAAAGTCCTTCACTTTGAAAAAATCTTCTGGAAACACTCCTGGATCGGCGGTCGAAGTGGTGCTGGCAATGCTGGCGCGTACACCAGAGAGGTGTACGTGCCAGAGGTGGACGCTGGCCTACAGCTACGAGATTTGCGATTCAAACTGGACCGTCGTTTACGACGAGGAACAGCGTGTGCCTTATGCTTATTTTGGTGATCAGTGGGTCAGCTATGACAACGCGACGTGAGTTTCCAGAGTTGAAGGACGACCTGACACAGGATGCTCCGATCCGGTGGAAAAGTTTACGACACTCTAATCCTTCCCACACGGAACACTTAGTTTATTTTACGAATGAAGTACGTTTTAACGTCTGTCTACGTATACAGCTAAAATGATACGTATACTATACGTGTACGCGATGTATACAATCAAGACGTATTTTCTATACGAAGTATATACGTATAACATTCGCGTCAATGCCGAGCCGTTTTTTACGTACTGCATGTACGTATAAATTACATTCATATTGCGTATAGTATTATGACAATCATAAAACTTTTATTATATGTACCATCAACGTATATAATTAGTGATTATTCAGATGTTTTGAGAAACCTAGCCTATACCTCGGACACGCATTATATGTATTAAATGTTTACTGTGCATATGGAAGACGTATCACTTAGGTTGCCGAATTAGATCTTCGAGACACCTTCGATTTACGTACAATATATGTCGAACTGGTGGAAGTGAGATCTTCGTATTGATAACAACGTAGGCGACACGAAAGGTATGTTTCTCATACGTATCGCATTGTGACATTGACGACGTATAAATTTTCTTGATCCTAACATTTAATATACGTGGATGCGACATATTTTTACAGTAAGCCGAAATGCACCAAGCTACCACTTTTCTGCCATACGTACGCTCGTACGTACGTTATACGTACAGCAGATGTGTGTATCTCGGCGTGGGGCACAACCGAAGTAACACGAAAGACTTACGTACAGCACACGGTTTGCAGACTCGAATGATTTCGACGTTTTGTATACGTAAGCCTATTAGTTCAGTAGGCCTGAATGCAAATTTTTACCGTGTTTTCGTTCTACGTACGATATACGTACGGCAGATGTGTTTATCTTGACGCTTGGCACAACCAAAGTGATACGATAAACATAGTACGTACAGCACACTGTTTGCAGACTCGCCTGATTTCGACGTTTCGTATACGTAAACCAGACGTATTAATCCAGTAGGTTGAACGCACCAAGCTACCTCTTTTCCGTCATACATACGTATGTTATACGTACAGCATACAACAGGGCACGGTTTTCAGACTCACCTGATTTCGACGTTTCGTATACGTAAACCAGACCTATTAGTTTAGTGGGCCAAATGTAAATTTTCACCGTGTTTCCGGTATACGTATGATATACGTACACCAGACGTTCCCAGCACATTTGACAGCTTCAACGATATTCTTTCAGTATTGAGCGATCGATTGTAGTCATAAACAGATTCTTACAGAGATTAGTGAACTTACATTACTGAAGAATATATCATTGTCCCTGATAAAATCATGTATAGAAACGCTGCATGGTTGGACAAGTAGCAGCTTAGCGTAGTGGTTAGCGCGTGCGACTAGTAATACGAAGAGTGGCGAGCGTACTCGGTTCAAACCCTGGCTAGGTCTTAAACTAGCGAAAAATTCGAGTGATCGCAGAATGCGTTTTAATTGACAAGCGTGCTCTACGTCTATAAATGGAAATAACCTGAAACACCGGAAATATCCAATAATAGGTTAAAAAATAACTTATTACATGAAAATCTTTTTTTTTAATTCCTTATACGTATCTCACACGTTCTCTATACGTATAAATATTCCACCCATATGTGTTCTCTATACACAAAAAGCGTAATATGTTATGCATATATTATATACGTTCGATTTACGTATAGTACACGTATTCAAAATCATGAAGAGTACGAAAGACATACGTATCGCATCAGTATATCGGACGTAAATTGACGTACAGCGCAGGGAATACTACGTAATATATACGTCTCGATATACGTCTTACAGTGGTTCCTTGTACCCCTAGAATAGGCCTGTTGGATAACATACAGGCACAGAAAGTAAGGTTGTGTTGGCGTATACATAGTTGCAATAAACCCTCGCTAGACAGCGCTGACGGTCGTATACGTGCGAACATTTCACGCACACTCGGATCGTGCACGTATGTTATCCAACTGCCCTATACATATTCTATACATCTTAGCGGACGTTTCGTATTCGTTCCTTATACGGATTCCAGCCGGACATTTAGCCTATTTCTACCCCAAACGTGAACCTCCAACTTACGTATATCAGACGTATAACGTCTAAATTATTACGTCCAATATACGTATAAAATTGGGACAACTATCTATGACACGCTTCGTGAAAATAATTCCTTGTAGTTCCTAGAATATTTTGGAGTGGGGGAGTAAATTTTGTATCTTGTGTACTTGATAGGTACTCACATGGCTTGATGAAGTTATTGGATATTGGCCAATATTAAAGCCGGAGATGTTGTTTGATCGGGGTCCACGACACAATATATGTTATGTATTTCCATACCTCAATACAAATTTTGAACATCATATATCATATATACAGGGTGTCCCAAAATTAGGAGCACAAAATGATAGGGGAAACAGAGGGGGTCGCGCTGAGTAAATTAACCCCAAGAATATGTGGTCTGCGGAGTCGCGTTCGCGAGATACGGCCGGTTAAAAAGTCGCGCTAGCGTTGGTATTTAACAGCCAGATTGATAGGGAAAATCGGTCGGTATTCTGGTTTTAGATGCGCACGACCTTTTCATGAACAAATTTCAACGAATAGTCTTTGAGCTTGTGATTATTAAACTGGAAATGATTGTTAACCGTATCAGTGGTTGAGTGTGCCTAAATACCAGACTGCCAAACGATCTCCGCTGCGAATTTGCCTGCTAAATACCAATGCTATCGCGACTTTTTAATCGGCCGTATCTCGCGAACGCGACTTCGCAGACCACATGTTATTGGGGTCAATTTACTCAGCTCGACGCCCTTTATTACCCCTATCATTTTGTGCTCCTAATTTTGGTACACCCTGTATATATAACAGTAAAGTACGAGACCGGATGTTCGGATGTTAGTATGTTCGGATCATTGTATCATCATTATCGTCAGTGTATCTCTATATGAATAATGTATGACATTGGTATTTATTATTTTTATGATTATTTTCATCATTATTATTATTATCATTATCATTATTATCATTACCATAACTATTATCCGATTTGTCTGATAAAAATGGTCAAAACAGATAGAAATTCGTTAATTGACTGATATTTTCCGATATTATTATAAACAATTCGTCATGCAGGCCATAAATTCCGATGTTTCATTCCTTTCATAGGATTGTTCGATACTGTTATTAACAATTCGTCATGTCTGCTATAAATTCCGATGTTTCGTCACCTTCCCGCTCTTTATCGATATTATTATTAACAATTCGTCATATCTGCCAAACATGCCAAATTTTCGTCACATTCCCGGTTTTTATCAATATTATTAATAACAATTCGTCATGTCCGCTATACGTTTCAACATTTCGTTGCCTTCCCGGTTCCCGGTGCTTATAGGTTATAGAATGATCCAGTGGCGGCGACTACGATGGCAAAGTAGTCGATCGAGGTACGGTGTGCGTGGAACTTGTGCGAGTCGGTCCGTGAGCCACGCTTACCGCCCCGGCCCCCCAAGCGACACGCACCTCGCTGAGCAATCTGGCAGGCAGCTTGGTACGTAGCAAGTGTCGCCCTGTGCAAACTGGAAGAGGGCCAGGGCGACCGCGACGGCGAGCAAGAAAGCGACTGGTTTCATGGCGAATAGAGTTGGTTGTACTTTGCAAGAAATACTTGCGAGACTAGAGTCACCGGGACTGAATCCGCTATTTATACTGAATTCGAACCAATCCTCTCACGTTTTTCGTGCGTGTACACAAGTGCAAAGCGAGCAACGAGTTTATGACGTTACGAATGAGTATTTTTTTATCAGTTCGGTACGCTCATCACTGTCGAATAACACCTTTGCACGTAGGAAGAGAAGAATTCCACCGGGTTTTCTTTTAAACCAAGTTTTTCTACGAAAAGATTGAAATTAAATTTTCGTTTGCAATGAAAAATTTCGACAGATTTTTCTCACTTTTTGTGTTTGAAGAACGTCAGAATCCTATGAAAATGTTTAAGTTTTTAAACTGAACCAAATTTCAACCTCTTTCTTCTAGTCAAAAAAAAAAAACTTGTCTGACTGGTAAAACTTTGATCAAATCAAACCAGGAATCCGATAGAGGATCTGAGTAAAAGAATCAGAGTCGAGAATATATCAAATTCCCAAATTATAAAAAATCCAAGTGTGATAATAAAAGTGGACTACAGTGAAACCTCTGAATAGGCTACCTCGAAGGCGGTTAGGGGAGTATAATTCTTGGAACTGACTTTCCCCCACCAACAGCTCGCTAGCACGACTCGACTCGGTTGCCGGCGTTACCTCTGAATAGAGACCCCGTGTTTGTGTTGTTTTTGACGTGATATACTCACGTAAATAAGTGACTCGAAGCGTTTCTCAATAGGTTCTCTATTCAGAGATAAGCGTCCGAACGCTCGTAGACAGAGTGAGTGGGGGAAGCGCTCGAGCGAGGATTAGGGGAAGGTAGCCTATTCAGAGGGCGCCTATTCGGAGGTTTCACTATATTTAGTTTTGTTAACTACGAAACATCGTGTCCATCATTGTCACTCCAACACACGCGGTAGCAAACCGGCAATCTGATTGCCCGATCCATCCTCCAACCAAAACCAAGCACCTACATTCCTTCAGGTTTCACGAGCGGTCATTGTTAATCAATACGTGTTAACGGCTGTATCTCCTAAAGTCCACATTCACACTCCCTCGATCTTGCGAGCGGTCATTCTTGACTACTGCATGTTAACGGCTGTTTCTCGTGGAAGTCCGAGCACCCACACTTCCACACACACCTACCTGATACATGAGGCGCATTCGTGGTTGGGGCTA
>JAEUYN010000702.1:0-119798 GCA_018257835.1 Euura lappo
TGTAATATCTTGGGATGGGTTTAATTACAATAAAGGTTGTGACTCGTCAGATTTAACTGTAACATTCCAGTACGCTTGCATCGTGCTTCTTTATTCATTCAGCCCTACCAACCCTACCTCTTATCCCTAGCCTCTCTAGTTACATTGCTACCAACACCACAATCCCTTTTATGTTTTGTTTTATTTTTTTCTTTTTCCACTTTCTCATTCATCAACTTTCTTCAATAACTACCTCAACCCTACTCTAACTAATTATCTGCATTGTGATACAATTTCAAAATGTAATCATTTAGGCTAGATGGCTTGCGGGTCGTTCGCTGAGGTCTTCCTGTTGGTATCGCTGAAGTCTCTGCCGGTCCACTATTTGTTTCTATTGGTTTGGGTTCGACTGGAAGTCTCTCTTCCTCCTCACCATTATCCTTGGTCACCTTCAGATCTTCTCTCTGACCTATTTGTTCTGGTCGACCTATGTACCGTTTAAACTGAGTACTGTTCCGACGGTACCTCACTCCTTCAGGGGTTTCTGCAACTACTGAGTTTCCCTCCTTCTGGATCACCTTCAGTGGAACCGGTTTGTATGTTGTAGACAGCTTATTCTCTTTCGGTTGCTGCATCAAGACCATGTCCCCTGCTGTGATCTCACTATTCTTGGCACGCCGTCTCTCATCTGCGTATCTCCTTCCTTCTTCTTTCTTGAAAAGATCTCGGTCTCTCACCTCTTCATCGTTGTATCTGGTTTGTATAAGTGTCAAGTCTGGTATTTTTGACTTTATCTTCCTGTTGAACATCAGTTCCGCCGGGGCGACTCCCGTGACAGTATGTGGCGTCGTCCGATATGCAAACAGGTAAGTCAGCAGCTCCAATTTCCAGTCAACGCCTGTCGCCTGGGCTATTCTAAGCCTCTTGAGGAGTGACCTATTCTGCCTTTCTACCTCGCCGTTTGCTTGGGGCCAATACGGAGTTGAATGGTGCTCGTATATTGCGTTTTCTTTCAGATATGCTTTTAGTCTGCCATCGATAAAATTTCTTGCGTTGTCACTGATTATCTCGTCTGGCAATCCATATCTAGCGAACATGTTTCGCAGCTTCTCAATTATTTTGTCTGCTGTTGTCGATTTCATCAATTCAATCTCAAAAAATCTACTGTAATAATCAATGACGACCAAGATGTTGTGTCCTGACTGCAATGGTCCCATGAAGTCCATGCTGACAACTTCCCACGGTCGTGTCGGTAGATTTCGTCGAGCCATCGGTTCTGGCGGGTCTGGAACTCCAACGAGCTGGCAACCATGACACGATTTGCACCATCGTTCCACATCCTTGTCCAGTGACAACCACCATACCTTTGTCCTCAGTCTTTGCTTCATGCCAACGATTCCAATATGGCCTTCGTGAGCCAGTTGCAGCGCTCTCTCCTGTAGACTCTTCGGTAGGATGATTCTTGTCCCTCTGACTACAATGTCTTCGACGACTCCAAGTTCATTTTGTAGTAACTCGTATTTCCTCTGGTCTTTTCCCCATCGGTTTGTTGTTATACTCCTCTTCAGTTCCTCTACCTCCGGGTCAGACATTGATGCTCTACAAATCTCTTCGTACGTCATCGCTTTTGGTACTACCGCCTCTACAATTGCTCTGATCACCTTCTCTTCCATGTCATCATCTTGTTCAGTCTTCTTTGATGTATCTAGTAGACGTGATAATGGGTCTGCGATGTTTGTTTTTCCAGGTTTGTAGGTTACCTTATACGTATAGCACTGCAGTCGTAGTACCCACCTCTCAATTCGAGCACAGGGCTTTGATCTCGGACCGAATATCACCTCCAATGGTTTGTGGTCTGTAATCAGTTCGAATACTTTGCCAAACAGGTAAATGTGAAATTTTTCACACGCCCAGACTAGAGCTAGCGCCTCCTTCTCAGTTTGTGAGTACCGTTTCTGCACTTCTGTGAGGGCTTTACTAGCAAACCGGATGATTCGCAGCCCCTCTTCTTGTTTTTGTACGAGTACTCCTCCTAGCCCCACTGGACTCGCATCAGCTACTACCTTGGTTTCAGCATTTTTATCATAGTATCCTAATACCTCTGGTTTTACCATCGCCTGTTTCAGTGCTTGAAATGCATCTTCTTGTTCTTGAGTCCATCTGAACTCTGTATCCTTCCTGGTCAGTCTTCTGAGGGGTTCGCATAATGTTGCCAAATTCGGAATGAATGCAGCTGAAAAGTTGACTAGTCCTAGAAAACTTCTAACTTCTTCTGCACTTTGTAATTCCCTGAACGCCAAGATTTCTTTCTGGTTACTTTCCGTTGGTCGGATGCCTTCGCCTGACAAGTGATGTCCGAGGAATTTTAACTCAGTCTGCCTAAAACGACACTTGTCGCGATTAAGCGTTAGTCCTCTGTCTGTTAATACTTTCAACGCTCTTCTTACACGCCTGTCGTGTTCATCTGGGTTTTTTCCATGTACGACGATGTCATCGAAGTAACTTACTGTTCCCTCGCAGTCTTGTAGCAACTGTGTGATTATTCTGTGATACATCTCTGGCGCGCAGCTAATTCCGAACATTAGTCGTTTGTACCTGAATAATCCGTTGTTTGTACAGAACGTTGTGATTACTCGTGATTCCTCATCTAATTCTATCTGATGATATGCCCATTTGATGTCCAGTTTACTGAAGATTTTACTTCCATTCAAATCTTGTAACACTTCTTCTATCGTTGAGATTGGATATCTTTCGCGCTCGATTGCTTCGTTTGCTTGTCTCATATCAATGCACATTCTCCAGTCGTTCCGCTGTTTCGGTGCCAGATGAGTCGGTGAAACCCATGGAGTTGGTCCTTCCACTCTCTCGATGATATCGTTGTCCAGAAGTTCTTGTATTATTCGATCTTGAACCTCCCTTAGACTGTATGGGATTCTTCTCACCGATTGGGCCACTGGACGAACGTCTTCCTTAATTGGAATATGTAGTTGGAAATCTTTCAACTTCCCCACTCCTTGAAATCCTTTCTCGAATTCTCTTACGAAGTTTGGCATCTCCGTCTCTTCGACCGCATTGATCTCTGAGTTTATTTTCAGTATTCCCAGTTGCATTGCAGTTTCTTTTCCTAGCAGGGCGTCTCCTTTTCCATTCAAGACTATTACTTCTGCTTCGATTTCCCTTTTACCACCTGCTATTTTCATCTGGGCCTTGAACGCACCCATTATCTCTAGTGGCTTGTCACTTCCATAGGCGTATAACGTTTTTGTCGTATTGTAGGATTCACAGATTACTCTTCTTTCCTTGAGTCGTATCCACTCTTCTCTATCGATGATATTCACGGTTGAACCTGAGTCAACGATGAGGTTGACTGGTACTCCTCCGATCTGTACTGATACTTTACCATCCTTCTCGTCCTCTCGCTGAACTGCTCGAACAACAAAAGCGTATTCTGCGTCACTCTGCCGTCCGCCGTCTTCTTCCACTTGTCGAACACTTTTCTTGGGCTTTTCCTTGCTCGCTTCACTAGTCTTTGTTTTGCATACCGTCTTGAAGTGTCCTTCTTTTCCACACTTCTCGCATTCCTTGCCTAGCGCTGGACAATTCTTATCTGTTGCCTTGTGTCCCGAGTACCCACATCTGTAGCATCGAAGACCTGGTTTATGGAACATCTTGTCGCTCCTACCCTTTGACTCTCCTTTTGCTGTACTGTATTTCCCGATTCTGTTGACGTGCTCCTTGTCTCGCATCTCTTCGGATTGTATGTACGCTGTTTCCCATACTCTGGCTATCTCAGCTGTCTTTTTCAGATCCAAGTCTCGCCCTTCTTTAAGCAGCTTTCTCCGAAGCTCGGTCGACGGAGTCTTTTCGATAACCTGATCTCGAATCATTTGATCCTTCATGTCTCCGAATCCACAGTTTTCTGCTTGCTGCCGCAACCGAATGATGAACTGGTCCGTTGTTTCCTCGGCTTTGGGTGTGAGTGCTCTAAACACGTGTCTTTCGTATGGCTCGTTCTTCGTTGGTTCGAAGTATGCAGTCAGTTTCTCGACCGTTATTTGATATTCATCTTGGTCTCCCTCTACTGTTACATCGAGTGAATAGAAAATGTCTTGTACCTCCATCCCGGCAGTGTGCAAGAGCAAGTCCCTTTTTCTTCTCGAGTTTGTTGTATGTTTCGTACCTGCGTATAGTTCAAACCCTCGTAGCCATCTTTTCCATTTCGCTGCTACTGCTGTTCCATTCTCTTGAACTGGAAATGTTTCGAATTCTCTCCCGTACTGTTGAGCCGCCATCTTTTCCTTTGTTCCCAACGCGTCCTTTGTACCGGTTTTTCACCCACGTTGTCGATTTAGCATTTGAGCTCTTCTTCTTCCTTTTCACTTCTTTCGTCTTTTCCCGGTCTTACCCGATGTTGACACTTTACTTTTTTTTTTTTTCACCTCGTCGCCAATGTAATATCTTGGGATGGGTTTAATTACAATAAAGGTTGTGACTCGTCAGATTTAACTGTAACATTCCAGTACGCTTGCATCGTGCTTCTTTATTCATTCAGCCCTACCAACCCTACCTCTTATCCCTAGCCTCTCTAGTTACATTGCTACCAACACCACCTCTACGAAACGGCATGTAGTAGCCGTAGATACGTTTTGCAACCATTGCGAAAAACCTGATTCAAAGTCTCTGCGAGTTTCCTCCAGCAGCCCCTCTAAAATCGCAGGGTGACGCGTCCGCGGTTCTTCGTCTCCTCGTCGACCTTTAGGCTACAGGTGGAACGATAAAGGAAGAACGAAAAAAAAATCTACGAATCAGTGCGGGACGTCCGCAGGCTTCTGCCGCGGCCGCGGCCGCTCCGTCGAATGGGCTAAAAATAATCCGCAAGCTGCTGCGCCAACAATAAAGTCACACACAGCTTGCAACCACTCGGAACACTTTTTATACGTGGAAGTCGAAATCTATGAAAACTCGCAGGGCTGAAAGAGGGACTCAAATTTCCTCCATATCCTGAAAAAAAAGTTTCATTTGAAAAGCTGCTGCTAGGCTATATAGTCTTTCATCCCGAGGGAGAAATGACTCGTTGAATTGACGTGTCAATAGTCCCTGAAATAATTCATAATTCACTTGAATTACTTGAATTGACGAGAATTAACTGAATCAACAGACAATTACCTGAATTAATGAGAATTATGACTGAATGGACTTTAATTGAGTTGAATTGAATTGAATTTTAAGTTGAATTGAGTTGAATCGAGTTTAATTGAGTTGAATTGACTTGAATTGAGTTTAAATGAGTTGAATTGACTTGAATTGAGTTTAATTGAGTTGAATTGAGTTTAAATAAGTTGAATTGAATTTAATTTTAAGTTGAATTGAGTTGAATTGAATTGAATTTTAAGTTTCATTGAGTTGAATCGAGTTTAATTGAGTTTAATTGACTTGAATTGAGTTTAAATGAGTTGAATTGACTTTAATTAAGTCGAATTAAGTTGAATTGGAGTTTAAATAAGTTGAATTGAATTCTAATTTAAGTTGAATTGAGTTGAATTGAATTGAATTTTAAGTTTCATTGAGTTGAACTGGAGTTTAATTGAGTTTAATTGACTTGAATTGAGTCTAAATGAGTTGAATTGAGTTAAATTGAGTTTAAGTAGGTCTAATTAAGTTTAATTGAGTTGAATTGAGTTGAATCGAGTTGAATTGAGTTGAATTGAGTGGAATCGAGTTCAATCGAGTTTAATTGAGTTGAATTGAGTTGAATTGAGTTTAAATAAGTTGAATTGAATTTAATTTTAAGTTGAATTGAGTTGAATTGAATTGAATTTTAAGTTTCATTGAGTTGAATCGAGTTTAATTGAGTTTAATTGACTTGAATTGAGTTTAAATGAGTTGAATTGAGTTAAATTGAGTTTAAGTAGGTCTAATTAAGTTTAATTGAGTTGAATTGAGTTGAATCGAGTTGAATTGAGTTGAATTGAGTGGAATCGAGTTCAATCGAGTTTAATTGAGTTGAATTGAGTTGAATTGAGTTTAAATAAGTTGAATTGAATTTAATTTTAAGTTGAATTGAGTTGAATTGAATTGAATTTTAAGTTTCATTGAGTTGAATCGAGTTTAATTGAGTTTAATTGACTTGAATTGAGTTTAAATGAGTTGAATCGACTTTAATTAAGTCGAATTAAGTTGAATTAATTTGAATTAAAAGAATTACTGAATTATTTCAACCCTCGGAATCAATGTGTCCCCCAAATCTTGAGTTAATTTCTCTCTCGTTTCATCCGTGATCGTCAATATCGACTTTAGAGCTTTTCGATAGCTTTGCCGTAATCGAAGAGCAAAAAAAATCACCGATACGCTTCTAGCCAGAAGATTAGTTCGAACTCTATTAAAGCTCGCACCCTTCCCTGGCCCAAAAGTGATATTTTTAGTGATGGCTTATAGCCGCGGAGCATTGGCCGAAAGCCAGCAAGTGTCCCCGTGGGCAACAGCGCCGCAGAACTCGAACGGATCCCGTCACTTCGACAACTACGTAAGTAGGCCTCTATTACAGATCACTTTATATCGAAAAAGACACCCTCCCCCACCCCTCAACCCCCCTCGCGAAAAAATCCACCTCCCACCTCGTTTAATGAAGTGACGATAATCATAAGTCTTTCTATAATTGACACAAAAATTCAAATAAATAACGTAGCTATTGATTTAATAAAACAATTTCGAAGTAGATTCAAAAATTTTTATTTTCAGGGTGTAATGAAATCTTCTTTGTTTCTGGAAGCTTGTTTTTGCACGCGTGCCTTCAGATTTTGAGGATTGTTGTTCGGTCTGATTTATTGCGAATGACGTGTGACGAAATAAGCACGTATGTATATCAGTGCTTTTTTATTGGGGTGACTGTGGGAATGTGAAGACGACGTGTTGAATATCGTGGAAATTCGTTACTATACTGTTATTGTTCCGCGATGTTATTGCCGTTTTGGCTTTACTCGGTATAACTATTTCGAGCGTTGCGACACGAAGACTCGAGCCAAGTCTTTGTTCGATGGTAAAACCGACGCCGGTGGTTAAAACCGACCCTGGTCGAGGTCAGATGCTGTGCTTCTTCGAAAATCCTTTCTTACGATTCTCAAATTTCGAACAATTCGAGAATCAAGCTTCCAAAAATAGTCGTGAGACAAGTAGCGATATAAAATACCATCAAATATCGTGATGCACACGTGGCGGATCACGTTGATCCGATTCCACTCCTGCAGCCTTATCGCCGTTTGTTTTTATTCCTCAGACTAATTTTATCCGGTTGTTTTGAATCAAACGCGTAGACGTGTATTAATAGAATTTCTCGTGTCTTATTCTCTGTGCTTTCTTTATGCACGCCTCTCTTCTTCGGCCTACAGGAAGTACATTCCTGTATACAGACTCAACTTCGTACCCTAAACATCAGATAAACCCTGCAGTCTATCGTTACGTCACGTTCAAAAGTAGGTCCACACCTTTTTCTGTCTAGAAAATTTTGACGGAGAACCAGAATCGATAAAATACCGAATTGGTCAAACAAACAAACGAAATATCGACAACGAACTAAGACAAAAAACGATGGGATCTGGCGGCAGCGTGCCGCTCTCGAACAGACAGAGCATCAGGGATGCTGACACACCCTGCGAACAGGGCGAAATTCAGGGAGGACTGCAGACTCCCGAAGGACCGGTGGACTCCCAGGTAAAATGGAGCTGGACAAGATCAGAGCCCACAGTCTTCTACCCTCTGTTTCTTGTTTTCAATATTCTCAGGGCCCAAGTCCATACGCGACACTCCGAAGAGACGATTGGTGGCAGCAGAGACCATCAGCCCCAAGTTTGCCAGGGGTTTCGATCCGCGGTTCCTACGCTGGTCCGATCGAGGGGGAGCCGAACCTGCGGCAAGAGACGCTGGTAAGATCTAAGATCCTCCAGGACGTCTGAACGTCAGTCTATCCGTTTCTGGCACCGGTCCAGACTCGGGTTTAGCGATTTTGACTATAGAGCTTCGAGATTCGCGGTTCATACGAGTCTGGGAAGAGGCTGAGTCACGATCACGCGTCTCTGCCGTTTGCCAACCGCGTTTATTAGATCGAATCTAGCTGCGGAGCTCAGTCGAGATCGATCAGTCACGGTTCGTCCATCCGAGCATCACCGTATACCGCGATTTAGTTAAGGACAATCGGTTATCAGTGAATCTTCAAACGCGTGTTTTCAGCTCGCCTACGCCTCCCAGATGACGGGGTGGCAATCCGGAGTCGGATCGAACCTCGGCTCCACCAGGAGCGAGGTGACCGAGCTTTCGAGGACGGTTTCGTGTCTGGCTACGGCGAACCAGCAGCTGGCGGCAGCGCATGGAGCGGCTCTTGCCCACCTCGAAGCTCTCTATCGGGATTTGAGGAGTGTGAGACTGTCGAAAGACTGCGACAAGGATCTCGGTCAGAATGGGAACCGGGAAGAAGAAGACGAGGAGAAGAGAAGGACGAGCTTCTACGTAGCCCGGTTGGAGTCTTTGCTAGCGGCGAGAAATCACACCGAGGAAAACTCCACCGGGGATGATAAAGACAGCCTGAAGAATGCTATGGCTAGGATTGAAGAGCTTGAGGATACTCTGAGAAACGAAAGACTGAAGAATGAGGTGGACGAAAATGAACCGTGCAACGAAAAGGAAGTGCAGTGCGATCACGTGGACGAAGACGATCAGAAAAAGCTCAGGGAAGAGATCGAAATTCAAAAACAGAGGATTGCGAGGCTAGAGGAACAGTGCGAGGTACGTGGAAGAGCCTTTTTCCTTATAGTCAACAGTTTAATCCTTCAATTTCTCCAGGCATCGGCTAGGGATCGTGAGAAAGTTGAATCGGAGTTGATCGCTAGCAGAGGAGAGGTTGACAGGCTAGCCGGTGAGCTGGAGGTCTCGAACGGTCAGAGAGCGAGTCTGGAACAAGATTTGCAGAGGTCTATCATGGACAGGGATCACGTTAGGATTGCCGAAGGTCAAAAGTCCGCCAAACTCAGGGCCCAGCTTGCTGAAGAGGTTGCAGATAAGAAGAAACAGATAAAAGCACTCGAGGATGCTGTAGAAGAGATTCAGAGGCTCAAACTAACGCTGAAAAGCGACAAGAGGGAAAGCACCACTGTTGACGATGACGAGGAAGCTTCTAAAGGTAATAAAAACAACAAAACTTCCGAGGCAATTACTTTAAATCAATCTAATCGTCTATACAACTTGAAATTGAAGCAAAAAGTTCTTGAAATTGGTCTAGAATCGTTTGCAGTCGCATGCAAATCATCTTGAAAAAGCTTAAAGTGGCTTCGAATCACTTGGAATCATTTTCCAATTACTTGAAAGCACTGCTTGCTACTTGATCTGTAATTGAATATGATCTGATCGAATCTGTTTACTCTTGAAATCTCAGATTCGTGTACCGAGACGACCGCGGTATTGGAAACCGTTTACGGGTCTGAAGAGGCGGCTTGCGGTCGAGCGACGAACATGGAGGAATTCAAGAAGGAGTTGACCCTGAAACGAGAGGCTAGACAACGAGCTATAGCCGCTGTTTCCTCAGAGATGGACCGTCTCCGTAGAGAGTTGGGGGCGGAAAAAGAAGCCCATTCGGAAACTTCGAGGATGCTGGACCTCCTCAAGTCTGGAGAACCTGGGGAGACCGTAAAGGAACCGGCTGACTGTACTATTGACGACGTCGTTGCGAAGTTGAAGGTCGATTTGCACGACGAGAAAGAAGCCCATCAGGAAACATTGAGGAGAATCACTGCGCAGCAGATTTCAGACACTTTGAAAGTAAGTGGAAACGCGAGTTTCTTCAAGATACGTTTTATAGATGAGATGATGAACTTCTGTTTCTTATCAGGTTTCTGACGAGATAAAGAACTTCGTTAGATTCGAGACCGAGAAACTGGAAGACCTTCGTTACCACCTTGAGCGCGATACGGATAAGAACGAGCGTCAAATATCCGAGGTGAAAGAAGCTGTGGGTGCAGCACGGCTGGTGCTAGCAGCCCGCGAAACGCAGGTGAACAAGTTGAAGGACCAGTTGGCTCAGATTTTGGCCAGACTCGATGGAACCAATTATAGCGTGATATTCGACGATGCCAGAGCGGAGTTTGACCATCAGCTAGAAAACCTTAGGAACTTGAAGACTCTGTACAAAGTCAGGTTGAAGGTGCTGATCGAGCTGAAGGACAACGCGAGCAAAGAATTAGCCAGGACTAAAGAGAAGCTCGAAATATCCGAGAAGAAACTCAAGACCGTTGAAGAGGACCTAGAGAAATCTGAAGAAAAGGTGAGAGTATCGTTCCAGCTGTATCTCGGATGAGATTCAGCGAGTGCTCATGATCATGTGGTTATAGGTCGACGTTCAGGACACTGAGATATCGAATCTGGAGTCACAGTTGGGCCTGACGAAGGCGGATTGCAGGGATTTGGAAAATCAAATGTCAGTGATAAACAGTCTTTTCACTCAAATGTTGCTCAGCGCCTCCTCGGCAGACATGGACTTGGACAGGTTGACTCGATTACTACAGGTAAGCAGTTTACACGTGAGGAATACCAAGTAGCCACTCGTAGCAAAAATAAGCCTGCCTGCTTTGTATGTTCACTGATGTCAAAAGAAGTCCAATACAATAACTAATGGATTCTGAAAAAGTCATGGGTCTAAGATTCGTTGGAAGATGGGAAGAAAACAGATTCAAAATGGGAATGGTGTTGAAAAGCTCATGTTTACTTAATCTCTATACTGAAACAATATTCTGAAATAATTTTGACCTCATCGGTTTAGCTGTTCAATCGGAATCTTTTCTATAAAAATATTAATGTGAAGTTTGAGGATTCTGAAAAATGTCCTAAAATTTATTTTTGCTGGTACAAATTGATGTTTCTGAAGCTGTTTGCGTTATCTTCGACAAATGGCAAAGATAACGTTCGCCGTTTTTGAACCGGAAGTGGGAATCGGTTCAAAAGCTTATTGGCACATTATCTAGCTGAGAAGAGAATTCTGTGTAATTTTCAGTCGAATTGGTCCGGCGGTTTTTACTACGTCCGTTTTCGCAGATACTTGTAGATGATTCTTCATGTGTCAAAAAACATGCTTCTTATGTTGTTATTCGTTTTCTCGATGTCGACTGTATGAGACATACCGTTCACTAACGATCCTGCCTGAAAAGTACCTCATTCACTTTTCTTACTCCAGGAGAATCACGATTTGATAAGTGACATGGCTAGAGAGGAGGGAACAGAGGCTGCAGCACTGCCGAAACTGCTTTTAGACCTAGTCGAACAAGTCGAAGGACGAAGTGCGACCAAGCCCCGAACTTCGAACGAGGATGGTACCAAAAACGAGGAGGACATTCAGGAGGAAAATATCGCCCACAATCTGCCAAAGGTATACATTGAAACTACAAAAATAAAAATGGAAAGTGTGTATAAATTGACCGCAAATTCCTCTACCAGGTGTGGAACGTGTTGCTCGAGCTACTCAGCTGCCACGCTGTCGACGTTCCGTCGCCTCCAGCATCGGCACTCTCGTGTCCTGATAGTTGCTACAAATCTGTGGACACACCCACTGGACCACAGCTCGTCATATCGGTCAGCAAAACTTACATCAGACTGAAAGAACTGATCCTCGAGAAAAAGCATTTGGAGAAGGAAATGACCAGGATGAAGCAACTGAACACGCATCTTGAAAGCAAGCTGGGTGAACAGGTGAGAATCATGATGATTAAAATGGCCTGAACGATTTTAAATGCGATCATTATATGCTTGTAGGAGAAAAGACTGTCGACAGTGTCGTCCGAGTTGAGCAAGACGTGGAATATCGTTGGTCGAATGCAGGCACAGCATCAGCAGCTTCATACTCACGAAAAAATTCTTAGGTACGAGCTTCAGCAGAAGAGAAAAATGCTCCAGGAGTTAAAACAGGAGTTGGAATATTGCAGAGAGAAGTGGGAATCGGCGAGACAGAAGAACACTAACACTGAATTAGAGTGGAAGAGTCTGCGTCGAGAGTTCGCCGCTAGAAAAGCACTCGCTGTTCGCGACTCGCTGAACAATAGGCAAGAAAAATCAATAAAACTAGTCACTGATCGGCTGATAGCAATATTTCGACTTTAAACCTGGGCTTTTCTTCCCACAGTGGCGAGAGCGGCTTCAGCGACGAACGCGGCGACGAGTCTGACGAAGAGGAAGAAGGAAGAGCGGAAAGAATCAGGATAAGCCCAAGGAGAAGGACCAGGAAGGTAAAACGATAAACTGGGGATTTTTCTTCGAGAAAGCATTTGGCCGATTTTTTCCAAACTTTCGGAGTTTCTTTATCTTACATCCATGTATGCCTGTGAATTTTTTCATCGACTTATGAAGATAAATGTGTATCCTTAACACTCTTCTTCTTCTTCCTCCCAGGAGAGCCCGAGGGTTCCGACTCCGGACACAGAATCTGAGCAACCGACAGACACGGAGATGTCAGAGTCGAAGACCTGCTCTTCGGAGACGTTGGAGCAGCGAACGCCAACGCCTGAGACTGAGACGGAAGTGGACGCTGAAGTGATAGAGGCCGATCCGGTCCCCAGCGAAGCTCGGCCCCCCACACCGGAACCTGACGTGAGTAGATTGTAGTTTTTTGCAACGAAGAAGACAGGAAAAATTTTATTCAATTGAAACCTTGATCCAGTGCACGCCGGAGGTGGAAATTTTGGATCCCTTGGATCGAGCCTTGACGAACGTCATACAAAGTCTGATAAAAATCGACACAGTTTCGAACACGAGTTCGGCTTCAACGTCGCGAGAGAGTCTGGCCATGCCGTCGACATCGAGTGCCGATTCGACTTCTGCCAACAGGAGGGCTAATTCGTCCTGCAGGATACAGACCAGGGAGTGGAGTCCGCACAGTGAGCCGTGGAGCTCGAGCAAAGCGGATAAGAAACTGCCTTCTCTGTCTTATCAGAAAAAATCACGAAGCAGTGCAAGAGCGGTGGAGTCGACTAATTCAAAGACAGACCTCGAAGAGAATAAAGACGCTGAAGAGCCTTCAACTATTTGCGACGAAGCGTCGAAACTGGAAGAGAGGAATTCGACAGACCTTGAAGCCAACCCGGTTTCTGAAGTCTCGATATTCTCTATCGGACCTTATCCGCCCTCCGAGTCTCCTCCACCAGTGAAAACTGTGCAGTTTAGAGAACCTCTCATCCTGGAACCGTCTGTACAATCTAGAATCGAGGATGAGCCAAGTCAAAGCTCTACCAGCACTGAATCAAAAACTGAAGAAGCTGAAGTCTCAGAGTCCCATGAAGTCGAAAATTCTGCTGATCGGGTTTCTGAACTCCCTCTGGAACCGGAAATCAAAGATTCTAGAATAACTCCAGAAGTCCCTGAAGCCACTGCGTCGAGTTCAGCAGCTGTTCCTGCTTCAGAGCCGTCTAGCTCTTCGGCTCCAAAGGCCTCGCGTACTCCGGAAGAAGTTCTTGCTGCTAGAGCTGCGAGATTGAAGCGTTTGGAAGAACAGGCAGACTGGTTGATGAAGAAGATGAACGCTACTAGCCAGAGGGGAACTGCGCTAAGCACCAGACTCGAAGAGCTTCATGAAGTCTATGGAGAGCCTCCAGCCCCGCCACCTTTGCCCGATGTTCTACCGAGCCTCAGGCTAGAGACGAATTGCGACAAGGAAGGAGGAGAAACTGAGAGACAGGTGAGAAATCTTGCGGTCATTTTTGATTCCTTATCTTTTTTTAGACTTAAAAAATTTCATCAAATTTTTGTTGCAGACTCCGGAAGCTGCGAGTTCCGCCCCGCAGGATGATGCTGCAGAGATTAAAACAGACGCTAATGAGTCTCCACCAGACAATGCACCCTGATATTAAATCCGAGTTTGATGACTTTTTGAACGATGTATGCCCATGAGGGAGGGAGAAAACTACGTTGTCTACGTAGCTTCTGCCACCCCGCGTTATCGACGTTCCTGCTGTTATACCCTCGGATGTAGACGATAAATACCTAATTCTCTGTCGACCTTGAGTCTTAATTCTTGATGAAAAAGTGTGATTAACGATCGTTCAAAGTCAACACATGATCAAAAATTCACGTCTTATTTTTGATTCTGTGTTATAGTATCAGATTTGTTATCGACGTAATTAATTAAACGAAGCCTGCTCGCCCTGCACTGATTGAGAAGTGTCTAAATGACGTTTTTTTTTTTTTTTTAATAATACATCAGATTTTGTCCGTGTCCGCAGTTTACTGATAACAGATGTACGATAAATTAGAAGAATATCGACACTGCAATTATCTGCAGGCACGGAGAGAATGGTCGATGACTTTACCTCGTCTTGTGATATACCAATACCATGATTGTAATTCAAGATAAAAAAAAAATCGTGTGAAATGATGATAATCGACACGTTCTTCTCGATGGAAGGAAGAAGACTTATTTTATACCTGCTTATAAATTTGTAAAATAAACGAAGAAAAAGAAGAATGGAATTTGTAATTGTATTTTTAAAAATGTATTATGTTATCTGTGTAGATTTTCCAATTGTCAAACTTTAGGAATAAATAATTGTACAATAAAAGAAAAAAAAAAGTGAACGTAACAGAAGAATTCTTAGAGTTTTTTTTTCTCAACACTGATTAATCTGTCCTTCAGTTGACACAGCGTATCGTTAATCGTAATTATGATCGATACCTGAGGATGAGTCTCAAGCAAAGCCTGTCTTAGGCATTTATCTTCAGTAGTCAAATACCAACCATCCGAATACACTAGCCAACGTAACTACTGTGTAACACATGTCTTTGATTGTCACTCAAAAACAGTAAACATGTTCGCCAAACACCCCAGTGTCCTTGTGTACTGTCTTCTGATTCTATTCGCATTGGATAACGGCGAAGTCGTAGGTGAAGACCATAAGACTACCTTTTAGTCTGTTTGCTAAGTTTTGCCTGAATACTTTAGTCACACGTTTCTACATTTCAGTAAGAGTAGCATTCGACACTTCCTTTCGTCTTCATATATTCCCGAACACTTTGGATAATCCGATCAAATGTACCCTCACCAGTCCTCGAGGCGAGGTCACGGACATTCCCCTCGACTACGGAGGCGAAGATTCCCAGGTAATTCATTCAATATTTCGATAGCCGTGGATCTATATTAGTCCTTGTGTCATAGGTCGATATTTTTCACCAGATAAGCGATGGGAAAATCACCCCTTTGGGCAAAAACCAATGTGGAGCAAGAATTCACAACACAGCTAGCACAGACGCTGGAAGATGGAATCTGACCGTTTCTAACAGGATGGAATCGAGAAGTGAAATTTACAGAGTCATCGGAGTTTTATGGGAAGCTCCGGTCAACAGAACTTCCACCGCTGTGATCGGAAGCATGATGACAGTATAATCAGCATCTCTCTTATTTTATTCTCAGATAGTTGTAGTTAGAAGATAATCATTCCTTTCAGACAATACTTTGCGGTCCTTCGAGCATTCTGTACTGCGATTTGAAAGATCCGTTGGGGAACGTGGTCCCATTGAATAGTAGGACAAGGTGCGGGACCATAATTGACGTTGTGAGGCCTACGGACTTTGGAACGTGGACCTGTACCGTGGGAGTGTCTGGCAGCATATCAGAGATACACGCAACTCATACACTCCTGATTGAAGGTAATCGACAGTGATCAGGGCTTCAATATCGGCCACATCTTTATGGCGTGATGTTCACATTTACAGATCCTGCCGAGGAAGTGGTGATATCCGCGACCGAGACATCGTTCGGTAATCTGATATCGTGGAAAGTGGAAAGAATCATACCAGCCGCTTCTTGGTGCAGAGCGTTTCCCCCGAACGGAGAATCGATTTTGGTAAATATCTTCTGAAGAAGTTCCGAAAAAATAAGAACAAACTATTCAAAACTGAGTATTTGAACGCCTGTTGAGTTCTATTGAAAAATTTCTGATTTGGCAATTTCAATTGCACAGCAGAACAGACTTAGATTCTTGTATCATCGAATCATTTCCTCCAGGTCGCGCCTGGACTGGAACTAGAAAAATATGTATCAACCGGAACTGACCTCACAGACAATAAGTGTGGGTTGTTAGTGAACGGAGAATTTTCCCAAAAGTATCATGGACTGTGGAGGCTCGAGATGGGTTTGACTTCCGGGAGAATAATCGGAGGATTCATCAAAATGCCTGAGGGAACGAAGCCCGGACCAAACGGTAGTCGAAAACAAAGATGTGGGAAAGTAACAGGATAACCAGATATTGGATTGTAGCATTTTACCACCATGGTGTATAACATCGCCGACGAAATAGTATGACGAGCTTAATGCAATACGTGAATCCTTGTAGTCTTCTGATGCTGTATATGGATAGCGAAGATGATATGCCAGTATCCCACGCAAAAAAGCGGTAATCAAATACGGGTGGTTAAGACTGCATGCTTTGATGGTATGATGCAAAGTATAATGCATATCTGACGTGTTCTCTTCATACTCGTGCTGCATGGACTCTATTGATCATTGATGAAGCTGAAGCTAGCAAGCAAAAGTGCTGAATTCAAGTGAAATGAGACAATAGGGCCATCAAATGTGAATTTTGTGAAATATTATGGAAAGGAATACTTCCATAAAATTACAGCCATGAACCTGTACTGCGTGATTTTATTCAGCAGAACTTTGAAATGCTAGCTTCAGCTCAATCGATCATATTACTACAGTTCTGTCTGCACCGCAAGCTCACACAGAGTATGATACCATATTGTTTCGATATTGGTGTTACACTTCAACGATTGATTGTTCCGCATTCCACCAAAAGACGCCATACACACAATGTCGCGGCAAACTGCCGTCAAATTGTTATCTGGGATACTCCGGGGATGTACGCTCATTGGTGTTATTGCAAGCTCATGTAGCATGCCATCGTGTTGTAGTTGTTGTGATGATGGAATCGAGATGAAATGCTACAACTCAAAGTCTGGTTAGTCTGAGTATAGCTTCTTTGATAATGAGTCTTCTGTCTCCGCTCCATCCATAGACCACAACACTCAGTCGACCACACCTCGGATATCTGATATAAAAGTCGCCGAAAGAAACTCCTTCACAATAACTTGTCAGACTCAATATCCGGCCGGTTATTGTTGGATAAAAGGACCCAGGGGTCAGATAATCACTGTAACCGATGAGTTGACTGTTGGAAGATGCGCGTACACCAACGACAGCGCTATTTTTGACGATCATAACGGTATCTGGACCTGTAACATGGCCCACGCGAACGGAGGACACGAGGAGCACTTGGTCACCAAAGTCAACGTCATAGGTGAACTTCAATATCCACACATCTGAGCTTCCTGTTGAACGTGATCAACATATTCATCCTACATTTCCAGAGAAATTATACCGCGCTGTGAACCCTGTGGTAACAGCTCGCTACAGACACAGAACCGTCATCGCGTGCAGGTCAGTGCTGAACTCTCCCCTGCAATATTGCAGATTCATCAGACCAGATGGCTTGGGGTTGGGAATAGCCCCTGGCATGGAGCCGTCAGGTCGTTACTCGTACGAAGGGGACGGACTAGACTTTGGATACTGCGGACTGGCGATCAGCTCCGTGGAGGTTCGCCATGTGATTGTTGAAACATGACAATATCCAAGTGTGTATCATCGCTTCTCTGATTCCAGGCTGTCGACTTGGGAGAATGGACCTGCGTTTCCAGATCTCGTTTCCACACTTGGGAAGCCGAGAATTCAGACACTAGCGTACTGCGGACTCCAGAAACTTCGACTGCTTCCATACTTGGAATGACCTTTGGAGCGATTGTGTTGGTTGTTGCTGTGGTAGCGGCTCTGCTTGTACGACACAGAAGGAAGAGAGCCAGAAATTCAGACGCAGTTATGATCGTCGAGTATAACAATTGAAGAGCCAATCATGCGTTGTCACTGATATGGTGTATTCGAGAGCAAACCAATAAATGATAGACCCAAGCCTACTTTACAGACTCTCAATTTTTTCGTCTCCACTTACACATCTGGCAAAAGTAGATCACAGGATTAGTACCTCGATGAGCTTTTAATCCGCTACGTGCAGACAGTTATCTCCTAGCTACATGGGTTTGAATTCAAATTGCTTGGTCGTGTCTGACGGGTATTGATGACTGATGACTATCCGTTTGTATAAAACTGAATACGAAGTATACTTTTCAGTCAGTCCCTCGTCGTTACTAGAAGATGACGAAGACGTTGAGGCATCCTTGTGCCGTTGTAGGCTGTATCCTGATTTCGCTCTTCCTCATCAACGCGGAAATTGCGAGTATGAATCTCAAGTTTCATCACGATTGTGTAAACCGATATTCATTCGTACCACATCTCTGATCTCAGTTAGGGCACCAGTTAGTGGTACATTCCGGCTCCATTTCTATCCGCAATCCTTGGAAAATCCGGTGAACTGCACCCTGGTCAGTCCACGGAATGTCATCACACAGATTCCGCTGAATTACGAAGGTGGTGATCAGAATCCGGTAAGAATCATACTCGTTATAATCCTAATCACAATCAATTCCTCTTCATATTTTATCCATCAATTCTGGTGCTCAGAAAGTTGAGCCCATTGGCAACGGTCAATGCGGCGCTATAGTACACAACACATTGAGCAACACCGATGCTGGAAGATGGACTCTCACTCTCTCGAACGAAGAAGAATCCGTCCGAGAAATTTTCCGGATAACCATTGTTGCTTGGGAACAGCCCATCAATAGAACGACCTCAGTCGCCATTGGGACATTGAACCACGTACGAATGTATTTTTCTCTATACTCGTATCAGAGGCTCGGTTGTAATGATGAAAAGCAGTCTTTGACGAGCTCAGTTGATCCATTAGGTCTTGCTCTGTGGTCCTTCGAACAATATGCTGTACGGCGAACTTAGAGATCCGTCGGGAAACATAGTTCATTTGAGTCTCAGGACCCGGTGTCAAGCCACAATTCAACGAGTGTTGGCTGGCCATCTTGGCGTGTGGACTTGCAGGGTGGCGGTGATCGGTGGTCACGAAGAAATATACGCGACTCATACCCTCGTTGGAATTGGTAGGCTGTAAAAATAATCACTGGAGTCGATTCAACTCTTAATTCGTCTTCATTATTTTCATGAAGTAGATAATCCAGTTTCGATATCTTCGAACAAAACGTCTCTGGGTACACTGGTATCGTGGCAGGTTCAGGGACTCACAGCGGCGTCTCTTTGGTGCAGAGCTTTTGCCCCAAACGGTGAAACCATTTTAGTGAGCATCATATGAGTAAGAATCCCTGATCATCTTCACCACGCTAGCTAGTGATGTATCTTTTCAGGTGCTGCCCGGTATGGATAACAGCCGGTATCTATCTACCGGAACTGATCTAGCCGCACACAGATGTGACTTGATAATAAAAGGCGACTTTCCGGAGAAATTCCACGGTCTGTGGAGACTGGAAATGGGGGTGAATATCAGACGGGCTATGGGAGGGTTCATCAGAATACCTGAGGGTCTTGAAGGTATCAAAAGACTAAATATCAAGCAACTATTGCCAGTCGTTGCGTCATTGTACTCCTTCTACTCTCCCAGATAGAAGTACCGCAATGAAACGATCAGACTTGAAGAAAATCACCGAACTCAACGTAGTGGCTAGAACGAACTTCAGGATAGATTGCCAGGCTGACTACTCGGCTAGTTACTGCTGGATCGGAGGACCGAATGACCAGATATATACCCAATCCGAGAATCTGACCATCGGACACTGTTCTCAGTTGATAAATGGATCGACTGTGGCGGAGCACAATGGAATATGGACTTGTAACATGGGTCATGTACTCGGAGGAGCGGAGGAACAGTTTGTGACCAAAGTGAACGTGTTGGGTAACAGACTCGCTTGAATCATATCGGAGATTAAGAAATCTCTGCTAATGAATGATTATTCAATTTTCAGAGGGAGTTTTTCAGGCTCTGAACACGGAGATTGAAGTTCAGCCGGGAAATAAAACCGTCATTGCTTGTAGCTCGGTCCTCGAATTTCCACTGGACTATTGCAGATTTGTTAGACCGGATGGAACAGGGTTCTCAATAATGCCGAACATGAGCCCTTTAGGTCGGTACTCTTACGAAGGCACCGGCTTGGACTACGGATACTGTGGACTATCGATCAGCTCCGTCGAGGTCCGTGTGTTGAATATCTAAGGGAAAAACTTTCATCTGATAAAACTCGTATGTTATTCACAGCCTGTTGATATCGGGAAGTGGAAATGCGCTTCTAGATCACGTTCACGCTTGTGGGAAGCGGAAGCTGTTGACTCTGTGGTCTTGAAAGTATCCAAAACTAAGATAAATTCCGCCTTCTCATCGACGTTATTCCTTTGCGGAATCGTATTGACGACTTCTGGGGTGATTATATCGATCATTCTAGCAGCAGCTCTGCTGCATAAGCGAAAAAACGCTCGGAGGAATTCTCAGGAAACTATAATTGTGAAAAATTAGCGATAAATTAATTTTAAGGTGATAGAAAAGTTATATTTACGTGATTGTTTTTTTTTTTTTTTTTGTATAGTAAATTGTATAATTTTCGCAAGTGTTTTTTTCTTTCATCACTGTAATAAATATTCTTCCTACCAGTGTAGCGACGTCTAAATTTTCATATTTAAATATAATATGTATAATATAATATCTACAATCTCACACCACCAACGATTTACTTCTCCGATTCATCCGGGTGAACAGTCTCGAGATGACGCGACAACGTGTATCTAGTTGAAAATTGCTTCTTGCAATGTGGGCAGTGAAAAGCTGCTGCGGGATGGGCCGACCTTAAATGAGCGACGGCCAATTCCCTAAGAACAAACGGCGATTGGCAAACCCCGCAACGGTATCTGATAAAACGAATGAAATAAAATTGTCACATATCAAATCGATTCACATTCCGATCAAGTATCAAGTAAATACCAAGCCCTTACCCTCCGGCAGTCCTTATCAAGGTACGCTTCAGGACCGGCGGGGCGGGCGAGTCGTCGATTTTGATAACAGGCGAAGGCTCGACCTGAACAGGAACTGAAGTACCAGGCGAAGCCTCTTGCGGCCCGAGTTTTGGCATTATCTTCGACAATTCTAGTTCTCTCTTCAATTCTTTTTTCCTAACTTGGAGCTGTGGTGGATGAAAACAAAGAAACAGTTTATAACGTTAGTAAACCGATGAACTTACAAGACGTACCCACCATTGCATGCGCCTGAGTGTGAACCCTCATGTGTGAATTCCTAGACTGAGAATTGTTGAAAGTCGCATTGCACTTGGAGCATTTGTACTTTTTAAACGCCCCAAAGGTCTGCAAGGTCTTGGCGGAGGCCTTGGAGGTTCCCCCACGTTTTACAAAGTTCTGTTTCCCCGCGCTGCACTGATGCGTTAGCAGGGAAAATTCCTTGAAGAATATCTTGTTGCATCGTGAACAGTGATAAGTTTTGTCGACCACGTGCGTCGCCTCGTGCGCCTTATGCGCCGCCTTGTCTTTAAAAGTCTTCTTACAGGTCGAACAGGTGTAAAGAACCAAATTACTCGCTCGCTTGTGGGTGATCTGAGGAAGAAATGAGTTAGAAATTGTTCAAACGACGATCAATCGATAAAATCTGTTGATACCTCGTGACGAAGTAGCTGCCATTTTTCTTTAAACGTTTTCTTGCAGACTCTGCAGTTGAAACTCTTGTAAGTATAACTCTCCGAATGTGTTTGCAGATGAGTCAACATCGTCGTGTGATCGTTAAACCACTGCAAACAAATACCGCAACGCGCGACATTCTTTGACGTGCCGACGCTAGAGTTTTTTCCCGTCATCAAACTGTCCATGAAAATTTCATCGTCGTCAGATTCCTGGAACATGAATAACGATTATCTCTAAATTCCACAATCCGTTTTAGAATCTTCTCCGCACCTTGGCGTAACTCGTGTTACCCCCTGCGGTTTCCCCGACTCCTCTAGCTTCCCTGGCTTCCCTCTCGGCGTTCAATGCCTCTTCTTGCTCCACACTGGTCAGAACAGGGGACATAATTGGCTGCTGATTATGCTCGCTCAATCTGTGCGCCGCTAGTCTGATAAAGAGTCCAAAAGAACGTCCGCAAATTTCACACTTGTGTTTTTTCGGCTCATGGGTTCGCATGTGATTCGACAACGCACTCTGCTGAGTACAGACCTGGGAGATGATCAAAACTTGACGATTAGTTATTGCAGATATTTTACACATTCGATTTTCAGTACCTTTCCGCAAGTCGGACAAGTCAGCGACTTCACGTTATCCGACAATTGATTCTTATTGATTATAGATTCTGGTCTGGCCGCCATCGCGGGTAGCGAAGAGGCCAAGTCGGGCTGATGCAGCTGTTTATGATTCATGTACGAATCGAGTGTGGGAAAAAATCTGAAAAAATTCGACGACAAATAATAAGCGAGTCTCCGCCTTCCGGTCGAATCTGATATTCACCTGTTGCAGGGGGAACACCAGGTGTTGGTATCGCCCGTGTAGGCAGACTTAGACTGATGATCCCTTTGTCTGTGATTCCTGAGTATCTCCCAGCTAACAAACTCTCTGTCGCACTGATCGCACTCGTTGACACACTCGTCGAAATTGAGCGTAACTTTGAGATGATGAGATCCCTCGTGTTTAGCCAGTTCCTCGACGGACTGAAAGACGCTGGTGCATTTCTTGCACTTGTATCTCCTCGGGCAAAACAGTCGCATGTGTTTTCGCAGGCTTTCTTTCGTCCTAACGAACAAAACATAATGAAAAATAAGAGAATCTTCGACGTTGCCAAAATTACCCACCGATAATATCTGTTGCAAGGCGCGCACCGCCACTTGGAGCTCAGCTGGAACTTAGGTCTGGCCTCTTTCCGATCGTTTATCGTCAAATTACCCGTTAAAACCTGCTCCAAAATACTCGTGCTTCTCTTATCGTTCTCCGAAGGATTCTCCCCACCTTCGTCCAGTTTCTCTGCGTCCATCGGCTCCTCTTTGATCTGCACTTCGCAGGGCAGTACGACCACGGGTTCGGTAGGCACCTTTTTTGGCGGAGGCGCCGGCACCGAGGCGGGAAGCGGAACCAACGGAGGCGGAGCTCTCGCCTTTTCCTTGCAGAGTTGAGCCTGAGTTTCGAAAACGGATTAGCTAGTGGTCGGTGATCGTAATATGGTAAAATCGAACCTGGCAGGGGTCTGGAGAGTTTTTCATGGCGTCGAGGAATATCTGAACAGTTTCCGATCCCCTGTCGGCGACCAGCTGCATATGCATGTGCTTGTACACGCCGAGGCATCGTTCTCTGAATTCGAAAGCGTCGTCGAGTCTGGCGGCGCAAAATTGACAAATCTGTTTAGGCAGGGGGTCCGTCTTGTAGACCATGACCGGAAAGCAGGCTCTCATCTTCTGCGGGACCCTCCGCTGCGCACCTTCCTCACCGAATATGGAAAACATTTCCTTTTTCTCTTCGGAACAGAGGCGGCAGGCGTTGATCCAGTTTCGAGTAGCGGTAGTCATTTTTTCTCTCTCTCTCTATCTTCTTTCCGTATCAAAGGACAGAGTCTGGCGTAGTCAGCATCCGAGGGTCGGATTGAGGTTAAACGACCATATTTTTGTACCGTCCGTTTGATATCGCGACGATCATTATCCCGATTTTACGATCTCTGCGATGTCGTGGGTGGATCGTATCTCTGATCGCGTTTTGTTATTGTCGTAATATGACATTTCGATTCGTTCGTTACTCACACTTTCACCAACAATGAAGAAGAATCGGAATCGTCTCGTCGATGCGGTGTCCGAAAAAAGAAACCGGTTTTAACTTTCACTCGATAAACAAAACTCAGAACTCCAACAACAACAATGAGCGGCGCTTGACACACAACAACGCTTCGCGGATTCTTTATGGCCCCATTTACTGTGACTGACGCCGCCGTTTTGCTTTATGACAATATGACCACGGGTGGCTCTTTTCAATTTTTCAGGGCTCCTCGAAATTCTTCTTCTTCTTTACACAAATGGATATTTCCAACCGCAGTTACCTTCTTCTTGACCTAACCAGTGGGTACCTAGAGATGTGGTAGATGTCGCTCGATGGAAACAACGATATTGGGGCTTATTTCAAAACGGGGACCATTCAACGACGGTTTTACCGCGAGGAATTAAATTTCTGTAATCTTGTTTGAAAAATATACATATATTTATTATTTACTTTCAGGACATGGTTTCAATGTGTATTTACATTTTTCTTTTTCTTACTTATTTACTTTTTTATTTAACATATTTTATCCTTAAGCTTCCTAAAATTATCAATAACTTATGATAAGTAACTGTTTTTTTTTGTTTTTTTTTGCGTATACAATGACCGTAGATGACAAATAATATTGATTAATTTCTTTAATGTCGAAGATTTTTCATTCTGTATTTGTATTTTAATATAACAAAATAGCTGGTATTTTTGTTTAAAATATATTCCTGCAAATTGGACACGTTGATTTTTGACTCGTACTGAACCATTTGTACTGAAAATAGACAAACATTTTTATTTATTTTTTTTGTTATTGTTACCTTTAACATAAAAACAGTGATTCAGAATTCATGACGAATATTTTACATCCAAAATCCCCATCGAAATTAAGTTCTTATTTATTTGTTTATTTATTTATTATCGGTTACCCACATTTTTTTTAATTTCACTTCTTGATCTGAATAGAATTCTACGAATAGAAAAACGGCTAACGATGAGAAACTCCAGAGACAGATAGGAGAATAAAGTTTTTATCCTGATTTTAATGAAGATTGACTCTGTAGGATATTCATCATGAATACTGAACATCACTTTGTATATAGAAATCAGAATATGATAAAAAAAAAAAAAAAAATATCTTACCAGACACGGTGTGTGAAACTTTTTCCTACACGTGTGGCATGAGAGTTTTGGTATTTGATTGGTAGTAGCGTGAACGATACTGAAGCAAATATAACACTCCTCGACCCCAGAGAACCTTTTGTCTAAATTATTCTTCCACAGTGTGAGACCGTCCCAAATCGATCCGTTCTGTAAATCAAACTATTAAACAAATATCCCAAATATAACTAAAAAATCATCGACAAAGTCGAGACAATGAGAAGAAATAATTCCACTCGACTGGATCGATTCCATTACACACACGAACCTGGTGTGTAAGAAATATCGAAAGCTGCATATGGCAGTTTCTCCAATTGGCCGCACCCCCTGCGTGCTGTCCGGGCTCCACAGTCACTGGTCCCAACGGATGATTGACTGGCAGAACGATGCTGAGTTCCAGTTTAGCATCCTCGACTTGATAGAGAGCTATAACTTCTCTCGCTGTCGGGTGTATTTTGACCTGTGAATCGAGAAGATGAGAAGAATATCGATCAGAATTCGTTAAAAATCTCTATCCTCAGCTGATATACCTGCATATTCTCTATATCTGTGAGCTTGTTGCCTTGGAGTTCCTCCTGGCACAGCATAGGACTAACGTACAGAGTCGTGATCCTTTCCACGGCGGTACAAACCCGACTGTCCGCAGTTCCCCACCATTGTCTAACGAGGACTGGGAGTTGTCGTAAACTGTTGGCGTACAACCAGCAGACTAGATGATCTAGTCTCCACTCGGTCCAACTCTCTGAAAATATTTGATAGAGACAAGATCAGACAATCTGTAGACAAAGTATCGGTATCGCAGGGAAGCCGGTTTACCTGAGAAACTGAACGAAGGGGGCGTAGAGAATATTTCAGCTAGTCCAGCGGCCTTGGTTTTATTGTCTTGAAGAACCTCGACCGGCATGAGACGGAAGAGATTGTTTAACAGGAAGGGGAAGAAGTCGTTTCTGTAATTATTTAGATTGGATTGAAATTACGTTCAGTCGATTTCGAGTTTTCGTGATAAACTCACTTGAGTATTTCAGAGTATTGGTAACGGAGTTCTGAATGGGCGTAGGAACACATGTCCAGGAGGATAGCCCATTCTAGTAAATATCCAAGAGTGTACGTGTAGGAGTCTGTGTATGGCTGAATCGTACAGCTCACAGTCTCACATAATCTGCAAGATAGCGATATAACATGAATACTCCGGTCTCGCGTATTTGAAGATATAGAATCTTACTTGAAGTCCTGAAGCATTGCGTTGACCACGTTCTGCGTGGCTACAAGCACGGGTTCAAATTTCTTTAAATTTAATGAATCCGGGTCAAAGTTTTCCACCTCTATGATGGCTTTGTCTCTTGCGACGAGTTCTCGAATGACTTTCTTCAAAGCTCCGTAAGCCGATAGCTGAAGGCTCGGAACGGGGGATTGAAGCAGTTTGAAAGACAGTTTGATCACTTTCTCAGAATCTATAGACCCCAGAGTGGCGTTACTGTGGCGTTTAAAGAAGATATTTTCGTCCACCAGATTCAAAGACTCTCCCAAAGTGTTGAGGATGATCACTTGCATCGATGATATATCGCGCTGGTTGTAAAAATCTGAGCAATACATCCAAGTCTCTACAAGAACGACGTAGACGTCGTCGGCGAATATATTCTTCCACTCGTCCATCATCGTTGCTGGTAATTGTTCGATCGATTCTTGCTCATGCCTGTGAAGAATTTCTTGGAGAACTTGATACAGCTGGTTAACAGCAACGATGAACGCAGTTACCTGAAATGATTTCGTAGAATTTAAATTTATGTCTTCAATTGCCATAGAATTTTTACCCGTACCTTCAGATTGTGACAATGCTGTCGGGATCTGTTCACCGAGAGGTGCCAAGAGGCCAGAGATATAAGGATAAAATCCCAATGGGCGTGACTCAGCTTCGTCGGTATTGTGGCGACAGATTTTGTCAGGAATCGGATAACTTCCAAAGGTACTGTGAACCGTTCCCACGATACTTGAGAGACATCGCTGTAACGGTACAAATAAACGAATGAGAGATGAGAACATATCGAATAAACTGTAAAGCAAGACTTAATATGCATAAATGAAGATGGATTCGTTCTCAATTTTTTGTATAATTTCTGGAGATTTAATATTATCAAACCAATCAAATAGTAAGAAGCTGCTGTCCTCTTGGTAGAGTTTTATCATCTTTTCCAGCGTCGCGATAAAAGGTGTTAAACTCTCCTCCGATTCGGCGCGCAACAGACTCCGTCCAGTCACAAGAGCACTCATATCATTGTCCAGGTGCGAGGAAAGATCTTCAGCAGCTAGATATTCCGATAGTACCTGGAATCGATATCGAATGATGTGAGGAATGTTGAAATCGAGGAAATCCCATCAGTAAAACTGACTATTATACCTGAACGGCTTGAAGCCGAGCACCAATGTCCTCTGTACCACTGGAATTATCCTTGAAATAAGTAGCCAACGTATCACAAGGCGCTAGCTCCGTACAATAAAGGCGTAACACGTGCGGCCAGACTCCAACGTGACTCCGAGAACTGAAAAATCAATGAGATCTGATTATATGAATTCATTAGTGGTTCATGTGTTCAAACATACTTTTCAATGATATGAGTGAGATTATCCTCCCGCACGTCAGTTCCAAACACTGTATAAGTGGTTTTGAACTCTTGTCTCAGATCGTTGAGCAGCGTCTTTATCCTGTTGTAATATTTTGTCTGGAATAACGCGAAGGGTGATCAACCGATGCAGTATAACAAAATTGAAGAAATGTACTTACGGAGGTGTAATGTCTCCCGTACAAATACCCTGTGGCGATAACGTACAGAATATTAGTAAGAATGTCTTTGATAATGGGTAGAGAATTTTCTTCGACCGCCTCGATGTTTTCTACATCTTTGGAACCGTCGTCGGCGTTTTCTTGGTCTTCTGGTTTTTTAGTGAAAAGTTTTTTGAGCAATTTGATATTGAACGAAGCCCACCTAACGCATTCCTCTACGTTATCTATGGGGTACTGCTCTTCCAGATTTATCTTTATAGTTTTCTGGCCGATTCTAGTATCGAAGGATCTTTCCATCACGGATAAATTTCCCGAGACAACCTCCGCGTAAAGAACAATTGTCGTCACGTTCGACAACCAAGTAGTTATTTTAGACCCGGTCGTGAAGGCGGCGATAACGTCTTTGGTGTATTCATTATCGTCGTCGTCCTCGACCAAGACTCTTATGAAACTGGCAGCGATGCTGACGAGTCTATCGGTGAACTGCGATTGTCTCCTGAAATCAAGTTCCGATTAAATAAAAATTTACAAGCATTGAATCGACGAGGAAATCGAACTCACGATGCGAAAATCTTCTCCCAGAGAATGCTCGCACACTTTTTAGTGAGTTCAACGAGCTTTGAGGGATCGAGCTTGTTCGTAAATTCCAGAAGCCCGTTTTCCCAGGTATTTTGCACATGGGTACCCATGTGGAAGACTGCGTAGTCCAAATCCTCCGTGCAACTCAACTCGAACAAGGTTTCCACTATCTTGATCGCTCCGAGTCCGGGCTGCTTGTGGGTCCAAGTAACGGCGCATAAATCGGAAACGAGTTCGGCGAGGAAATTAACATTCTCCAGATTTTGTTCTCCCAAAGCTTTGCAGAGGATCGATACGATCCCGTCGAACGTCCCGTCGCTGATGATCAATTCTGTGAATTAAAGACACGGTTTATGCTCCGAAACGTGAAACTTGAAATCCGGCTCACCTCCGCTATCAGAAGTCTCAAAACACAGCAACAGAATTTCCTTATTCACGTCCAAATCCGCGGAAACGTTAGAAACAATTTCTCTGGCAACGTCGAGGAGTAGAGAGGATATTTGAGCCTGAGAAAACCACTCCTTCACCGCGGAGTCCTTCCTGTTGTCTTTGGACAAGGCGCACTTTACCGCGTGGCAGAGAATCGTTCCGTCATCAATCTGCGAAAATCGGAGAATATTATTTCTCGCATCGCTTGAACAATCCTCTAATTATTACCTCCGTAAGCGAAGCAAGGACTGCGTCTTTCTCCGGTTTTTCCAGGTACTTGATTAGACTGAAAATCAGCGTTATCACCAGATCGGTGTGTTCCGTTTCCTCGACGAGCCACTTTTTCAAGCTCTTGTTATAGAATTCGAACAGGCTTGTCCCTTTCGATATCGCGACGAATAATTCTTTGCTTTCAAAATTAGCCACTAGCTTGTAGAAGTTTTGCCAAATGTTGGATCCGCAGGCGTCCTTTTGTATGTTTGTAAAGTACATAGAAGTTACTTTGTTGATTAGTTGAGTCAACTCGGAGTTATATATCGGATCGTCGTTCGCCACGCTGGAAACAACGTCGCTGTTTTTCTCGTTCTGCTTCTTCTCCGGATCGAAGAACTTGACTCTCAAATTCTTACGACTTATAACCGAGGTGTTTTTCAGACTGAGCAATAAATCGAGCAACGAATCGTGCAGATTTGAAACGTATACAGCGTCGAAGTTCTCTTTGCTGGATCCTACCAAATTAAAAAAAGTCGATTCCAACAGACTCCAAAATTGTTGGACCAAGTAGGAGTACGACTTGTAGTCAGTATTGCTTCGGTTTTTACTCCAGTACCGAATCAGCTGGCTTATCTGATTGTAGAGCAACGGTTTTATCGGAGAACTATCCGTCAGACACCATTCCAACGTCGGCATCAACTGGAAACAAGAATTCATAATTATTCCAAGCTATCGATCGATCATAAAGCTCGAATTACCTGTTGCTGCAGCAGACTTTCGCACAAGACTTGATTGTCGTTGTTCAGGAGCACAACATAGCGCAAACATTCTACAAAGGCTGTAGCCACAGCGAGCATTTCGGAGTGACTAAGTTGAACGCTCTTGACTTTAAAGCTGTAAAAGTTAACGAATTATTGTATCGCTCTGATTTCGATCGTGATGTGACTGAAAAAAAGTGTTTTCTTTACCCTTTTCTCAGATTATCAAAGAAGTTTGTGTACAAATTCGTCTTGTCCAAATTTTGAACTGGAAAATGGCTAACGAAGGGCAAAAGGTTTGGGTAAATAGCGCTGGCGCTGCCGTGGCCTCCGTCTTTTAGTACGTGCCACAATTTTGGTAGTATTAGTTTTTCTACGCTGACTTGAGCGTGCCAATCCTAGAACAGAATGATGATTGATTGACTCGAATTCGAGGCATGGGATTGACGACTAGCTGCTTCTCGTTGATACCTCGATTTTGCATATTACGAGAAGAACAGCTTCCCACACGACAGGCAAAACTGCGGGATCGGTCTCGTCCAGGTTGTTCATAACGGCGGTGATGAGTTTCTTCTTCTCGTTTTTGTACAATTCCTCAGTGTGTTGAATCATGGATGCCAAAACGCCGAAGAAGCCGGCTCTGATCAAAGGAACCTCGTGCTTTGCGAGTTTCCAGAACTTATTACTGGACAGTATTTTACTGTGGATCTCAGCCACCTTCTCGACTTGCTGGGCAGGAATTGTCTTCAAGTACAAAGAATATCCTTGCAGACTCGATATCAACAGTCTCTGGTACCTCATGTCCATCTCCTCCTGCGTAACCGTCCTGAAAATCAAACGAATCAATAAATTCACCAGTTATTCATTCGTCCTAATCAAGAAATACAAATACTTGTTATTTCCAAGAGTCTGTGGAGTCTGAATAGTGATATTCTCGCATATGTAGGTGAGAATTTCTTCCTGACAATGAACTATCGCGTCTGTTAATTTATTCGGCGGGAAGGTGACCTGGAAAACACAAAGTCTGGATCAATATCGAGCAGTTTAGCCTCCGCTTCGATCACGCTACCTGAAAGGCGTTCGTAGCGGCAGAAGCGGCAGGGGCGTAAGTATCGTACTGCGAAGTGAACCAAGGTCCGGCCAGCTGTTTCAAATACGGAGCGATGTTCCTTCCCGCTGGTTTAACCACAGCCAGGTGAGCGATGTGAGCAGCTTCTCTGACTCTGTGCTCCACGTCGATGGCAAGAAGGCAATAAATCCTCGGCCAAAATGGTAGAATTGTTTGGATAGTTTTGGGCGTCGAGTTGTTACAGAGTTCTGTGAATTCCTGTAAGGCCTGAGACACGAAGAATGTTTAGATACGCATATTCCAGATAAAAGGGACTATTCCGAGGATCCAAAGATCGTTTCGCACCTTTAATTTTGTCGTACCGTCCTTCTTGTTCATCTTTTTCAAGAGCAATTGGAAGTTCGAGTCGACTTTACTGATATCAACCTCGTCCAGGGTCCCGATGGTCAGTCCAGGAAGCAAAGGAACGTATCCTCCGTCTTTGACTGCCGAAAATCCAACAAAATTTGGCATCGAGGCTCCGAGGAGCTCCGCGGAACGACCACTGCTCGATGGCTGCACGAAAGCAGTAATTTTGTGTAACGAAACGAAAAGAGATGAGAAAAAAAAAAAAATTAATAATATGTGATGAAAAATTAAAAATTAAAAATTTAAACAGAATTCGATGAAAAATTTAGAGTTAAAAAATTCGACAAAAATTGACCAATATTTGACGAGATTGAAGAAAAATTTTAAACAATTGAACAAAATTTGACTAAAATTATTATCTGCGAGTGAAAAACGGATCTAAAAAAAAACCCCGTTGAATGTCAAAATATACAAAGAATAAGCTTGTATGAGGAGAAAATAAGTTGTTGGTTAAAAATTTATTTAGTACATAAAAACTTTAGTCTTACCCTCGCATTGTTTTTCGTACGTTGTGCCTGTTTATTTTTTCCCATTATTAACTGCTGATATTCGCCTCAAGTGACGAGAAAGTGTCTATAAATTTATCATAAATAAAAAACTGTGTTTTTTGACAACTGCACAATTTCCAACCACACTTTTTTTCTTATTACACCACGTATTTATATTTATGCCATTGACTATCTAAAATCCTTAAGGTGACATGAAAGTCACGTGACCTCGATTTGATTTACGCGTATGATTTACACTTGGAATTTTCAAACGCTATTTTCTCAGCCAAAACACATTCGATTGATGTGAAATTGATATCAGTGACGTAGAAAAACTTAATGAAGGGCCTGCCAACCCTGGTTTTTGGAAAATCGAAAGACATAATCAGAATTTCGTGTAACAATATTGTTCTGTAACCCAAGGAGGTGCTGCCCCTCGTGAGGAGACGCAGCACTTCCTTGGATTATAGAATATATATTGTGAAAAAACTGTTATTACGTCTCGATTTTCGAAAATCCACGATTGGCAGGCCCTTCATTAAGTTTTTCTACGTCACTGATGTCAATTTCACATCAATCGAATGTGTTTTGGCTGAGAAAATAGCGTTTGAAAATTCCAAGTGTAAATCATCAGCCTCATATCGAGGTCACGTGACTTTCTTTCACCTTAAACCAGACACTCAACGAACTTTACAATCCAATCGAAGCAATTTGCGTCACGGTAAAGAACCAATCAGGCATCGAATAGGCGCTGCCCTCGCGATCTGATGGGGGCTCATCGTCTCCATGCGGACTCGCATTGACGTTGCATCGCGACATAACCTAAAAATATATTAACTGTAGCACTAGCAGAGGTCAGGTGGGATCCATTGCGAGCACGTTGCCGGTCAACAGCCGGTGGATGGTCTAAAGTAGCTGTATTTCAACCAAGTTTACTATATTTGTACCGAGATGCAAAAGGACGTTTAAAGATCGTGTCAGAACGAGAATCGCTGTTAAAAAGTAACCGTCAGTTTTTCCTCGAAAATAGATGCACACGTTGCATCATCCCGAAATTTCAAAATGACGGAAAAACTACCCGATTCTATAAACTTTTCCAAAGAGGAAGAAAAGATTATCGAACTGTGGAAAAGAATCGACGCATTCAAGAACTGCTTGAAACAGTCCAAAGGCAAACCCAGGTATTCTTTCTACGACGGTCCCCCTTTCGCCACGGGACTTCCTCACTATGGCCACATTCTAGCCGGCACGATAAAAGACATCGTCACTCGCTACGCCCACCAGCGGGGATTCCACGTCGAGCGAAGATTCGGCTGGGACACGCACGGGCTGCCGGTAGAATTCGAGATCGACAAGGCCCTGGGGATCAAGGGGCCCGACGACGTGGCCAAAATGGGGATCGCCAACTACAACAAGGAGTGCAGGAGCATCGTGATGCGGTACGCCGCCGAATGGGAGAAGATCGTGGGGAGGATAGGGAGGTGGATCGACTTTGAGAACGACTACAAGACCCTCTACCCCTGGTACATGGAGTCGATATGGTGGATCTTCAAGGAGCTCTTCGACAAGGGACTCGTCTATCAGGGCGTTAAAGTCATGCCGTTCTCCACTGGCTGCAACACGCCGCTCTCAAACTTTGAGAGCAGCCAGAACTACAAGGACGTCGTCGATCCTTCGGTCGTAGTCGCCTTCCCGCTCATAGACGAACCTGGGGTCTCGATTCTTGCCTGGACCACGACGCCCTGGACTCTACCCAGCAATCTGGCCCTCTGCTGCAACGCGAACTTCGAGTACGTCGAGGTGAAGGACGCCGCTTTGAACCGGAATTTTATCATCCTTGAATCCAGCCTGGGACTGATCTACAAATCCAAGGATCAGTACGCCATAGTCGGAAAGAGGAAGGGCGCGGACCTCAAGGGGAAGAGCTACGAGCCTCCGTTCCCATACTTTGCTGACCAGAGGAAGAACGGAGCCTTCAAAGTCCTGAACGATACCTACGTCACTGCGGAGTCTGGAACAGGAATCGTTCATCAAGCCCCTTACTTCGGAGAGGATGATTACCGCTGCTGCATCGCTGCCGGAGTGATAACTCGAGATCAGGACACGATATGCCCGGTTGATAACTGCGGAAAGTTTACAGAACCGGTGGCTGACTTTATTGGACAATACGTGAAGAATGCGGACAAAAACATCATCAAACATCTACAAGGGATCGGGAAGCTGATCCACAGCGGAACCAGCAAGCACAACTATCCTTACTGCTGGAGGTCCGATACTCCGCTGATATACAAGGCTGTCCCCTCCTGGTTTGTCCGGGTAGAACAATTCAGGGATAAGCTACTGACCGCGAGCTCGGAAACCTACTGGGTTCCGGACTACGTGAAGGAGAAGAGGTTCGGCAACTGGCTCCGAGACGCGAGGGACTGGGCCATCAGCAGAAATAGATACTGGGGAAACCCGATTCCACTATGGATGTCCGAGGACAAGAAAGAGATCATCTGCGTCGGAAGCATCGCGGAACTTGAGCAGCTGACCGGAACCAAGATCACCGACATCCATCGAGAGAGCATCGACCATTTGACTATTCCGTCCAAACGCCCTGGGCAACCTCCGCTGAAGAGAGTGACGGAGGTCTTCGACTGCTGGTTCGAATCTGGATCCATGCCTTATGCACAGATGCACTATCCTTTCGAGAGGGTCAAAGAATTCGAGGAGAGTTTCCCAGCCGATTTTATAGCCGAAGGCATTGACCAGACCAGAGGCTGGTTCTACACTCTGCTGGTCATTTCCACCGCACTTTTTGGAAAGCCTCCGTTCAAGAACCTGATAGCCAACGGCATGGTCTTGGCCTCGGATGGTCAAAAGATGTCGAAGAGGAAGCAGAACTATCCAGACCCGATGGAAGTGGTCAACAAGTTTGGAGCGGACGCTTTGAGACTGTATCTTATCAACTCTCCGGTTGTAAGGGCGGAAAATTTGAGATTCAAGGAAGAGGGAGTGAGGGACGTTATCAAGGACGTGTTCCTGCCCTGGTACAACGCGTTCAGATTCCTGATGCAGAACATCGAGAGATTTGAGAGGGAAGAAAAGGCGACGTTCAACTACAACGAAGCTGAGAAGTCGACCGATTTATCCGACAACATTATGGATAGATGGATCGTGTCCTTCACTCAATCCCTGCTCCAGTTTCTCAAAGAAGAAATGCAGGCCTACAGACTGTACACCGTCGTACCTCGGCTGATAAAGTTCATCGACAATCTGACAAATTGGTACGTGAGGATGAACAGGAAGAGAATAAAGGGGGACGGAGGTATCAAGGACTGCAAACACGCCCTGAACACATTATTCTCCGTTGTTTACGCAATGGTCAGGATAAACGCGCCGTTCACTCCGTTCCTGACCGAATTCATGTTCCAACGATTGTCAAAACTGATCGTAGCGAACAAAGAATCCAACTTGGACAGCGTTCATTACCAGATGATTCCCGACCCTACCGAGAGTCTGATCGATGAGAAAATCGAGAAAGCTGTTTCGAGGATGCAGACCGTTATCGACCTCGGAAGAGTCGCCAGAGACAGGAAAACAATACCCGTCAAATACCCGCTGCCAGGGATCATCGTGATACACAGAGACCCCCAAGTATTGAGCGATATAAGCTCACTGAAGTCGTACATCCTTGAGGAACTGAACTTGAGAGAGCTGACCGTGACTACGGACAAGGAAAAATACGGCGTCACCCTCAGGGCTGAACCGGACCATAAGACTCTGGGCGCCAGGCTGAAGGGAGAGTTCAAATCCATAACTCAAGCGATCAAACTCCTCTCCGACGAAGATCTACAGAAATTTGTCGCCACAAAGAAGATAGAAGTACAGGGTCACGAGTTGGGGCCGGAAGACCTCCGCCTGATGTTCAGCTTCACCGGTCCAGCAGCGGAAAAGCTCGCCGAACAATACGAAGCCCATAGCGAAGGGGACATTCTGATACTCTTGGACATCACTCCGGACCAGACGATGCAGGACGAGGGCGTGGCCAGAGAGATAATAAATCGCGTGCAAAAACTGAGGAAAAAGGCGCAGCTTGTACCATCGGACGAGGCCGTTGTCTACTACGAGATCAAAGACTCTGCCAGCAGCTTGGCTACCGTCGCCGTTTCTTATAAAACTTTCATCGAAGGCATCACGAAAACGCCGCAGAAGAATATCTCACAGATGGGCTCGGACGAGGAAATCATCATCGAAGAAGAGCAGAAAGTCAAGGGGGTCGACCTCAAACTCGTCTTAACGAAGGTCAAGGCTTCTGGTGTGGCCGAGGCTAAATTGAAACTCAACGATTCAAAGGTCGAGCCATTTTGCAAATGGGTGAACGTAAAGCTCGTTAAGATCAGTCCGCGGTTCGGAGCCACCAGTTCGGTCGCAACTGTTCTGCTGGAGAATCCTGCCGCCGGCGTCAGTCTGTCTCACGATCAGCTAAATTCCGAGATAGAAAAAATATTCGGTATTTTTGGACAGCATTACGATCTGTACGCTAACGGAAAGATGATCGCGAAGGCAACCGCCATCGCTTCTCTGCACAGGCAGACCGTGCTAGTCGTCGCAACTGGTACCGTTCCACCTTCGGACGTGAAATACGAATCGCCGGTTTGCCACTTTGTCAACGTTCAATCTAAGACAAAGAAAGGAGTTATACTGCTAGAAAATCCTGTTGGGAATTTCCCGTTGGATTTAGAATCGTTGCGCAGCAGGCTAACGTCGGTATTCGGAAACGTGACTATCCCAAAATTGGCAGAAACAAATATCTTACAACTGAACGGGACGACGATAAAAGTAGATTAAAAACAAATTCGTTTATTTTAAAGTTCAAAGATTTATAAGATTTTCTATCATTTTCGTTTTCACTATTTTCTGTATCGATGTAACAAACGCATACGTTATCTAAAAGTTTCAAAGTTATAAGATTTTCTATTATTTTCATTTTACTCATTTTCTGTATCGATATAACGAAGGCCTACAGTATATTTCCAGTATCAAACCAGTATCGTTACTTATTCAGACTTCGTTTTGGACTGTTGATAACTATGAAGCTACTATTCGTATATGTATATGTACAGAATAATTATGTCATGAATAAAGTTAATATTTAAATAAAACATATTGTTCTTCCTAATTTACTTAATTCCTTATCATATTAGGGCGGAGACTTCCTGAAATTTTGAAAATCGTTATGGGAGGTGATGTAAGTCCGTCGACTATATCGGGAGTATCGGGACTATAGGGAGTTTTGACGTAACCTTGACTCTTCGCCATCTGGTGGCCAGTTTCAGCGATTGAGGTTAGGTTCTACCTTCATCACTTTCAGCCATTATATTCATGAAATCGAGGTTGATAGGGCATTATATGAACGATATTTAGCATTTCATTCACTTTTAGTACCTTCGTCATCTACAATATGACTATAATGGCTGAAAAAATAAGTAGTGGTAGCTTTTTTAAATCGGTAATGTAAAACCGGCCACCAGATGGCGGAAGGTCATCCAATACGATAGGCTTGCATCCGCTGGAATCGATGGGTTTCAATTATAAATCATATCAAATGATTGTAATGACAACATAATCTTTAATTACACTAATAAAACAAACAAAGAAAAACAATAATACACAACGTTAAACATGTATTATGTAGAATACAAAAATTTACATAAAGATTAGGATTTCCTTAAACATCTATTGTTTCTCTTTTTAATCCCCCCGCCGGCACATCATCATTTAATTACAGTCGATATCGCAGTGACATCAAATACATTGCGTCATTTCTTCAAAAGACATAAGATCAAAGATATTCTATGATCAATTTGTTTCTAATCAATCAAACAATGTATAAGAGACGAATAATCTCTACTCAATATTTCTGATGCTGTCTTGATCGGGAAAGAAATGTCCGAATAGCGATACTGTGAAGATAGCGGTCAACGCGTACAGCGCTAGCGTGGTAGTCGCTGTGAATAATTGAGCGTAGTGATACCTCGAGTACCAAGCTAGTCCTAGAATGATGGTCAAAATGCTAACTAAAAGTCTACTGAGATCCCATTCGTGACGGGCTCCACCGAGACCCGCGTTCATAGGCAAATCCTGGAATGATTGAGGGTTGAAGTACAGCGGCGATGGATTATCCGACGTCCCCGTCTGCGCAGAGGGCGTCGGATTCGGTCTCGGCTGGTGTACCAGACAATGAACGACGCAGTTGTGGTAAAGCCCGCATCTCTCCAGCGTTCTCGTGTCCGGCTGAAGCACCTGTCCGTTGAAAACGAGCCGAACTAGCTTCTGGGCGGCAAGTTCGACCTGAAAATGCCTCCTGGAAGAAGATAAAACGCGTTAATAGACGAGGCAAGGAGGCAATCTTCCCTCACGCACCTCTTAAAGTCCCCGAGTAATTCCTCCGGGCTTCCTTTAACGACTTTCTGATCGTCGTTAATGAATTTCAACTTGATCGTTATCTGATTGGCATCGTCAACGGGTTCGGCCACAGCTTCTATACGCTCCGTCGTCACAGTGGGTGCCGCATCAGGCACATCCGTCGCCTCGTTACTAGTCTCGATCTTGACTATTCTCTGTCTCAATCCAGAGTCGTCGTTATTGAAAGTGTCCATAGCCTCGATTAACGCCTCTTCGGAAGCCGCGGCAGCAGGAGTTGCTGTAGTTTCGTTCCGTTCCTCCGGAGGAGCTAAAAATTACCAAAAATTGTATCAAACTTGTCTGAAACGGACCTGAGGCGATCCTACCTGCGACTGGCAAAGGCGTCGGGCATTGCGGAGCGGCAACAGCGTCGCTCCCGCTCTCAACTGGCTCCGTTACTTCGGGCGCAGGTTCCGGAGCCTGTATTCGACTGGCGTTGTTGGCCCGTAACTCGGCGATTCGAGTTCTAGTTCGATGTTGGAGTATCAGGACGGTGCGGATCAGAGGCTGGTCTGCGATGCTAGTCGAGCACCATGCCAGCCATCCGACCAAGAGGACGCTTACGACGATGAAGAAATCGGTCACCTCGTCTCCAACTCCGTCGATTAACGTCATCGTTGCCGTATCTTCAAAATAATCTGAGAAGAAAAGGTGTTTTTATATGGAATAAAAAAAAATTACGTCTATAAATAGAACTTTTGGGATCATGAAAACGATTTGTTTTCGGGGAGCTTGATAATCCGATGTGGCAATAAATAAAAAAAAAAAAAAAACAAGTAAAGATTTGGAGGCCACATGGAATGATAAAAGAGTAAAAGTAAAATTAACGAAGATCGTCGATGTTATGCTTATCGTATGGTTTTAAGGTTCATCGTAGTTCTCTGACCTGGATTTAACTACACCGTAACGACACGTTGATAACATTAAAATATTCAACGATTTATAATCAGAAAAACGATTAAATGACTTCAAAACGATATTATATATTTGTTATCGTCCTATTTGCTCGGGATGATGTGATGATCGTGTAAATATTTTCGCGATATTAACTCGAGAGTGGTGCCAACTGCGAGCAAGGACGTCACGAAACTCGCTAGTCGCAGTGTCGTATCGTCTAGTCCCTTCGATTCATGTTCATCAAAAGCCGTTAAACCCGACTATAATCGATTTAAACTAACTTCAACACCCATTATCAGCGTTATTTCTTAATTCTACAACATTTGTTGCTTCCAATCGACTCTGGATGGTGACGATCCCGTCCGGGGGCCACGTGACCATTTTTCTTACGGCCCTATCGTATCTGTCATTGCGCCGCGGCCGCGATCGTCGATTGTCGAAACTCGTCGCATAGACATAAGACACTCGCGGTGGTCACACTGCTATTTAGTATACGTCAAAATGGCAGACTTGATAGCCGTTCCCCTCAAGAAACCGTCTGACGTTGACGTTATTAAACCGTTGACTAACGTTATTAAATCGACATACAACACAGCGGGCAATGATCCGAAGGATTATACCGAGGCTATAAACGAGTTTAGTAAACTGAGGAATAACGCGTTGTGGCGAGCGTTCGAAAAGTACGAAAGTTCTTTGGAGGTTATTTACAGGTATGACTCACTCGAAAATTATCATCTTTGATCATCAACAATGTAATGTAAAAGAGCTATCCTCAATTATTATTCATACGTTTATCTTTTGAATCGGATTCAAAAATCGAATGTCGTTGACACGTTTCTATGAGGAAAAACTCATCGTCGCTGCGTCAAACCGACAAAAAAAAAAAAAATGCATCGAAATCTGTGATATCTGTAATATTTTCAGCTACTATGACCAGCTCTGTGCGTTGGAAGGGAAAATTCCGGCGCACGAACTCCAAATACCGTTTAAATGGAAAGATGCGTTTGACAGAACGATATTCGGCGGAAAACTCAGCCTGAGTGAGAATAATACTCTACGACGAAACAATTTGAGGTCGATAACGAAATAAAAATAATTTTTCTAATTTATTTAAACAGCAATCAGCACATTGGCTTATGAGAAAGTATGCGTGCTCTTCAACATCGCTGCTCTGCAGAGTTCCGTAGCGGCTAGTCAGTCCCTAGACAGTGACGAGGGACTGAAATTGTCCGCGAAACTTTTCCAAGTTTGTTTTGATCAACTTTCATCAGAATCGTCGAAGAAGAGATCCTTTTTTCTACTCTGTTTTAAATTCCTTCCAGCAATCCGCCGGCATCTTTAACTTCCTCAAAGGAAACGTGATGCTAGCTATCCAGCAGGAACCGACGCCCGACATAAGCCCAGACACCCTAGGGGCGCTGTCCTCGCTGATGCTCGCCCAGGCTCAGGAGATATTCGTCCACAAGGCGATTCATGACTCTATGAAGGACGGTATAGTCGCTAAGCTCGCTGCTCAGGCCGAAGACCTCTATGCCGAGGCTCTGAAGATATTCCAAAAGGAGATGTTCAGGGCTTTCTGGGACAAGGAATGGGTTCCTTTGGTGAGAGTCTTCCCATTTTGCGGGAAGGGCTCGGAATTCCGAACGATTATAAGCCGAAAGGCCATAATTCTGACTTTAAAAGTACCGAAATAAGAGTTTTGCACGGTTTTGACGAATGCTTGATGGAAAAAACTGTGCAAAAGTCTTATTTCGGCACTTTTAAATTCGGAATTTCGCGCCCGTTCCCACTTTGCCAAAATCTGGAATTAATGATCGTCTAATTGAGTCTCAATCTAATTTATCCATTTAGATACTCTATGATACAAGAAAATTCAATTACAGCGAACAATACGGATAATATAAGCAAAACAATAGAATATTCGCGAAAAAAAGACAAAAATTAAGACTGATCTATCATTTAGATTGCTGGAAAACAAGCTGGGTATCGGGCGATGGCTGAATTGTACCAGAGTCTGCTCTGCAAGGCGAACAAGAGCATCGGAGAAGAAATTGCAAGATTGGAGGTGAGATCGACTCAAAATTCTCGACTAACGTCGACGAGAAATATGTTCTTTCGTCTCTAACGGACTAAAAGTTCGTCAATTTTTTTTTGCAACACGTTCTAACTAAAAAATCCTTCTTTTTATGTTTATAGCACTCGGTTGAGTTGTTCAAATCGGCTCAACAGCGATCGAACAAGCCATACCTGTTCCAAGACTACGCCAATAAGGCTCAGAGAAATCTGACCGAGGCAAAGAAAGACAACGATTTCATCTACCACGAGAGAATCCCAGACGTCAAGTCACTGGATCCGATCGGAAAAGCGCCGGTAGCGAAGCTGCTTCAGATTTCTGAACCGTTCAGCACCATTTTCAACGGTCCGTTTGATACTCTTGAAGATGATTCTGTTTAGCTTCGTAATTAATCTTCTCATTGTTCATCTTTCCGTTAGACCTTTTTGACGAGCTGCTCCCGGTGACCGTTCACCATGCTCTGTCGTCCTACGAACTGCGTCGTACGGATGTTGTGAACACGGAGATTTCCAAGCTGAGGGAATCTACTCAGACACTGAACAGGTGCGGGATTCGATCACGGGAGAAGAATAGAGTGAAATTGTTTCACCTGTTTGCTAACTTTATTTCCTATTCAGTGTTTTAGCCAGCTTGAACCTGCCGGCTGCTATCGAGGACACGAGTGGAACTGAGATACCCCAGTCTCTACTGGACAAGGCTGCGTACGTCCGGAACGCAGGGGGAATTCAGACCCTAGAAAAAATGATGAACGAGCTACCAGATTTGCTGCAACGCAACAAGGACATTCTCGACGAGGTGTGATTCGTGGAATGATTTCAGAGGGTCACAACTTAATTATGCGATCGTTTTTTTTCAGTCTGAAAGAATGATCAAGGAGGAAAAAGACTCTGACGATCAGCTGAAGGAACAGTTCAAGGAGAGATGGACCAGAATACCGAGCGCTAGACTGACTGAACAATTCAGCGTCAACGCTCAGAAGTATCGTGACATCATCAACAATGCCGTCTCCGCCGATAAGGTCGTGAGACAGAGATTCGAATCGTTCCGTCCAGGCATGGAAACCCTCAGCAGGGATTCGAGCGAAATTTCAAACGCCGTGCCGGCTGGTTCCGCGCTTCAGGAAAGCGGGGCCGTTTCCCAGCTCAGAAAACTGATGGAAGATGTAAGAATATCGTGATTGTTGCAGCATTTGTGTCAATTTATTCATTAACGAAACATTTTTCGATCCTTTCAAGGTTGAGACATTAAAGGCGGAGCGTGACGTCATCGAAGCTGAGTTAAAGTCTGCGACTACGGACATGAAGGCAACGTTTTTGTCCGCCATGGCCAAAGACGGGGTAATCGACGAGGCTAATATGTCCATAGAAAATATTGGACAAATTTATGGTCCGCTACAGAAGCAGGTTCGGGACAGTCTAGCTCGCCAAGAGTCTTTGGTGGCTGATATTCAGGTAAATTAATAAAATAATGACTCTCTGAGGATTTTTTGTGATTAAACTCATGCCAATCATTTTCTTTACAGTCTCGTCACGCTGCGTTCACAAACGAACATTCTGGAGCTGGAAGCTCGCGTGAAGCGATGTTGTGCCAGTTGGCGTCTGCCTACGACGCGTTCAAGGACCTTGAGAACAACCTGAGAGAGGGAACTAAATTTTATAACGATCTTACGCAGGTTCGTTGCTAGACTTCGATCGCTGAATCGAGACTAGCTTATCTCCTTAATGATCCCTTCGTTCTTTCTTTTTCGCAGCTGCTCGTTGTTTTCCAAAACAAAATATCCGACTTCTGTTTCGCTCGTAAAACTGAGAAAGAAGAACTGCTAAAGGATTTGACAACGAATTTGAGTCACACAGGACCCGCAACGACTCCGACGATTCCATCTCATCACGGAGGTCCGTGAATCGACACGCTTCCAGATTCATATAACTATCGATAGCGATTTCAAAAGTTTTCTATTAACAGGAAGTCAACCTCAAGCTCCACCCCAGACCAGTCCTCAGGGTGGATCTCAACAGTTGCCGTATCCAACGATGCAATATCAAGGGGGAATGCCGATACCTTACGGCGCTAACGCAGCTACCCCTTATCCAACTTATGCGCCTCCTCCTATGCCGGCTGGGTACAATGGATTGTACAATTACGGAACAATGCCTTATCCTGCGCAAGGTATGATAGGGAGAGGCCCGTTTGGACACAATAATGGACACAAAATAATAAACTTGCATTATTGGACACGAGGTTTTTTCAGACACAGTCAGATGGACGCAGGATAACTGTTAATTCAGTGAAGATCAGACTGGACACCTCCGGATCGGACGCGAAACAGATATTCTATCTAAATTGATCTCTACCCATGAATTTAAGATCAAACTTTTTCATTGCCCTGTAAAATTCATCGAGTCAATAATAAAACTGACCCAAAGATTTAACAAGCTATACAATAGTTTTGCGGATGCAAGTTTTGAGAGATTTTCACCGATCTCAAGTTGGAGAATCATCTAGCGAAGTGGTGACTGATCATTTCGTTCCACCCTGTACAGGGGAAGCACATGTATGCCGATGGGTGACACTGAAAAATAATCTGTGTCCAATTTGGTACGCATCCATTCTGGATGTGTCTGAAAAAAGATTGTGTCCATTTGAGAATCGTTTGAGCCAGATCGTTGATAATTAATGTCTATCTCGTGTCCGATCCGAATGAGTCTGATTTTTCTTAAATTAACAAATATCTTGTGTCCAATAATGCAAGTTCATTATTTTGTGTCCATTGTTGATTGTGAAAGACCTAGTCTGCGAGAATCGTACTCATTTCATTAATCTTTGTGTCTTATTCAGGTGGATATAATCCGTATCAGCCACCACCTCAGGCACCTTACGGTGGCTATGCGACACTGCCGAGATACGGGGGTGGAAATCCCCAACAAAAGCCGTGGTGAAAATGTGGGACAACAATTTTTTTAATACCTATATAGAAGATCAGAAAGTAGTCCTGTAACGCTATTGAAAGTTCTCAGACCGGTTAAAAGTTAATTATAATAATAAAATGCTTGATTCATGAGGCAAGTAGCACATCGTCTGCAAATTCGTATTAACATTCTATTTCGCATACTAAACTTGCATAATTCTGGATAGAAAATTATGTGTGTAGGAAAAACTGCATCAAAAGTTAAATCAAAGAAAATGATCATGTTATTAAGAAAGCGTTGCTCAATATTTAGCGACGATTATTTTGTAATACAGAAAACGGTACGAGAAAATTATTTTCTACGATCTAAGTGAGTATTAAATTGTTTTCACATTATTTTTGTTTTTTTAATAGTTTTTTAAATAAACGTTATCAAATTACATTATTAAATATTCGCCACTCTGTGAACGATGGTGTAAAATTATATCTCGCCTTGTAGGCTATTGTGTAAACGCTACATTTATTTTTGTTATTAAAAATTATATGATACCCAATAAATAATATATGAACTATCGAACAACGATCAAAATCATATCTAACCATTTTTTTTCCTCTCAATCCCTAAAAATCATTGAATATATTTTCCTCTCCAATATCGCAAACACTGATATATCTATAGACAGTAAATAACTAGCAATTAACTTTTCTCGATTTTTTCGAATATCTTTTTCTATTTAAAAAAAAGTCAAAACCACTAAAAGTCATTTATGAGACCTTTGAATGGTTTCCACATGATTTTAGGAAGATTTTTCTTTTTGTCCATGATGCACAAAATAAAATCTATTGGTGGACCGATTTTAGTTTTTCTGGTCTCAAACCGTGCAGTAAAGAGGCCTTTTCAATATGAACAGAGAACTTTTTCATAAAGGAAAAAAAATGTGTTCCCAAAATCGTGTGAAAAACATTCTAAAATATGAAAAATGACTTGTCAGTTTTGAGAAGGGTATTGAAATATTTGAATATCCCGCTCTTTGCGGCTAAAATAGTTCTCCGCATAGCCATCAGATGGAGTATGAAACAATTGAACGCAGCCACGTGGGCATAGCGCAGGCGCATCCGTACAAACGAGTATCGCGTCTTTTCGGTCTCCGTTCGCTCTTCCGTTTCCTGTCTATCCAAAATGAAGTAAGTTAGCCGTGAATTTCGTCGGAGAAATCGCGCTATAAAAATGCGATCGCATAAAACTGTGTTGAATATTGACGGTAAACTGAACAGTGACTATCCATGGATTAATTATCATTGAATCTTTTCAGGATCGGACTCTGTGCTTACAGTGGGTACAAAATCTACCCTGGCCATGGCAAAACCATGGTCAAAGTTGACGGAAAGGTATGTTGTTGTCTATTCCTTATCGATTTACACCAAATTACCGTGGTTCGAGGATAACGAGACTCTCCGAGTTCAAATTTCATCATTATCTCACACTTTGAACCCACCTTTCACCGCGATTTCGATCCGCTTCGAAATGTCAAAAACACATCTCGACCCGCAGACCTAACCTCAAATCGATGTTTCTCCATTTTCAGTCGTACACTTTCCTCAACTCAAAATGTGAGGCTGCTCATCTCATGAGACGCAACCCCAGGAAGGTCACGTGGACCGTGCTCTACAGGTATGTGACTTATTATACACGGAAAACGTGCATTTCGGTGATAAGAGTCGTAATCTCGATTTCAAGACCGTTGTTTGGACGCCAAAGCCAATTTCTACAGACTCGGAAACGTTTTTCTATCACCAAATATTCAGTTTTAATGATTTTGATTTCGTATTTCAAGGATCTACGTAACTAGAAGAAGTATTGATAAAAAATATTGAAAATTGTAGGCGTTATTGATTGGTTTTCTTTTACCTCCAGCTGTGAAGTAGAATAATTCTTACAATTTTGAGTATTTTCTTTTAATTCGTCTAGGTTCAAATCTAGTTTCCCCACCTTGGGCTGTACAACATGTACAACATGTGTTTTGGAAGAAAAAGCAGATATCCGATACTTTTTGTAGCCACTTAGAGCCGTGGAGCCTCCCTCCAAGACTATTTCCAAGTAGCTGCACTCGCATCAAAGATGTCCACCCCTTTTTTGCTCTAATAATCGATTAATATTCCAGACGTAAGCACAAGAAGGGTCAAGAAGAAGAACTGGCCAAGAAGAGGACGCGTCGTACGCAGAAATTCCAGCGTGCTATCGTCGGTGCTTCCCTCACAGACATCCTGGCCAAGCGTAACATGAAGCCAGAGATCAGAAAGGCTCAGCGAGAACAGGCCATCAAGTGAGTTTCCCTTAAATACATCGTAAAATTCAGTGAATTCTTATTTTTATAACATTTCATTCACACAACTATGAGATTCAATTGTTAGACAGCTGTTCCTCTAGTTCAGAATTCTATTTTGAGCTAGATTTCAGATTGTCTTAGATTAACAAAAGCGGGCTGCTTCACCCAGAATAGTATGCTACGGTTACTCTGTTTGGCTTTGCGGGTCCGCACAATCTATTATTCAATAATATGTAAGGGATGGTTGTTATGTTATGTTTTTTTTTTTGTGCCTATTTACTGATGAAAAAACTATTCGTGTATTTTAGAGTCGCCAAAGAGCAGAAGAAGGCTGCCAAGGCAACAAAGAAAGCAGCAGCACCCCCCAAGGCTAAACCTGCACCAAAACAGAAAGCAACCAAGGTTCAGCAGAAGGCTGCTCCGCGTGTTGGAGGAAAACGTTAAATTGTAACTTATTAATAAAGTACTTGCTGCTCTAAAAATCAGTGTTTTGTACAATTATTCATTTCATAAATATTATAACTTAGTTATTCTAGTTTTATCTATCATTTTCTGCTCCTAGCAATGAATGATCCCAATGAAGTAAGGAAATGTTTATCGTCGCCAGGAAAATATAATAATCATAATGTTTCCGTTAGCGAGTCACGCAAGTTTAGTTCAAAGTCTGTAAAAAGGAAGTAAAGATTGTGAATCAACGATTTCAAAGTATTCCTTGTCATTAAGTAGTTTAAATTATCGCTGCTATTGCAATACGCAGTTCAAATACCGCGGTATTCTCTGGACGGCGCTCTAGTTTTTGCGCCCGAAACAGGCAACCGGACTTTCACCTTATGTTGTGACGGGGAACGTCTCACAGTTGGTGATTGTCCGAATTTCAAGGTATAAATCAAGCGGATCTTCAGTGATTGTAAAGATTTTGTGAATATTTCAATTAAGTTATTGTTGTTTCTTGAAGGAGTTGTAATTTTGATGAGATAAGAAATTCCTTCAAATTGATGTTTGGAGACTCGGTGGTTGAAGACACGATCTCTCGATTTGATTACTCAAAACAAATAATTTATTAAGGCAATGCGTTCGAGCCCTACTTGTAGCAGCAATCGACGTTCCTTAAAAACCATTTTCTTATTCTATGAAAGTTCTTTATCCTCATTTATAAATTTCATTTAGGTAGGAATATATTTAGCGTCTTTATTATTTCGTGAACCAAAGATATTTTAGGATGTAAGTGTTCAGGAATTCCGCTATCATCTTATTTTTCACTCCTGTTACGAGTAGGCTCTGATATCAGTGGAAATAAGTGACGCGGCTACTCGGTGGGTAAAGATTGACTGTAGCAGGCTCTTAACTTTTTAAATTCTCACAATGTGAGCGTACGACGTGTGACTCTAGTTGCCTGCTTCAGGCGCACGGACTAGGCGTACAGAGGAGGTCGTATGTAGCACGTCGCCTTAATGTATGCAACTTGAATTGCATTGGATAATGTTAATTTGCCGAATCAGGGGCGTATCGAACAAAATTAGCTTGGTAGAGTCTCGCGCCAAGTACATGAAAAAAATAAGAGCGTTTCCGTAGGGCGGATGAACTTGAATCTCAACCAAAGTATGTCCATTCAACAAGGGTACTGAAGGATTTCAATGTGCGATTCCACATTCAATATGACGCATAGATACTACGATCAATCCTATCAGCATTACGACCGCAGCCAGGAACACAGCATTAGGAAACTCGAATTATTTTATGATTATTATTTACTCTCTCCTCGAAAAGCATAGTATCAGTTTGAAAAAGAAAAGTTCTGTAGAGCATGATAATCATTGTGTTAGTGTTATCACGCGCACGATAAGATATGAGTAGTACTGATATGTAGAGACGTGCAAGCATGTGATTATATAAAAAATTCTTGAAGACGAGCTCCGAGCCTCAGATGTTTTCCTGATCAAAAATCTACATTTCGACGCAGAAGCTTTCGATTTCTATGAAACATGTGATGTGTACGTACCTACGATTTGAATCGAAACACAACACCAAAGAAATTGAAAAAAAAAAATCAGTAAGTATCTGCGGAATATATACACACAATTTTTTTTCATTGATCGATTCTTATTTTAGCAAGTTTGCAACAGAATATGGGCAATAAATTTTACTAAAATCCTTGAAACCATAGATTTTTTAGTCAAACACCACTTTTAGCACGTCGGTATTGTAAGTACACATTGTACCGACACTCGCCTAGTGATATGCAACCCCCATGCTGTCTCTAAGAAGCCAAGTACATTAAAAAAGATTTTTTTTACGCGCGAGATACAAGATATTGTGAACATTAAACGTATGATATTTGAAAAAAATATGATAAATGAATAGAAACAAAATTCCTGTATGTAAATTGGGTAATAAAGTGATGGAATCGTTTTGTTAAAATTGATAAAACGTTTATTAACTATTTAAAATCGACGAAACAAGGTGAACATGAGATTGATAATTCAATAAGTAATGTTATTAAATAGACTATAGAGATGTATAATAGGTGTTTGTAATATAAGTATGCATATTATACGTTTATCTCTCTCGCTTCGCATATTTTTCTTATTTCGTTTATTATTTGTATATGTATAATATTGAGACAGATTTCATTTGAGTCATTGAATCAATTCAGTATACGGGTATATATAAACAATTTGACACTCGTCGCACAACTGTGCAATAAGCTGGAAAATTATTGATGGTTATGTATAAGATAATAATAAATAAAATAGATGGAATAAAAATAAAATAAAACAATCATACGAATGATAATAATTGCAATAATATCAATAATAATCATAATAATAAAATAATACTTTGACAATAAAAAGGCAACTGTGTATTCAAATGTAATCAGCGTGTTACAACATCAAGTCCGTATTAATTGAACGTTATAGTTTTGCGATAGCTGACCACTACCGCACGCAGACCACAGACTGTGAATAAAAATTGTCAATAATCCTCTACCTTTATTTGCATAACGTTTTTAAAGTTATCAAATAATCGTTTTTATATTGAACATCGCTCTACTAAACTCGTGATTTATCTTTTTATACTTTATCACACGCTATTTTGTTTTCATTTTTTCTACTAAAAATCTATCTATTTTTTCCATGCATTCCTCCGCGTTCAATCAATTTTCAAGTTAAGTCAAATTTAGTGCACAGCTATGCGGGACTGACATGACGCAACAACGATTCAACAAATGTTTGTTAATTATTTCATTTTTTTTTTCATATATATTTATTGAGACAGTCTTAGTCGTATGAAGGTACGTCTTAGATAGACTTTGAAATATATTGTGTAGAAATCGAGATAAGATGTCTGATGCTGTGTCTCTGAGATCTCGAAATGTTACTTCATCTGCGTTACAGAAAAACAAAACTTGTTTTCTTTTTATTCTGTTTATCTTTACTCATCTCAATATATAGGTATTTACAGTAATATACCTACTATAATTATAATAATAATTTAGTAGTAGTATGTATTTAAATTACAATAGTTAGTTTTTTTTTTTGTCCTTATATAATGTTGCACGTAACCCATTACTGGCTTAGTTATCTATAGCTGTACAAAACATTATATATCCTAGCTCTAGAGATTTGTCCTGTGAGGTTTTGAATTTAATTTTCATTATAACGTGAGAATTCTTCTCGTTTTCTTTTCCAAAAATTCAAAATTCAATATTATACTATTATTTAATATCGCTGTTGCCTAAAATCTTGCCCTCCTCATCTTTTATGCATATCATTATCATTATGTTAAACTTTTTTCCCAACAAACTTTAGCGTTTTTAGCGATTAGGGAGAGCGAGATATAGAGATAGAGAGAATAGATGGCAATTATTTGTTACATATTCGTGCCTCGAGTGATTTTTTTTCTTCTTCTTTTCCTTTATTCAATACATTATAATCACGGTATCCGCCATTGATAACCTGCGACATTATTATTTCTTCATATTTTTATTTTCTTTTTACTCGATTAAGTACATTAAATTAATTTAAAAAAATACAGCGCTACTTCACTTTAATATAACAGATAAGCTATAAGAGTGAGTGAAGGCAAAAAGATATTTTTATTTCTTTGTTAAAAATTTCTTTTTTTTTCTTTTTAATTTTAAATAAAATTCCACTAAAACCATATATTAATTTTCATTGATAAATTAATTGAAATAATCGCGATTGCGGTTTTCGACTTTGTTTGTTCAACTTTATTGTCTTTTATGAATAGAAAATCATTTGATATACATATATATGGTTTTAAGTAGTATTTGTGTAAATATTATAGATAGATCCCATTTTTTTCTTTTATTCGTGACACAATTCATAATTATTATAGTAACATCATTACAGTCAATGAATAAAAGCAGTTGTACAATAACATATAATAATCAAATAACTTCATTTTTTTTCGTCGTTAAATTATTCTGATACTAATTAGGTATGTCTCTGTGTATAATTCGTGCGATAAAGCCTGATCAAAGAATGAGAGAAAGAACGGAAAAAATATTTATATACCATATATGTATAATATATATATATCTATATAGCCGACCAAAAGAGTCTCTTGTAATCAGTAATGAATCACACTATAATAATCGAGACCTATAACAGTTCATTAAGACGTGATTATTTATCAATTAAGCTCGAATAATCTTCTACGCGAGCCAGTATATAGGTTTATTTTTTGTATTCACCTTTTTCTTTTTTTTTTTTTAATATATATAATAAAATTGTTCAATCGACAACAACGCTCATTATTTTAATATAAATTCATTTGTCCTTTATAAAACTCAAATAGTTGTTATCGATCAATCAATTAATTCTCGTCTTACGTTCTTATTATATTATTCGTGGAGAAACTTTTCACTATCTTACAAAAATAAAATACTTCATCTTCATATCATTCTTCTTTCCCAACTTCCCAACTTCTCAACTTCTGTGTTCACACGAATGATAATCTATTCTTCTTTTTTTTTCATCGTTATCTCCGTTTTTTTTTTTTATCATGCGAAAAAAACGTACGCAACGAAATGTTTTTTTTTTTTTTACTTTCTCCACGGAGAACAACGTCGAATATCTCTGCACCCTTGTCTCTATCTAAATATTTCTTTTTTCAATTTTTTAAGCTACACGCTTAAATTCAATTTCTTTTTTTTTTTTTAATCATAATACTCTATTATATAAATCATTTTTTAACAATATACTTGGATTATGAGTCTTGCCTACCTTCCTAATATTCACACAATATTAATATAATTATTAACAAATTTTATTTTTAAGTTAATTACTTTTTTTTTTTTTAAATCTTGTTTTTTTCTTTTCATTTTTCTTTAGAGGGAGACTGAATAGTGTATGTATTAATTATTATTTGTTTTTCTTCTTCTCATTTTATGTTTTCGTTTCAAATTCCTTGTGGCAATTTTTTCTCGAGATTATATAGGTAATTGAAGCCAATTTTTAGCTTCGCGCCTTAACTAGGACATTGTGCTACTTAGATGGGGTGACGGGGGGCGGGCGGGGGGAAAAGGCGTTACGAGTGTTACTTAGGTAATTGGTTTTTTTTTTTTTTATTATTATTAAATATTCAATCATTACGCCTGGGAGGTAAGGTCCAGGCGTTAGAATTGGGATGAGAGTGTGGCTGGGGATTTTGGTGGGGATGGGGATGGGGGGCAGGTCGTCACAGTTGCTGATCCCGGCTCGGCACCCAGATGCTTGGGCCTGATTGCTCGCTGATCACCTCCTTCACCTTCAAGTATATGTCCTCCGGCGTGTCTCCTTGCACCACGGCTTTGAGAAGAAAAGAAAAATTATTATCCGTCGACTTCCTTTACCTCAGGCAATTTTCAAGCAATTTACCGGTGAAATATTCTCCGAATTCTTGCTCCATTTTCAGAGCACGTTCGAAGGTCTTCTTCGCCTGTTCTTCGGTCATCCTCTTGTTCATCTCCCTGCATAATTAAACAAATTTAATAAACGTCGATAATCTAGGAGCTATAATATACCCCTAAGATCGATACTCACATAACAGACTCCACTGATTTTGGCTTTATGAATATAGCGATGGGGTAGAGCTGGGCGACCTGTAACCTTTTGATGGCGTTGCCGCTGACGTCGAGGATACAGTGTTTTCCCTGAAAGGAGATAACGATCGATGAGAAAACATTTCTATCAACGTAGCACGTGAAATGTACGAAACTCACCTTCTCTGCAACTTCTCTGACCGATGCAACTGACGTTCCGTAAAGGTTGTCGTTGTACTGACCAGCCTCGATGAACAGGTGATTCTGGATATCCCTTTCCATCTGTTCTCGAGATCCTACGAAGTGGTAATCGCGTCCGTCTACTTCGTACTCCCTTTTACTTCTCGTTGTGTCTGTAAAGAATAGCGAGAAACATGAGCATCGGTCGTCGGATGAAAGTGCAACGAGTCAAGCTAGATCTCTCCTGCACTCACGTGGCACGCAGCTTCCGAATTTGTCCGGGAACTCCGATATCAGGTCATCATTGATGCGATCCTTGAGCGGTCCAAGAATTATGACCGGTCTTGTGTACTGGATAGCTAGCTGCTGCACAGCTTCGTAGGAAAGAACCGTTTCTTCGCTACCTGTAAAAGAAACTCTTCAATGAACCAAGATCCTCGTAGATAAGTCCCTCTGCTTCTTGGCAGGGTCGATTAGGAGCTTTTAGTCAAGAATTAAATTGAAAAAAAAAAAAACCAGTCTCAAAAATTAACACGTCGTTGTATTAATTGCGTTATATGAAAAAGATGGCAAAAGCTTGATTAATCTTCGATAGCATGTGAAAAAAAGGTATTTCAAAGAAGACGTTGAAAAGCGTCAACGGGATGGAGACAGCGAAGCGATTAGTGCGGAAGAAGTCGTTAGTGGCAAAATAAATAATGCAGGTAGAGGCGATAAGTGGTAATGAAAGAAATTCAAGCACTGATATTTATTTCTTCTTTCAATATTGTGAATAGAGGAGGATGTAAAGAAGTCTAATAAAAACTGCAAATATATTAGAGTAAAATCGTAAATTTTTAACACGAGTTTTCTCACTCTTTTTTTTTTTTTTGCACAAACACGATTAACTTACTAAGCTCTTCATTATTTTCATCACCGTCCTTTTCCAGATAAACTAAAGTCAGTTCTTCCATATAGGGTAGTTCAACACGATACAAAATTTCTTTACTTCCTGTTGCAGAAGTTAAATCTTGAATGAATGGAAAAAAAACGAGAAAAATCAATTTGTAAACTTTGTAATGATCTTTTGTACGATTTATAATCAATATTTTGTCGAGTGTTTTTTTTTCGAAATAGGCAGAAATAGAAAAGAAATGAAATCGTAGGATGAATATCATTTTCTCTCGATACTAAAATGACAACTCGATGATGAATATTTATTAACAGTCGGATAGATGACGAGATAATAATGATTACCTTCGGTGTTAGTGTCGTCCTGGGTGTAGCACAGCATAAATGCTAGAACATAATAATTTAAAAATAATTATACGTGGCAAAGAAGCTTTAGGCATATGGACAAAATAACGTTACGTCAGCATTATTTAAGCTCTATATAAATGTCTGCAAGCACGATTATACACACGTATCTCGATGTACAACGAATATGAATATAAAGGCTTTCTGCAATCAGCATAAATTACTGCATTCCTCCGGTGTATAGAAAAAACATAATGAAAAATAAAATGATTGATTAGTGACATTGAGAAGTGAAAAGTATTCGTAGCAATTTTCAAAGAAGCTTGATAACTCTTAAAAATGAATCGATTCTCTTAATTCTTGAAAACGAAGCAGCGTTACGGAGTCAAAATGTACAGACGATGACGTTGATGGCAAGCAAATTATTTTCTTCCATCGATGATAATTGTATCTTACAATTAGACGAGTTTTTTCTACTCAGCAAACGACGTGTAATCATAATAAATATTAAAGACGTACAGAGGTATAGAGGTATAGTATACAAACGTACTGGGAATATGTATAATATTGTACAATAGAAGTACCCTAACTAGGTACACACGGATCAATTAAATTTAACGAGCTGGGATATTTTATAGACGAATGGGGGGGAATAAAGTTTTTGTATGTTAAAATACTTACGCATATTATCGTTTTCATTCTCGGGTGTTGTGGGTGACCCTACACAAGCAGGCAAAACAAAAACACATGTCACGTTGTTCACATGGTAAAAACACAAAAGCACATTCGGGAGGATTTCTTTCTTTTATTTTTTTTCTTCTTCATGTGGGGAGAGTAATAATCAAAGCGAAGACCCGTCCGATACATTGACATTGATTTGATATCGGCAACGGGTCTTGCGCTTTGGTTTTTACAAATAAATATATATTCAAGTTTTCTGGGTGATCAATTAATTCCACAAGGCTACAGTTCGTATTGGTACAGTGATAATGATAATTAGTATAATTAGGGGTTAAATTAACGTTTTAAACTATATTGACGATGGTAATGCGAGGATATTACCGGTGTGACAAAGATCAATGTATATACGTTTAGAAAGATTCTTGGGTTTTAGATAATTGAGTATATACATGCTATTCCGAACATGCTTAAAACGAGACAATATTGATGCGACAATGTGTAATTAAAAGATGCTTGTGAAAGAAAATATGTAGTTTATCCTTAGCAAAAATAATACTACATCGACACTTACGTTCTTGGTCAGATCCGTCCTCGGATTTGTCATCTTTGCTCTTCATGAACGGGAATTTTCTGCTGAATGAAAAGTTCTTCTTTTTCCTATCTAAGGTAGATTGCTAAAATTCAAGAGGAAACATATGTTAAACAAGATTTAAAGAACCAACTTTTTATTTGTTTCATCGAAGACTTGAAAAAATATTCAGATGGATTTTTTGGAGCATGAAATTTGTCCTTCTGTGAATCTTAGAATTGGAATAAAGTTATTGGATGCAAACCTTGTCCAATATCACAGGCATGTGCCCTTGGAATTTGACGGATCGATCCCTCGCCCGCTGCTTGCGTTCCCAACGTCTCCGGGAGGGGATAATACCCAGACCTTCCTCTTCACCCTGAGGAGTGACCCTTCTGGCTTGCCACCATTCGTCATCACTTGCATTAGTCACGTGCAAAATTTCACCATAACGAAAGGCTAAGCCTCGGCTTGGTAGGCCGTCGTCTTTGTTCGGATCGTAGTCGAAAAGCGCCCTGGAATTTGAAATAACAAAAATCAACAATTTCATATATAAAAACAAAAATAAAAATCAAGATGAACAAGTGGCGCTGGCGTCGTTTAAGGGGACCAGTAAATTCTACATACTCCAAAAATCATTAATGTCTTATACAAAGTAATTGACTTTTTCAAAAATCACTTGTCGTAAGGTTTCAGGCACACGTTTGATCCGGTCATGTCTCTCGACGTCTCATTTTCTTTGGAAAGCAATTCTTCATCATGTGAATGTGGGAAACTGAGACAAAAAAATCGGGCGATAAGTTATGGTCAGTTGTAGAAATTTAGCGACAATCCAGTCACTCTTTTGCCGATAACTTGGTCCAAAAATTTGTTTGTTCAATTTCCCTTATTCAAACGATGAAGGATTGCTCTCCGAAGAAAATGAGACGTCGAGAGACATAATCGGATCAACCGTGTGCCTGAAACCTTACCAGAAGTGATTTTTGAAAAAGTCCATTTTTCGATGTGCAATGATTTTTGGAGTATGGAGAATTTGTTGACACTCAGTCACAGTCCACACAGCAGTGATAAGAATTAATGAAGATATCGTACCTGACGTAGAGTGATTTTTTCTGTGAGGTCCTCATGAGGGTACCTGTCATCATATTCTGTTGAGAAATTTGTTGTTTAAGATCATGGATCTTGGCTTCGAATCTGTTGTAATCCTCGGGCTTGTACTGTACCACGATAGTCACTGTTTGACCAGTGCCCTGCAAGACGAAGAAATATTGATGTATGTAGGACTTGATCGTCGTGGTTTTCCGCAACTTACAACTGACTAGATTTTGACTTTCATCGATTCAGTACTTTTCTAATAATTTGAGCATCAAAATTCTCAAAAATATAGTAAAAATGACGATATCTTGAGAACGGATCGACAGATTTGAATGAAATTTGGTATCACTGAAGACAGATTTGCGAAATTTGAAATGGGGAATCCAATTTGCTGAAAAAAAGACTAAAAATACTTGAAATCTTGTAAAAATTGTTACTCAAAGGTATTTCGAACCGCTGATCAAGAATCTGAGGTCAGATTTGCGAAATTCAAAATATTCAATTAATTTTAGTCTGTTTTGGCAATCTTTGATAATATTTCGCCAATATCCTGTTATACAGTACTGTTTAGTTTTTGATAATTTTCACACGGTGACATACCTTGAGGGCGGCAGCAGCCTCCTCGTGAGTTGCTGTCCGTAGATTGATTCCATTTACGCTAAGAATTTGATCACCACGACGCAGTTCGCCACTGACGTCGGCTGGTCCACCGGCCAAAATGAACGAGATGAAGATGCCCTCGCCGTCCTCGCCTCCCACGATATTAAAGCCAAGCCCCGACGTACCCTTGTTAAGAGCTACTGTGCGGATCTCTCTGAAAAATTAAATAAACACAAAAATTTCGTTAGTTTCGTCTGCGTCTCGGATCTTCTGTGCATTATTATCAGAGTATTAATTGAAACTGAATTTTGTACGTTCACAAAATAATGTAGTTACGCATTTTTCCGTTTCAATCTATTTTAGTAAGTGTAATTTGCGGGTGGCAGAAGCCTATAATTAGCCGTTTGTTGTAATATGTTTATATCTCGTCGGTCCCACATCCGCCACACGGCTAATTAGGTAGATGTTTTCATTAGACCCGTATAAAAACAGGATAAATTGTAATCTGAACAGAAATGACTACGAGTACCGAGTGAGTGGGTGGGTCCTCATCCCCAGATTCAAAGTTTGAGTCAACAAATTGGGACGTTAATTAAGGTCTTCATTGAAATTCGTCCCTCAGGGTCTACCAACGTCGTATCAAGTCAACCAAGTGGATGGAAATTGAATAGAATTACACGATCCCTACATAGAAATGTCTATTCAAGCCCGAAATCAACCACCAGAATTTTGATCGTCGAGGGGCCCAAGGTTGAAAAACTAAGAATTCGTTGATCGACGGTCGATGATTAAAATTGTAAAAACGTGACGTCAAGCCATCCCACATTTCCGGAAGCATACACGTGCGATTCCTCGCTGATAATTAACCGGCCCTCGCGTGTACGTGGCGAGGCATGATACCCACGGTACCAGGGGAAAAACTAAGGAGCCATAAAGGTTGTCTGAAAAGGTAGATAGGTCATAGTGGAATAATTAATTAATCAATAAAGCACGTATCGTATATAATACTTGATGGAGGGGTTCTCCCACTCTTTTTTCTTCTCATTTCTGTCCATCGGACTGTAAAAAATTATTGTAAACTTACTACACAACAATTAACTACACGAAAGTCTTGTAAAATTACAAATTTAGTACATCAAAGTGGATCGCTTCGCACGTTCTTCGAATTTATGAACAAATTTTCAATATTACCATACGTTTATCACGAAAATACGAAATTTTGTACTAAATTCGTGGTATTTGTAAATTTATTTGACTGCAATATGGTTTTACATTGTTGGAAGTTCCGAATAAACATTTTTCACAGTGCAAAAAAGGTTTTCTTAACGACAGGACCTCAAGGCCTTCGACATTCAAGGATCAATCGTCCAGCACTCGACGCTTTTGTACGTGAAGCTTTCAAGTTCTTCAACACCATGAAAAAAGAGAATAAAAAATTGTTCGTGAACGTAACGCGTATCGAATCATTCAATCATTCCACACAGAGTCGAATTACCTCGCTGTCTGCGCACGTCTATTGAATCGCAATAAATTGATGGTCACTTTTGATTCAAGGATAAAACGCAACACTGCCGTATCACGTTTTACAAATGAATAGTACTAGACTGGACTCGCGAGTGTGTCGTATGCACAAAACTGTAATCACTGTCTGTCACACGATACGCATCGTGCTCTCACGTTTCGAAGGCCTATGATCGATGTCTAAAAAAATGATGCTTTTAGACTCTGACACAGGTATTTTATCACTCTCTCTTGTTATTTTTGAAGGTCATTCGAGATCGATTTTCACCTCCTTCTTCGAGACAAGCTTTTTTCTTTATATTCCATCACTGTAAATTTTATGTAGCAAGATCCGCGCAGTTTAACGTCGATCGACATTTGCGAACTTCTATGATGAAAGACTGTCGAGGATATAAATGGCGTGAAAATAAAAAGTATTGGAAAAAAAGAGCGTATGAACTCAGAACATCGGACAAACGGAGCGCCACTACCTTCGCGGTGGAAGGACGCCCACTGATGACCAACGCGACGACGGAGGGCGTCGCGACGGATTAAAGGCCGGAGGTGGTCCCTACGTCGCCATGCGCGCGAAAACCGCTTCGCCGGCTACGATCGGATCAATATTAGGCACCACGTGGTGTTTGGTTGAAACTTTCCCGCCAATTTCTGTGTTTAGAAAAAAATATAATGAGAACCTCTAGTTACTCGATGAACGAAGATAATTAAAAAAGACTTGGGTCAGGTATGAAATTTATGCGGTTTTGTGTGAAGCGTGAGATTCTCTCGATCTCACGTACCTCCCCCTCCCCCCAGGTTTGATATTATAGAAAAATGATTTGCGACGTCACACGTAGTCGGAGGACGTCGAAATTAGATCAATTAGCTTAATTCATGCTCTTTATTATCTGGCTCTGGTAACGTAATAAAATTATTATTCTATGCAGTAGAATAGTTGTGCCACCGGAACTAGGAAGTAATATTTAATTCTTCAATTATCCCAATGACCCTCGGGGCTTTATTACCGGTCTGGTTTTCAAGAGACAGAAAAAAAAATGGATAAAGCGAATATACTGGTTTTATTTATCGCAGTTTTACGCCGTAGCTTCGAAAGCTTTGGATTGTGACCTCTGCAGCTGGTCCAAATGCAGTGTGACGTATATTGATTGATTCTATCCGGGCAAGAGAATCGATAAAAAATTGAAAAAAATCAGAATTAAAAATAAAAAGCGTGGTTCAAGAATTATAATTGAAAGTAGGATAAGTGCCATCGACGTATATAGTCGTAGCACGGAGTACGTGACTAATTGAAAAAGAATAGAAGACTCCTGTCAGGGGTAAAATAGGTCAGGAGGTTTTAATAAGGCGGAGAGAGTCATCAATTCTTTCCAATATCGAGTGCAAGAACCTCTCAACTTAGATATTAAGATAGAGTCTTGGTTCTTCAACGTAAAAGATAACCAATAATAAGACGAATCGACACTTTTTTTTAACTTCAAGTTTCTCTACTTTACAGAGAAAATAGGAAATCATTGTAGTCGCCAAACACGAATCTGAAGTCAGATTTGCAAAATTAAATACCGCGAATCCAATTTGCTGCGGAAAAAAAAAATCGAAATACATTCGAAGTATTATAAAAATTGATATACTAGGAGATTTTTTGAACCGCTGATAAAAAATCTGAGGTCAGATTTGCAAAATTCAAAATAACTGGAACATCGAAGGCCGGCTCATAGTCAGCTTCTTTTTTCACACAGTTGCTAGAATTTTCTTTCAAAATTTGACAAACATTGGTTTAACACAGTTCCTCGAAAGATTTGGAGGGGCGCTTTTCTCGAAACGAAAAAAGGGAAGATTTAGGCCCCTCGAAAGTCGTCGGGCAGGGTAAACATTTCCTGTAGAAAGTATATTCGGAGGTTTTCGGGTGTAGATAGTCTTTCAGGAAAAGGCCGACGTTTCCATTTGACACACGTGTCATCCGATACAGACTTCCGTCGTTGAGTCAAACGCAGATGTAGAGTAACGAGGCCCTTGAGACACTAATGACGACATACCTTCTCCCACAAGTCCCAAAATCCAGTAGCTTGTACTTCGAATAAGTGATTAGACGAGAAGGGCTAAAACTTTAGTTCCAAACCCGGTGTTAGCTCGCGGGCTAATTTATAACAGGATTACAAAACGTCTACGGAAACTAACGAGATAACTTTTAAGAGGTTTCGAAAACAGTCTCAATAATTCGCGTTACAATCGAAACTTTTATGCTCCTCAATATCCGGGTTCTAGCCGAGGATAAAAGAGGAAGGAGGAAAAACTGCTCAGATATTTATCCCAGTCTATTAATACGCAACTGTCGTAATGATTCAATCAGACTTGTTATTATCGATGCCTTATTACACTGTACTTCTTTAGAAAGTCACCAATCTCAGTTAATGCATTCGTCTCTGAGCTCCTTGCGCTCATAAATCCAACGCGAGTTCTGTTAAGGAGACTATAGGCAAGGCCTAGATTTGAAAAAACAGCATTTTCTTTCTTTCATCTATTGTAGTATAGGTATAATCTTTGACGAACGTTTTGGCGCAAAGATAACTGAAAAATTCGCAAAATTGAGCTTAGGAGAGCTAAAAGTGTGAGATGGTGCGCGACCAGTTCTACATGAGTCACAGTTTCCTACAGTAACGCTATATACGCCCGAACTTTAAACGCGTTTTCTCGAAACTACCCGTGTGGAAATCGATTTTCAATCGAGGAAAACTACTAGGGCCCTGCTAGGGCCCCGCCTAAAATCGTCACGCTCGCCCCAATTGGGGAAAAGGGAAAAGCAGGGGCGGGGCCCTAGTAGTTTTTCCCCAATTGGGGCGAGCGTGACGATTCTAGGCGGGGCCCTAGCGGGGCCCTAGTAGTTTTACCCGATTGAAAATCGATTTCCACACGGGTACTTTTTCTTTTTGTTTCGCCACGATAACTCGAGAACGCCTCAAGATATCGACTTGATTTTTTTTACAAATTAAGATATCAATTAGTTCCACAGATTGAACCGACGTCTGTCGAGAAAAAATAATTTTTTGGTACTGACATAACAATTAATGTCGTAAATTTGACGGGTTTTTTTTAGAATATCAGCCGCCATTTTCCTCATTTTCACGTATTTCTCAAATTTTTCGATTCAATCTAGGAAAACGAATCCCCTGAATGGAATGCCGTTTGGAAACTGAAAAAATTCGCATCCGGGTACTTGGAATCGTGGCAATAAGGGAGCAATTCGCGGAACGCGTGATTCTTTTTTCTTTTTACGAATTTTGAACGAATACCATTGATTTTCATCGACAAAAATGTGACAAACAATTTGAAACTGAGTAAAATTGCGTTTTTTTCTTCAATTTTTCATAAACGGCATTTGAATTTGTACCCCACTTTCAGCGGTCATAGCCTGCTTAGTCCCCTTAACGACAGAATCTGTAGCAAATATCACAGAGACTTGGGCTGGTCCAAGCAGAGCTGACCTCGGACAAGATTGATCACCGCGTTCCCAAGGCCCGCAATTAACAGACCCAACAGTTTCAAGGTCGGAAACCTTCGAGGCTGCTGGCTCACGCGGATGGGACGAAATTATTTCGGCTTCGAACTGACCTGAGACAACCTGGTCGGTAATTTGCACGAATTTCTCTCAATCAGTATGCCTTCAAAAATCAGAATCGCTGTAAGAAAAACTTTCTACACTCTTCGAGGCGCCAATGACCACCAAATTCGCAAGCTTTACCTCAAATTCTCTTCAGATTTTTTGCAAAGTCTCAATTGGCTCGATATCATCATCGACACACATGAAATGTACATAAATTCAATTTTGTGGAATATGAAACCGGCTGACGAGTAGCAGCACAACAGCCTCCGGTGTTACTGAAATTCCTACTGAAACGGATATGAGAAAAAGTAGTAACGTATCGTCCATGCACGACGTGCCTGGCCTTCGTAGGTGTTGGTTATTCTAATTCGCAGTGACGTCACGTCTAACGTACCTTCTGAATAATTTGTCTCTTAGCAATCGTCGTCCGAGGGTCGCGAATGGCCGAAGAGGAAATATCTGCTGTCTGTTTCGCGTCATTCTGTTCCTTAAAAAAAACGTTTTTTCTCCCACTTTCCTCTCCTCTTCTTCTAGGATTTTCCTCCTTATATTTCCGAAGAGTTTTTGCTTTGTTTTACATATCCTCTCTCCCTCTATCTCGACTCCCTTTCACATACGGTGCACCAACTCACAAGCGCACGTTACACGAGGCACTCGTTGCCTTGCGGGTTATTTTTAACTTCTGAATATCCAGTCGGATATCTTTATGGGGTCAACACCTTCGTTATAACAGAGAAAAATCTGAGAAACAAATTTCCACCCGATATCGTTGACATTTTACTCGCACACGACGTTTCTCAATGAAGAAACGAGCGGAATTTACTCGGCGGATTGTTTCTCGTCACTTTTGCTCTTTCATCCAACTAGTTTGCAAACTGGTATCCTCGCGGTTCGACATTCCACATGCTAAAGCCGAAGGTCTACGACTGAGTCTCGTTCGATACGTTAACGTTATACGGTGTATAACGTAGAAGAAACAGAATCGTATTTCACTCGGAATAGGCAGAACAGAAAACGCGTTATCACCGAGGGAACGGTCGCACGGAGACTGCGGCCGTATGACAGACGCAAGGTTCAAGTCGAGCCCTCCTCCTCCCGTGGAGCAAATAAGTAACCGACTATTTTTTAAAAAGTTCTTCCATGCGTCATCCTCTTGGTCTCCTGGCTCTTGGGTTCTCTGTTTTATCTCCTTTCTCACATCGGTTTTGATATCGTCTTTGGGAAATGTCGGAGAAGAAGAGAGACGCGAACGACCTCGATAAAGAGTCCGAAGGTATGGACCTGGAGATAAGTGAGCCTAGATCGAGTCTTGACTTGGACACGCGTAGTCCATGAGAACAGAAACTTCTCGTGGTACACTTTCTACGTATCCTGTATCGCGTTTGTACGTAACGAGCAGAGTTCACGATCGTGAGATGCAGAATTTTAGAAAACCATAGGTTCGTTGTCCATAATCTAAAGTGGTCAAATATACGTTATCGTAGAAAGTTTCCGCGTGTCACTACTGAATGTTCGATTTCGCACCGAATAGCGATTTGATATCACTGATGTGTGTGTAGAATGTGCGAGAGAACCGTTGCTCGCAGTCAACCGAGTTCCGAGGTACTAACGTATTTTGAACATAAGCCGGCTGCGTTGTGTGGCATAGGGGCTGAACCCCCGCCTCTATTACCCTCTGCATGACTACCTGGGGTCCTCGACTCTAATATTCTTGCAAACGTTGCGATCCCCTCCACTATGTGCCTCCGTGTTCATACAGCGAACAACAGAACTTTTGAACCCTCTATTCCGCAGGGTGCAGGGTAATAATGAATCGACGCGACCGTTGAGTCACTGTGTGTCCGATAGACGCTGCTTCAGAGACCCCAACATGCGGGATTGTTATCTGAAAAATTTGTCACGTTGTTTCTTTCATCGGTGCTTGAAAATTGTGGCCATTATGGCGACTGAAGTAGCAGTCCGCGAAAAGCGGCGTCGAATTTTGCTGCCACGATTCCATTGCAACGACTTGACCGATAGACTTGAAATTTATACACTAATTTCATATCATTAGGAACTGAGCTTCTATGGAACAGATTTTTTTCCCGTCCTTCCGTTGCTGTTGTACAAGTAAAAACGTTAGTGTAAATTCCGTAAAACGTTATCATCCAGTAAAAAAAATGCATAACTCCGCCAAATTTCAATTTATCAAAAATCTGTTCCATAGAAGCTTAGTTCATGATGATATAAAAGTATTGAATAAATTTCAAGCCGATCGGCCAAGTCGTTGCAATGGAATCGTGGCAGCAAATTTCGGCGCCACTGTTACTTCAGTGGCTACAACGGCCACAATTTTCAAGTTACAATGTCCATTTTTTTTTTCAAATTGAAGCTGTGATTTCAATCTTCAAAACCGTATTTTTTATATATTTTTTACTACACCAACCCTAACGGCATGGGGTTTTGAAATTCGTCGAAGTTTTATGGCGCTCGAGACTCGCAAACCCCCTTAACGGTCCTCGAATCGAGATATACACATGCACCTGGAATCAACCCTCAAAAGTTGTCCAACAAGATGTGAATCCTGATCAGACCGCGCGTTCTGTAGTTTGCCGAAGATCCAGGTGCTGCTTTCACTCCTTTTCTTTATATCCTTCAATTTAATAGTCGAATGACTCAGTGTTTGACATTCTATAGTTTCGTCATTTGGGTTTCTTGATCGCCCACTTAGCGCATTACGATATTTCAATGTGTGAACACGCCGGGTTCTTCTTTTCAAATATATACTATATACTCTTCGTTCTTCTTCGCTTATCTTGGGTTTTATTCCCAATTCCTAAGTCGCTGGGTGGTTAATCAGCGTTACGGAGGGTCTTAGATTAACGGTGGTTAAGGTATCCCCTATTCGTATGGATTAATTTCTTTCACCCCAGGCCTGAAGGGGAATCCCTCTTCTCAACCTTTGTTTAAATGCAAATTTAGTTTTTGAAACTTTAATCAAACGTTCTTTTCTTGTTTTGTTGGTGGTTTTTTAACATCCTCCGCAAAGAAGGTACTGCAGCTTATCCTGTATTCTGTATACTATCTGCAATTTAAATTCCTGATTAACCAATTCTCGAATTTCTTGCAGTGTACTAGATTTTTTTTTACTCGACGTTGTTCCTATGTAACAGTAGAGAAATTTTCTACAGGTTTTGGTATGACACATCCTGCCACAAAAATGATCGTACGGCCTCGACGATGATGTAACCTTCGGAATATTGATTCACTTATTATGCCGAACGAGCTTCGATCTGAAATTCAGCCAGTCAACGAAAGAACGCGAACTGGTCGATTTTTGTGCTGAAATTCAGGCTCAAAGAAGCCCGAGAAATAGATACTCGACTCAGATCCGATTAGAGCAGAGAAACTCTATAAGCCTGTGACACATTTTCCAACTACCTCATACATACCATATCGATTATTTTCCTGTTCTTTCACAGATTCGATTATAAAATGTAAATTTTTACCAAGATTTAAAACTCTCTTTACCTCGATGATATACCGCAGCTCGAGTAGATTTAAAAGATCTTATCGTTCGATAAAATCAATTCATCCTATTCGACGATGTGAAGTAATTGCAGTGTTCAAAATGATTGATTAATACGTCAAACCTCGAGACACTAAAAATCCAGTTACTTTTTCATCTTTTAGTATCAATTATCACCGAGTTCTGCCGTCACTTGTACCACGTAGGTTGTAGGTATGTATAAGCCTGTGACGTCGTGGTCATTAAAATATATCGTCAAAAAATACGAATGTCTGAACGATTGTGGGAATAACCGCGTGAACCGCATGAAGTGAGAAAAAGAAAAAGAAGGTCGAGGCGAAAGAAAACTGCGTGGGTTCCAAATTTCCATAATGTGATTTCAACAATTCAAATACCCCGAAGGTTTTTGTTTTCTTCTATATACTCGTCTTTCTCTTATCGAGAATCAATAGGGGGAAATAACACTCGATAAATAATTATCAACGACTAATTGCGCAACGAAATTAAACTTTCTAGAAACCGGTTGGTGAAATATCGTACTAATCTGGAGTGGGTAAATAGACAATGGAAATATTGCGCAACGCACTTATAGCCTAGCAGACGGAATTGCTATAATCGCTTGAGCGTTGTTAGTATCGGTAAATACACAGAAATATGATGAACGTAGATCACCCTGTTTCTGACATTATGAGGATGTTTGCATTAATTGATATAATTCGATCATGTTTCGATTGATAATTCAATTTAGAAAAAATTCGAATTCAACTTTGAGACTTCAACGTAGAGACGAAGAGTTCCTGATTCTCTAACGAGCGTCTGCCCCGGTTTCTGATCCCTTCAATGTCGCCATTTTTGACCCTCGGCTTGGGACAGCTATTTTAGTGTTTTTCAGTGGGTTTTTGCAATAATTATTATACGAGGACTAATTCCCACAGATGCAACAAATATTTATATCGAACGAGTCGGAAGTCTAGAAACGAAAGAGGTAAATTTTGGAAAATAAAAATCAGATAAACTGTTGAAATGATCGGATCAGTTGGAAATATATAATTCAAAGAATATTTTCATTTCAATTTTATCAAAAAAAAAAAAAATGTTTCAAATTCAACGAAACGATTTACACGAAAAAATTCAATGAATATTTTCATTTCAATTTTATCAAAAAAAATGTTTCAAATTGGTTATTTTTGTCCAAAAAACAAAAACTAAGAATCGAAACAAAAAATTCTAGGACACCTATTAGATAATTATGTGTACAATGAACACGAGAACTTTCGAGTTAATCGGTCTAGTGATTTTCGAGATATTTTGTGTACCAGTTTTAAAAACGTGACGTTTTTTGCCCTGAATCGGAAAAACGTGACGTTTTCTGCCCTGAATCGTGAAAAAACGTGACATTTTCTGCGCTGAATCAGAAAAAACGTGACTTTTTCAGCCCTGAATCGGAAAGCCGTGACGTTTCTGCCCTGAATCGTGAAAAAACGTGACATTTTCTGCGCTGAATCAGAAAAACGTGACTTTTCTGCCCGAAATCGAAAAAAACGTGACTTTTCTGCCTTAAATCGGAAAAAAACGTGACTTCTTTAATCTTTTGCCCTGAATCGAAAAAAACGTGACGTTTTGTGGAAGGGCCCCAGATAGTTTTCCCCAACAAATTAATTTCTCATGGAAAGAGGCCCAGAAACAGGGGCGTTTGGCTTCATTTGTATACAAGGAAAGATTGATATCGACGAACGCGATTCTTCGAGAGACACGTAGTGATCATCACGAGGAATCTTAACGAGCCCTTTATGTAACGTCTGTGATCTTTAAAATTCAATTGTTCCCGTTTACGGTGTTCAGATTGAATTCCGCGTCGTTCTGACGCAGCTGCAGGGTCTGAAAATATCTCGTTAACGGTAAACGCGAACGTAACAATGAGGGATAGCTGATCGTATAGTTCAATGAATAAACGGGCCTCTCTCCGGTTCTTCCGTGACATTACTAACGTTACTCGCGGTACCACGCGTCTAACTTGGGTCTCGATCTCGTGCGATTAAACCCGAGTAGAAACAATGAGGTGCGTCGGACTTCTTTTCCGTTCTTATATTTCGTCATTTCCGATATATGAATACATATTTTAATGAAAAAACTTCCTATCCTTTCGATCGTATTGATCTTAGGTTGGGTCCGTTCCCACAGTTCGTTGGCACACTGACCTTCCTTGTGTATTTAAAACTGTTCATGCGGTTCGGGTAATTTTGTGAAACCCTTTTTTTTTCTTATTACACGCCTCAATTACCATCCTGTTGATTTCTATTTGCCGTTGAAATTTGATTAACTGTATACGTAGCAGCGTGTACTAAAAATTTATTTCTTTTTTTTTTTTTTGTTTTTTATTTCTTGCGATCCGGGAGGGCAAATTTTGTTTTGGCAATGTGGTATTATTTGCGTTTCTCTTATTATGATGTGTAAAATTTACCTTTAATCTACATCAGACGTGATATACGTACTCGTGCGAAAAAACGAAATTGGATTCTCTGTACCGTTTCGAATAATTGGATGAAATGAAACAAAAAAATCTGATCCGCAGACTCGTGCCTGATTTATATACGTGTACGTATGGATGTATTCATTTTTTACTATCTAGTCTCGATTTCAAACTACCTGTCGGTTCCTCTTAGATCCTTGATCAACTATACATATAAAAGCTTAGTCATCGCGAGAATAAGTCACTTCAGAACTCCACGTTTGGATGTCTTCACCTTGTGGAATACAATGTAGGGTAGTTTTCGCCAATTGGGATTTTGCATGTATTTTTTTTTAATTTCATATATTAGTAGTTTGCAAAAAAATAAGTAGGTTATATTTTTTCTTTTCTCAATTGAAATAAAATTGAAGGAAATACAACCGATCGAAAATTGACTACGTTGTGACGTCACCCATGCTAACGTATATATCTATATAATAATAGCAAAAACGCTGGAATTCAATTGCCTGTAACTTTTGTGATTATCATTTTTAACGAAAAACAAATTTGATCCAAAATCTCAATAAAAAGGGTGTCAAATAAAGTAACTTATACGCATCAAATAGAGTAGCTATGACTTTTTTTTAATCGAATGTTTCTAACAAATTTTTTTTGGTATCTTTTTCCAATTGTATGGAAAGATTGTCAGGTATTCTCTTCGTAAGCGATTTGTGATAAAAAGAAAATTCAAAAATGAAGAAGATCGTGCGGATCGGAATTTCCGTCAATCATATGCCTCCGTCTTTCTTCAGATCGTGTCTTTTTTTTTTTTGCTCTCCATTTTGTGTATAATATGAAATTTTTGTCGTTTGATCCTTTTCTATTACGTAGTCAACCGGATTGAAAGGTTTGAGATAGGATCAGAAAAGAGAATTTCTCGTACGATCAAAAAAAAAAAAAACGGAAATAAATCTCTTAGCTATATATGAACTCGAATTCTACAAGAGTTTATCATCAGCTTTTACGTTGAAAGGAAACATCTTTACCTGTAGGTAAGTGACATACCTACTGGACACTATCGAACTCCCTATAGACCTGTGAAGTCGACTTGCTCAACAATAACATGGTGGCGATAATTTAGGTGGAATTAAATTCCCTGACTTTTCCCGCCCGAAAATCTATTTTTTCCTACTCTTTTCTCAGCGAATCCAGATGATTTTCATAAGCAAATTATTACAATTGTTCCGGGGGAATCATAAAATTGAAGTCAATCTTAGGTACGATATACTCATCACTATTTAAAGGGCTAGCAATCACGGAAACTTCGACGGGTAGGCAGTCAGAAGGAAAAACGGCGGCAGATAAGAAATTATTGTTTTCACAAGCGAGATTCAAATAATTAGTAATGTAGTAATCACCAAAATGGTGACATGAAAAAAAATTCCCTGTGGCTCAGTGGAATTCCCTGACTTTTCCCTAACTTTTCCCGACTATCGGAATTCCCTGACTATTCCAGGTTTTCCAGGTTTTCCCGTCCTGTCGCCACCGTGAATAAGAAAATATTCTCTGTTATAACTTCGAAATAATTATTCTAGATAACAGTCCATGAATATTACTGAACTTATACAGCATTGAAACAATGTTTGACTTCTTACATTTATTTTTTCTATAGAGTTATCGTTTAATAAACCTGGAAGAAACGCTTGTGATTCCCCGTGACGTCATAATTCACTATTTCACCACCATATTAGAATAATTTAACGTTTCTTTATAAATTGAAAGCGAGAATAAACAAAAAATAATCGATCATCAGTCGATTATTCGATTATTTAGATTTTTATTTTTTTAATCCAAGTGTAAATCTGACACGAATATCGGAAATTTTGTCACCCAGTTATCATGACTTCATTATATATCGTCGTTTTAAAAAATGTTGTTGCCACTCAGTTAGTAAAAAAATTCCAGAAAATTGAGGATAAATGAAAAAATAAATACTCGTTATTTGTAGATAAACTTGGGTAACAATTTTTGAAAATACAATTTGTAAGCTTCGGTTGAATCGATTGTTAGGAACAATTATCGATGCAGTCAAAAATCGAATATTTTTGGCCATTCTCTAATAGGATGGGCGAGGAGTGGGTTTCCAAAGACGACGCCAGATGGCGGGCTCGTCCTACGGAATAGTGAGGTCATATCATGCCGCGAAAAATAGACAATTTCAAAAGTTACAGAACTCTGAATCGACGATATGTTGTATTAATGCGATATAACGACGTTTAATATTGTTTTGCTGGTTATGTGTCACCTAAATTAGTGTTTGCAACAAGACGAAAGAGATAGATCTGAACGTGGCGCAAATTAAAATGTTTCATCAAGTTTTCCGTCACGATTATTCTCCATTCCACTCGTATAGCTACGTATTTTCTTGGATAGATTTTCAAGGAAGTTATATAGACTAGGTACATGGATTGCGTCACGTCTGTCGGATAGATTTAAACGAAATGAGCCTGCAGCAAGCGGATGACGTAAGCGTTTAGAAACTCAACGTTAAACATACGTCGGTACCATCCACTCGAGGTTTAGAATCGATATGGAGGAGGAAAAATTTTTATATGAAAATTATTATGATTAGAAAAAAAAAGAGAGAGAGACTGGAGCTACTTGGGGCTGAGCACTTTTTTTTCGATACAAATGCGTTCTCTAGCTTATATATATACAATATATAATATTTTTTCTTTCCGTGCCCCAGAAAAAGTTTCAATCATAAACCAAGTTTAATCTCTACGAAAACTTTTAATAAGACTCGCTGAAGAACTCTTCTTATTTTGTGGCTGTTTATAAGCTTCTCCTCAACGCTATACGAGGTTATGAGTTTATAGTCAAGTTTCGCATTATTTCGAAAGTCTTTTGTTTCACAAGAAATTTAAGGGTTTTACTTTCCTTTTTTTTTATCATCCAGCAGATATGATAAGCAAAAAAGAAAAGAAAAACAAGCGGATTTGGGCTGACTATGAACTTTTCGATATTTATTTTTTGTTCCAAGCTATTTTGAATTTTGCAAATCTGACCTCATATTCTTGATCAGCGGTTGAAAAAACCTTCGAGAGACAATTTTTATAAGATTTCCAAGTTTTGTAGTTTTTTTTTTCCCCAAAAAAATTGGATCCGTTATTTTGAATATAGAAAATCTAACTTCAAGCTCGTGATTAGTGACCCAAAAACGTCAGAGTACCAATTTTAATCAAGATCCAAGTGTTTTTAGTTTTTTTTTTTTGCGAAATAGTCGGACCAGAAAACGCGGAAATCCAGTGAAAATTCGACTTTTAATTTTCAGAGCGATTAGAATGACCTCCTACTTTCTCTGAATGAAAAGTTTCACAAAATAAGGTCAGAATTATCTCTAAAAGACTTTTCCCATGACACCTTGAAGGTAGATATAATTAAACTCAGGATAGTGAAAATGTTCAGGGACCGTATAACATCTTCGTGACTGTTAATTAACTAGGTGATACAGTGTACCAGGAAATGGCTGATCATTTACATACTAGATTTAAACCGAGGTGAAGAGATAAATCTAAATCTCTAACCCAACGTCACAGATTTGCAAAAATGCTGACTTTCCCATTACCTCATTTTTTTTTTTTTTTTGCTTTGCGTTTCTTTTTCGTAAAGAGGAAATGTTTATCCGAAAATCTGGTTCCCTGCCCAACCGCTTGCAGAATAGTTGAGTATATTCGCGGGAAACGGGGGTTTCAAGGTAGGTAAAGGTTGTCTGAGATTGAAACCTGCACTCGCGGTTGGTATTTATGTACCGTCTACCGATGCCTGTATCTATGTATTTACTCACAGTACCTACATCTTTATGTACATCGATAAAACATACTCAGCGATTTTCTTTACATTGGAATCTACACTGCAGCAGTCGGTTCAGACGAGCTTATGTATATCTATGTAACTCATGTATATTCAACGTCAGGTAAGTTCGTTGACACTTCCGGTATACGTCTCGAAAAATTTCTTCCATAAAAAAGTATTAAAAAAATTTGCAAAATTTGAAGAAGAAAAGTAGAAGAATAGGAAAATTTTAGGTACAAGGAAATAATTTGTGAATTCAATATTGAATTACTTTCCCTCATTTATAATTTTTTTTCAAATTTCTTGATCAAAATTCGAGGTCATACCACCTATCACCAAAAAATGTAGAATACATTCGATGCATTGATGGAAAAATGGTTTTTGTTTGAATAAGCCACAGAGATTAACGGTGGGATTGATTTTTTCGCTGGACAATAATTTTTTTTGTTTTTTTTTTCTAACAAACTGAAAGATTTCCTGATTTTTCAGACCATTTTTTCCAATTATTCTCCTTCTATCATATCTCCTCACAACAATAAAAAATTGAATCCTCCTAAAAATAATAACTATTATTCTGAATAAGATGATCCTTGGTTCTTTTTTTTATCTTTTTTTTCAAACGTTCTAAAATTAGTGTAAATAATCATTATAGAGATTTTTCTATACTTCCATTTCACATTTATACAGATTCATTCGCATTGATTTGATTAACGAGTATAAAAAATCGAATATTTTGTAGCAAAGTTTCTGAGAAAACCAAAGAAATAAAATTATCATCGTTTGAAAATGTCCTAAATTCGTCGTCCCAGTTAATGAAGGAATAGAATATTTTCAACTGATTCATTTTCTGACCGAGAAATTGAAATCTTTTTTGCAATTGAAATACAATTTCGAAAAAAAAAAAAATTGAAAATATCGTCTAATTTCTTCAGAAACTTGCGAAAGCGTAAAAAAAAAACTTTCACAGCAGAGTTTCTTTCCCAGCTTCTCACGTGACGTAAAAAGGGTTATAAATATATCTTGTAAGTTTTAGACTGAAGGTATGAGGCGTTCACCCTCCCCAAAGTCTGGAGATTGTAAATGATTGATTTTATACGTAAGCCAGCTTTCTCGATTGCTTCCGAGCTTCTCCTTCTTTCTTTCTATAACTTTTTTTCTTCTTATTTATTTTTTTTTTTTTATTATACCCCCTATTTCCCTCCCCCTATTCATAAATTACGTACCCCGCGTACTCCGTGAGTAAGTTTTAAAGGCAGCAATTTTTATCTCTCGAGAGCAAGTAATTTACAAGACAAGAACACCTGGATCCTCGAGTATGATGAAGAAAATGAAAAAAAAAAAATTTAATTGAAAAAATATAAAATTGCGGGTAATTGATCACCGACCTGTAATAAAATTACATCTTCTTTATGAATCAGTTGACAAATTATTCATCTATAACTATACTTGTGTAATATAAATTGTTAAAGAAAGTTTTTATTTCTTATATTGTAAAATAATGTTTATAATAGATAATAAAGAAGAAAATAAAAACCAAGCTATAATGAAATTTCATTCGATATTCCCCCCCCCCCCCATCTAATAACGCTCTGCTTTTCTAGATTCTAGATTCTGCTCACCCTTTTTTGTCTCTGAGAATGAATAAAGATTAAACTTATTCTTCCCCACGAAGATCAAAGCTTTGTTTCAACTAATTTTTTTCATCCAAATACGGTTTATATTCATGTATAATTCAAAGTTGATTATAAATAAAACTTCGTTTGTTCATTATTCTGGTAGCTTGATTTCGAATGCATAATATTAGCGAGCTGTACGAGCAGCAGCCTGCAAAAATGAGGAAGCTGAGGAAATTGAGTTGACAAAAAAAAAAAAAAGAAAAATTCGATCTCGAGATTATAGAGCGAAACTAAGTATCATGACGCTGTATCTCACTAGAAGAAACTTGAGATAAATTAAGACACACACTAATGACTAATTTAATTTTTCTTCTCCTATCGTAAAATACTCGAGATTCTCTTTACATCGAGCAATTAATATCGCGATCGAACTATAGACTAGTTTGAAAACTTTTATAAATCAGAATAAAAAAACTTGACGTAATTATAAAAGGGTTGATGAAACTTTTCGATATAATAGTGGCGCCTCGAGACTGTAGTGCGAAAATGAAGTCTGCATAGAAGAGAAGAGAATTAAGCCAATGACAGTGAGTCAGAGGTGAGCTTATTTTCCATTATAATTCACGCAAATTCTCTTTCAGCTAATCAAACAACCGAGCAATAAAAAAGGCAATCGAGCGATCAGATTAACGCAGATCCGCGAAATATCGAGTGTTTGCAGAAAACACGATCGAACCACAACGATCGGATGTACAGAGTGACAATCAGCAAAAAGCTTGACAATTTCTGCTAATGATTATCCGTTCGTAGAATAATTCATCCGTGAAACAGAACCGCAGTCGTTTCTCCGCAAATATGAACAAATTGAAAACTGGTGTAGAAATATCGTTCAAATTCCCTTGGGGCGATGAGTTTAATCGTGACAATGTTTCACTTTTTCCATGACTGTCATATAACATGGTGGCGACAATTTCACTGAAAGGAAATTTCCCATCTCTTTTTCGAAAGAAAAAAAATCCCAAAATGAATTTCAAGTTGTTTCAGTGCATAAAAAGCAAGATAGTATGGACCTAGATTTTAACAAGTGTAATTCTGTAGATGATACCATTTATCACAAAAAACAAGTACGAGAAAAAAATTTCCTGATTATTCCCAGTTTTTCCGCCGAGACGGCACCATGTATAATTTCCGGAAATACAGAAACAAGGATAGACAAGGATACCGCGGGGTGAAAGGTGAATGTTGAGAAGAGGGTATTTGTATTTACGCGATCTTGACCTACGTGGTTGAAGAGGGTTTCTTTGAGACGTCAGTCAGTACATAAGACAGAGTTTTTCCGCGACCCCCTATAGAGGATATTTTCTAGAGACTCGTACGTCTTATGAGGTTACATCCGTATTTCCTCTTCGACGAGCATTCGCCGGGGTATTTGCATGACTGGCGAGGACATCCCACTGGGATTTCATCCACATTGGTTTTTCTTTTGGGGTTTGTCCGCCCCCCGACTCCCATCCGGTAGTCGGCAGGCAGACACGTTGTGGCATCCGCACCGAAAATAAGCTGTGGCTTTAGCTCTTCTATATACGTGTTCGGTCGGTGTAGCTGAGAGCTGAGCTCGGTGAAAATTTCACATTTTTCAAATTCAAACAGTTTTACATATATTAAAAAAAGTAGGTGCCAATACATTGACGCATTCATGTTATTTTTTGATAACGGTGAATGAAGCAGTTTTTTTTTTGTTTCTGGACTTTCGTTCAACTTATGTATTTATTTATTGTATTTTATATATCAATAACTTTTAGGGTTTGGAGGGGGACGTTCAAAAAATAATTTTTCCAATTTTTTCTAATAACAAATGGTGGCGTAAAAATGAAATACATGTTTCTTTTTAAATGGGAACATGACTTATTTTGAACAAAAAATCTGTTAGGTCAAAACTAACATCTTGTGTAGAAAACATTTTTCAATTGTTATTAACAATTGTACATGTTTGGCACGCACGCACGCATACACGCTGCATACATGCACACACACACACACGCAAGACATGAACAATTGTTGATAACAATTGAAAAATGTTTCCTACAAAAGTAGTTAGTTTTGACCTAACAGATTTTTCGTTGAACAAAACAAGTCATGTTCCCATTTAAAAAAAACGTTCTTCAATTTTATGCCAGCATTTTTTAATAGAAAAAATTTTAAAAAATTATTTTTGCCGTCCCCCTCTAAACCCTAAAAGTTTAATATTATTTATTACTCGATCCGAACAGTACTTTCCGAGATAAATCAGGTGTAAGATTAAAATGGTATAGCGTTCACATGCGATTGAGACATCTCGACCAGAAAGAATAGCAAACATATTTACGTATCATCGTGACATATTTATATAAATAAAGGGTATATTCAAACAAATACGTTACACCTGCGATAACGTTGGAACATAGAACTATGCGATCTATTAATATAGTATATCTGGTATCTGTGAAAATGTGTTTCTGTACCATATTCAATAAATGAAATGACATTCCTACTCTATATCAACCGTGTTTCACATCGTACCGAATTGTTTTTGTCGATTAGATTTCTGAACATGGTTATTATATAATTAGGATTCAAAATTCATATAATACATGATGAAAAAAAAATCAAAATTCTCATGTCAACACATATGAAATATGTAACTGTGGTTATTATATGATCAAAATTGAAGATTCACATAATATATGATAAAAATATAAAAATTCACATATAAACACATATGAAATATGTAACTGTGGTTATTATATGATCAAAATTCAAGATTCACATAATATATATGATAAAAAAATATTAAAATTCACATATAAACACATATGAAATATGTGACTATGGTTATTATATGATGAGGATTCAAAATTCATATGATATATGATGAAATAAAATCAAGTTTCACATATAAACACATATGAAATACGTAACAATGGTTATTGGATGATTAGAATTCAGAATTCATATAATACATGACGAAAAAAAATCAAAATTCTCATATCAACAAATATGAAATATGTAATATTTGGTTATTATATCGCGTGTCTAATGACATAAGGACGTAAGCGCCATTATACGACCTTTTGCTGTTTATAATGGCATAAAGTCGTATAATTTTTTTTTTCACGCCAATCGCTCTGAAAACGTTCGAAACGTATAGATCAATTGAAATTACGAGATCGAAAATGTAAGTGCAAAAGGTCGTAAGTTGGGCGGATACGTCGTTCTGTTATTATAATTTATAGGGAAAATTAAAAAACATCGTAAAGGCAAAACGTCGTAAGCGCCAAATTTTATTTTATTTTTTTTTCACGATTTTTTCAAATAGCCGTGAAATCTCGTGAAACGCAAAGAAAAATCGAAATCGACGTCGTTTCAAAAATTTCGATAAAAAATATTCGTCGTTAACTGCAGAAGGTCGTAAGCGCCCAACTTACGACCTTTTGCAGTTACATTTTTCGAACTCGTAATTTCAATTGATCTATACGTTTTGACCGTTTTCAGAGCGAATGACGTGAAAAAAAAAAATTATACGACCTTTTGCCACCAAAATCGCGTTTTTGGCGCTTACGACCTTATGCCATTAGTCACGCGATATGATCAAAATTCAAGATTCACATAATATATGATAAAAAAAAAAATATTAAAATTAACATTTAAACGACATTTCGACATGGTTTTCGAGCCTCTAGGTAGACGTGGCCCCTCTTATGATACCTGATGCGCCTGAATAACGCAGCCCGACGACACTGAAGTAGACCGTAAAGTATATCTACTCGGCGTCGATATATGAAAATTTGTTGGATCTTTGGATCACTCGGTGTCTATTGTACGTCCTGTTTTTGCATGTTCTACTGTCCAGTGTGGCACAGTTTTGGAATCTGTTACAATGTGCATATATACCGAGTACATACATGTGAAAGTGGTTTCCTAATCACGAGGCAGAGAACTTGGCGTATTATGCCATTTTCATAGTATCTCCAGTCGACCTTTGTGCTATACGAACGAATTCAATGGGACATTGTACACGTAGAGAGAAATGTATTACGTTCACCAGATAATACAGAGTTATCAGCACATTGACGTTTCAGAAGCAACTCGAGATATTACCTCGGAAGGTGGAAGGTTTGCCAATGACAGAAATTGTTCGAGCGTATTGGTACCGGGGGATAAGAGGCATTGTACGCCAGGAAAATAAATTCGAATATGTCGAATGAACATATACTATATGTATATTATAAAGAGATATCTCTGGAAAATGACTCTTGTACCAGTTATTCTATAACATCAAAGAACTTGGGTGAAAAAATAAGCGGGTTTTCGCTGATTATGAGCCAGCCTTTGAACTTCTCGTTATTTATTCTGCTTCCAGCTAATCATGAATTTTGCAAATCTGACCTCAGATTCGTGATCAGTGACCCCCAAAAACCTTCGAGTATTGATTTTTTAAATCATAATCCGAAGGTTCTTAGTTTTTTTTTTTTTTTTGCAGCATACTTAATACGCGAAACTAAAACTTCGCAACTTTTGATCCAGTGAAGTCTCAACTTTTCATTCTCGATGTGATCACAATGACTCTTCTCTTTTCTATGAAAACAGAGAAACGGTAAGTTGAGAAAAAAAATATATATACAGTTCGTACGTAGTGTTAGTTTTTGACGCAGAACGACATTTGATATCGTTTCATGAGCCACGTTACATCTGCCATAACATGTTTTGCCATTTGTCAATCTTCCTGCTACAATTTCAGCTATGTTATCACGACCAAAAGAATCTAGTACGTAGTAGAGTCAAAGATTTGACATTAAGGTGCTTCATATACTGCACGGTGCTAAAGACTATTTCGGCAATAATCCCAACATCAATACCGAAGTAACTAAATGATCGAGAAAATTTTCCATAAAAATTTGCATTTTTTTTACTTATTCCCATCACGTTGGACAGTCACAGTGTTCATACTGCTAAATTCTATTCTTCTCCACGAAATTGAAGAGAAAATTTCAAGGTTCACTTTTCTCTTCTGTCTCAATGAAAATTGCAAAGATTTCTTAATTATGTGTTCAATATTTGTGGAGTATATCTTTTCAAATTCTTCACATGTAAAAAATTGAATTAAATACCGGATCTTGGTTGAATAATTATATACAATATATATATATATATATATTGTCGTCAGTGTATTTCATCCTTCGTTACACCACATTCGAAAAATTCTACTTCCTCCCTTACTCATATATAGAATTTTTTTTAGCTTTTGTAATCGTTATTTTTCCCTTGCGTAGTTCAAAGTGACACATCTCAGCTGTCACCCTGACGTATATAAACACGAAATTGTAGAGACACGTTTGAAATTAGGGAGATTTCTTTGCTACATATGAATCCGCAATCACGCATTTTTTTAAACCATTTTTTGTTCACAGAAATCGAGATATGTATTATCCGTATTGTGTAGTTTTTATTCACCTTGAAAAAGTAGCGTTTCTGATACTTTACTAGCTTCTATATCGCAGCCCAACCTAACGAAGACATCGATCAATTCAGTCTTTCTGTCTTTCCAAATGACTGATGATGTCAGGTCAAAGAAACAAAAAGGTGTGAAAAAATGGCGGTTTTTCTCCAGTCCTAGAAGTTTTCTTCAGGCATTATTTTATTGCAAAAACAAAGATGACGATAAAATCCGTATAACAAAAACCAATATGAATTTGGTTCGATTCATGAATGAAGAAATCTACGTTGATTTTGCATCATTGTAACCGTCGCAAATGAATTTGACTCTTTTGAACGTTTCATGGTGTTGAGACATGGTCAAAAGTCAAAACTGTATTTAGTCATTGAAATGAGCTTTTGACAGAATGAATAAAACATAAAATACATGCGAATCAAATTGCGAATGGAAGAAAACGTATGTCTGCACGATAAAGATATTATTTCTCCTCTTTTCCGTATGTTAATAGACAAATATTTGTCGGGAAACTTGGAAAAACATTGCAGATTGTTTACGATATTATTGAACTGGCATATACGTCAATTGCCATTTATTAACAATAAACTACCTGCTTGGTTAGAGAGCAGAAAAGTAGATCTCAGGGAAAACAGAACAGGCTGGGAAAATAAAAATTCTGTAGTTTCGTAACACTCTAGCAATAGTTGCCACCTATAAATACTGTAGCGTATGATCGTCAAGCATCTCCAATCTGACACTTGACTTGATCACATATTCTCGGTTATCAGCAGTGTAACAAACTACCTGAGGTAAGAAAATCATCATCATCGAGAACTTGAACACGATTTCTGGACATTTCTCAACCTAAACAATCTTCTTTATACCTGTTTTTTCGTTTTTCAGATATTCAATCATGCATCCAAAAATTATCATCCTCCTGGCCTGCCTGGCAATGGCGGTTTCCGTTGGTCAGGCCCAGGTTTCGCCCTGTCCCATAACTTCCAACACTACACAAGGACTGCAAAGCGCTACTGATTGCACAATTGCAAATTGCCAGAATGGTCTTGCCTCAACTCCAGGTGGAGGAACCAGCGGGGCAGGAGGTTTGTTGGGCAATCTCCTCGGGGGCTCGGTGAGTAATCTACTCCTTATGGTCGATGCAGACAAATTTGACGTCCATATTGATGAACGTTTTTTTTAATTAAAGCTTGGAGACCTGCTCAATGACCTAGTAGCCGCTCTGGGACCATTGTTGAACACTGTGCTGGCTCTCGTAGTGAAGCTCCTCAACGCGGTTTTGGCCATCCTGGCAGAGGTGTTATGTCTGGTGATCAAATTATTGAAAGGACTTCTGTCCAGCTCTCAATATCAGTCAGCACTCAAGAAAGTGTATTCGAATGGATGTAGCCAAGTCAGTTCTTACCAAGGTACTGGTGTCAGTGGAGTTCTTGGCATAGTATTGAACCTGCTAGACTCGCTTGTAACCACTTCCGGGGGCCCACTATTGACACTCCATTTGAAATTGTCAGGATTACTAAATTTGGGCCTAAGTGTTGGTTGATTTTCAATCGATGATAAAAAATGGGTTAATCGAAAAATGGCAAACTGATCCTAGGCTCCAAGTATTCATGTCAGATTTGACGATGAATCTAAGAACAATTATGAGAAATCGAAGTTATAGAAAAAATTACAGAACACAACTGTTAATTGATACCAAAATTCAATATATGTAATCCTAGCTATAGTCAATGCAATAAATATTTGAAAACAAACATCAGCCATTTGCCTAATTTTGTTAAACCTCAACCCTAGAGAAATGCCGAAGCCACCGTGTGGTGAAACCATAAATGCACTATCGAGCGACACGTTAAAACGTTGAAGGGAGTCGTAAAAGTGATAACCGCAACGGCAAAGCCCAGCCAAACGGCCAGATTACGGTTAGATTCGAGTATCGACATCCTGGAAATATTGCATTTCATGTCGTTACGATGCATGCATGCATTCATGCATAGAAAGTATCGGTATTCAAGAGCAATGACAATGACTCGTGTCGATCTCTGTGATACACCTTGAAATTTCAAAAAAGTCTAAGCCACCGAAACTCATTTTTGAGACTTTTGAATGGTTTTCACATGATTTTAAAGAATTTTTTTGTCCGTCTATGATGCACGGAATAAAATCTACCGGTGAACCAATTTTAGTTTTTCTGCTCTCAAACCGTTGAGTAAAGAAGCCTCTTCAATATGAACAGAGAATTTTTTCATAAGTTTATTTTTACTCGAATTATTATGAAAAGTAACGCATGAATACAGAAAAACGCTATTTTATTCTGAAAAATGATGAATATTCTCTGTTCATTTTGAAAAGGCCTCTTTACTGAATAGTTTGAGACCAGCAAAACCAAAATCGATCCACCGATAAATTTTATTTCGTGCATCGTAGACAAAAAAAAAAAAAACATAAATATGTTCCCAAAATCGTGTGAAAAATATTCTAATTTTTGGCAGTTTTGACGTTTTTGACATTTTAGGGTTATTTTTGTACCCCTCAATCACATTGATGGTACAAAGCGTGGAAAGCTTCCATACAGTCGATAAATGTCGAGATTAGGAGATAAAGGTAAATCGGGACAACGCAGTCCCTGAACAACCCTTTGGAACACGAAAAGGGTGGGACTACAGTCGTTCTAAATATCCGACTAACGGCGTTCCTCCAAATTATGCTCCATCATTTATTAAATCGTCTCAAATTTTATTCTTCGAAGCAAAAACTGCCGAAGGTCATTTTTCAGATTTTAGGAACACATTTCTTCGTCTATGATGCAGAAAATAAATTCTCCCGGTGAACCGATTTTAGATTTTCGGGTCTCAAACCGTCCAGTAAAGAGGCCTTTTCAAAATGAGCAGAAATCTTGTCGATAATCTTATTTTTATTCGAGTTATCACGAAACGAGTAACGTGAGAAAATAGAAAAACGCAATTTATATTTTTTAAAATTATGTTTATCCGGTAAAATTTTTAGATCCAATCAATAAATTCTATCTAACATCGTTCCAAATTTCAACGTCTATACAAAATACCGTAAAAGTATCTTTTTTTTATTTCTCCAAAATCGTTACAGCCGATAGAGACGGAATTCATCCATCGATAACCAATCCGATGCCCTGCGTTCCACCAAAGTACCAGAGTGACAGTGTTTTTTTTTTGTTTTTGTTTTTATTCTAGTAGAATCGTTGCACGGTTGAATAGACAATGGGCGAAGGTGGGATGGCGTTTTAAAACGGCTTTGTCGACCTAAATTTCGTCCAATGTGTCACGGACGCTATCGCTATCGCCTACATTGAGTTTGGAATTTGTTTTTTCTCCCACTTGTCCTGCGCGGTATAGAATATAGCCAGTTATATGAATTTTTAATGAATTATTAATTAATTACTGATAAAATTTTACGTATTGTTAAGAAAGAGCTGAATTCATTCAGGCATGAAACGTGTTAACCTTTACAAGTCCCACTTTGTAAGGGAAATTTTGTGAAAATTTATCCTGGGAATTGAGAGAATTCGCACGTTTTCGGAATATTAATGAATCTTAACGTGACTGCATTGCCGATGCCTTTTTCCCCGGCTTCTGGTCAAGCCAATTGGATCATTTATGTCTCAGTCAGTATTGAAGAGTAATTTTTACGTTTCTCATTCGGATTTGTACGATCCGAGGTCAGTTACACAGTCGCCTGATCAAACATCAAATATTAATTAAACGGCTAATTGGCAAGCAATATGTCCTATTGTGCTCGACTAATCGAGTTGAGTTTTTCAAAAGTCAATATGCAAATGAGCCGTAATTGAAGCTTGATCATCGAGTGGCAAATTTCAGCAAATTTCAGCAAAATTTCTTCAATTCTCAATAAATTAGTTAAAATTAATTTGCGACATTTCCGAGATTAATTCAAACCCGAATCCAAATTAATTCCGATTCATTCGGAATAATTTTCGTTAATTTTGCCTCATCTGAATGAATTCAATATAATTTCGTTAGTTTTAATAATTTTTTGTCAATTCTTCTCCATTCATTCGTAATAATTCACTGAATTCGTGTCGATTCGCATTGGTTTCGATTAATTGAAATTAATAATTCAATCTAAATTAGTTGATTCAATCCAATTTTTGTGCAATTCTTCTCAATTCGAAATAATTCATCTAATGCGAATTAATTCATATTGATTCAAAGTAATTAATTCAATTCATATTAATTCGATTTCTTTTGCGCTAATTTTTTTGCGTCATTTATTCCATGGACTCTAATGAACAGAAGTATTTATGCGAACCACGTGTGACCCACGTGGACATGAAGCACGATTTACAAGACCTAATTTATACATGGAGATAGTGAGTCATAGAAATAACGTGTCACCTCGTGAAGTGAGCTATAGACTGTACAAACCGCGTTGTTGGTATTCGTTGATTTATATCTCCAGGCCTTAAAGATATAGGTGAAAGTCACGACTGCAGTTTCAGTTCTCAACAATCGCTTATCTTTCAACATTTTCTTTCTTCCCAAATAGCCCGAAGTGAATTTTAGGTGAGAAATAAAACCCCTCGATAAATAACAGGCATCGGGCAGTAAAATATGATGGAAATATAGCAGACGGTCCTACATAAGGAGAAAAGATAACGACGTCATTTGGGGCCATTACCTTTCAATATATTCTCTGTCAGAGACAGACGAGAATATAGATAACTATTTTAGAGATATGGTTTTACTGAGGTATGTGAGAACAGGCATATAAGGGAGTGAAAGAATTTTCTATACGACCGAAAAACCCAAAGTTGCTGAGAAGAATAAAAAAAACTATTCACCAATTCATCGATTACTGTCATATGTTCGACACGCATGTTAATGAATGAAAATTCTTCATAGCTAATGGATTCTGATCGGAGATGACGATATCTATACCGGGAAATCAAGCCTAGCTCGTACTATTCAGCATTTCATGAATCATACCACGATATGATGAATATTATGACTTGGATTAGAGTCCAGACAAAAATACCCTGTGCTGTGTGTTCGGATATTTGAGTGAATGACGTGTCTCGCCGATGAAAACTTGAGTTAAAAATTAAACACAGGCTATAAGAAACATATAAGAAGAAGAAGAAGAAAAAATAATACATTTGTACAGTAATTTTCCAAGTCTGGTGTCAATGAAGATAATGAGGCATAATTTCCAAGGCCATTTCGTCACACTTGACTGATCTTAATTTTATCCTTCAACGTAACTCTAAACGCATATTCTTGTTTTTCTTTAACTTAATTATGTAACGTATATATGACACATTACGAGTGTCGTTAGGGGGAATAAAATGACAAGACACACACGGACACGCGAAGAGACTGACATCCTGTTTTCTGTAACGCAAATGATAAAGAATATACAATCAAGTTGTCGGTGCTGATCGATAAGATAAAGGAAATCAATTCAGTAATTAGAACCACTATTGACACGATTACAACTACGATATGAAAGGAGTAAGTAACACCGAGCAAACCTTATCGCGTAGCTTATTCGGCGATTTATCCACTCGACAAGCACCTGGTATCAAACACGCACTGAACGAATCTCTTTCACTGCTGTAAACCAGAACCTGCAGAAGCACGTGTCTGACGTCTGAAACGCGTCACGTGACTTTCCACATCGATTACGTATCACAAAATACCTGAATCTGACAGCACAAATTTTTGTCCGATAACTCAAACACCAGAAAAACTGCACTTTGAAACTGACGATTCAAATTTTTGCAGACATCGGTGACTGACACGTCGGTGACGAACACCGTGGTTCGAATGCGATGCCAGGAGGCAGAGTGTAGACACCGTCTGACTTTCCTTCACCGCTGAACCGGCCAGTGTCTTTTATGGTTATCGCTACGTCACGTGATTACGGATTCATCATCCACCTTAGCTGGTGCGGTGCAGCTACTCCTCATTACCGAGCAGATATTTTATCGCGTTGCGGAAATTTGTAAACCGGTTGGTCAGAGTGAAATTGTGAAATAAACATCAGGCTGCTAAGTATAACGGCGTTAATTGAGAGTATAACGGAAGTAGTAACGTCAAACGCGGGACTTAGATGGTCAGGGAACCGCTCGTAAGGCTCTTTGACGTTCCTCCACGTCGCGGTAATCACGTGTCAAAGGCACGTAGTAGCCGGAGCCATCACACTCACGTTGATGTTGATACCTGGACAATCGTATGCGACAATGTGTGGGGCTTGCGGATAGACACCGAGGGGGATCGGGTTCGGAGAAATTGATGAATCGATTCCATCGGAATCCACAACCGACATGACATAGGTGTAGAAATTATCTACGGTGGAATTTTGTCACAAGCGATAGACTCGATGGAAATGTGATTACAGGTCGATAACTCCGATTATTCGATATTATCTGTGTGCAAAGCAGCGCTAATCCGGTGTCTCGTCGAGGATGATGATAAGCGCCAAAAACGCGATTTTGGTACCAAAAGGTCGTATCATTTTTATTTTTCACGCCATTCGCTGTAAAAATGATCAGAACGTATAGATCGATTGAAATTGCGAGATTTACGAGAGAAAATTGAAAAAAGGTAAATGCAGATGTCGTAATCGCCATTTTTTTTTAACACCTCAACTAAAAAGTGGTAAAAACACCTTAAACGTGAAGACAAATTGAAAAAATGAAGAAGAAGGTCGTAAACGCCAGTTTTTGGCGGATACGACCTCATGCAATTGATGAATACAATTTTTGTATTTGTGAAGCAGGACTGAAAGGTCGTATCCACCGTTACATACGACCTTCTGCTTTTAATTGACCTCGTATTAAATTTCGACGTTTATGAATGAATATTTGAAAAAAAATGTACGACCTTTGCAGTTACGAAAAGCAAAAGGTCGTATAATGGCGCTTACGTCCTTGTGTCATCAGACACGCGATATGTGTCTTGACGTTATCCAATGTAATTCAACGTTCCTGGATAATCGCATACACAGCTGTTACCGTAAAGACGTACGGTTTAACAGCAGTCACGATCGCGTAACTGGAATTGCGTAAGCTACTACTGCATGCAAGGAAACATGCTAAAGTTATTCACGTACACTAACATCAGACCGTGTTAATTCATCAGTGTTCTTCCTTTTCACGATTAAAAGATAGATTGAGAATACCGAGTGACGTACAACCACTAACTTTTGCCAGAACACATTCAGATTCTCATAAAACCTCACCGTAAGCTCTGCGAGTGGCATAAAATTACCAGCATATGATACTGAGAGGGGAGGTTTTCATCCCTGCGTGTGGCACCGATCCGGTCCATTCGGAGAAAACTTATTTAATGAAGGGACAATTTGTGGATTGGGAGTCCATTTCATTGTTAGACAGAAGCGCTGAGCGAAGAAGCCAGTGGACTGCAGTGTATAATGTCGCTTGCACCCCATTCGGAACGAGATTTCGTTGAGGGAGGTTAAATTCTATTCGTTGATACCGAGAAGTGAGAACCTCGACACAACGTAGACGTACGTGTGTGGATAGAGTTGATGGAACGAAACATTTCACCCGAAGTTAGAGTTTCCACGTTTGTTAACGTAGCTGAGTAAACTTTGTAATGTTATTTGCCCCGTTAGCAGTAAGCCCCGGAATGCTTGATCCTAATTGATTAATCCTTGTTTCAGAGGTGGAAATAGTAATTAGAAGAAGTATCGTGTCTGTTTCTGGGCTGCAGGTATGTCCAGTCGCAGTTTCATCCCGCGTCCCTTTTCCCTTGTCACTCTGGAGATAGCAATTCTCGTTTTTTTTAGGAGCGAACTGAACTACAAAAACGATCGTAAAGGGCGGGATGAAAACTGCCAAGCCACGTGACAGCGTGCACGTACCGGTTTTTCTATTTCTCTAACTTTTTATAACCCCGTCACGTAACTGGTGGGCTGTAAAGTTGCACCGCGGATACCGAGAATAGGGTCGAATACCGAGATAGAACCATCCTGCATGATCACTCCAAGAACTGACCAGGGTTGAAAAAGAACAAATAAATGAGATCCACACACAGGAATCATTCGGAAACAGTCGTGTTTAGGCATTACCAAGGACAGGAGGGTTGGTACGCTTTTCTGAGCACAAGATTCCCTCACTTTTTCAGGTTTTCCAGTCACTAAATAAGATGTTTCCAGTTATTATATTAATTTCCAAAGGCTAAACACCTTGTCAGCCCATAAATACTGACCAAGTTGACAAACTTTTATTTACCCAAGTGCTGAACATTGAATGTTCTTCAAGGAAAGTGAATCCATTCTCCAATTATCATCGATACATTCGAAATATACAGCATATTCTAGAAAAAAAAAATTGCTGGATCGTTTTCAAGTGATAAATTCCAGTCCCATTTTCGAAATTCCCTGAGTTTTCCCTGTTACATGAATTTCCCTTACTCTTCCAGGTTTTCCAGTAAAATAATACTTTCCAAAACCAAGTTCGCAAGTATTCTATGGAAGTGGAAGTAGAACGAACGAGATTTCCGTCTAACTGTCCAACCGATTTGGTTGAAATTCGCACAGGATCCTACTTTTCGTATCGCGAAGATGTGAAAATAAGCTTTTCAGCCCAATTCCACTTCCGGTTTAGAAACTACAGTCGCTAACTCCATCATTTTTGGAGACACATCAATGAGCTTCAAAATACAGTTTTTTGGTGTTGAATATGAATTTTAGGAATTTTGGGAGATTTTTCCGTTGCCTGGGTCAGGGTGTGAATTTCTAGAAAACAAGTTCCCAGTGGCACCGCTGAACCGATTTGGCTGAAATTTGCACAGGATACTGTTCCCATCAGGAAGATGTGAAAATAAGCTTTTTAGCCCAATTCCACTTCCGGTTTGGAAACTACAGTCGCTAACTCCGTAATTTTTGGAGACACATCAATGAGCTTTAAAATACAGTCTTTTGGTGTCGAATATAAATTTCCGGAATTTTAGGAGATTTTTCCGTTGCTTGGGTCAGGGTGTGAATTTCTAGCAAACAAGTTCCCAGTGGCACCGTTGAACCGATTTGGCTGAAATTTGCCCAAGATACTTTTCCCCTCAGGAAGATGTGAAAATAAGCTTTTTAGCCCAATCCTACTTCCGGTTCCTAAACGGCGATCGCTAACAACGTAATTTTTGTGTTGAGATACAGAATACTGTGAGCAACATGGCGAATCTGTTATCGATAATAATAATTGACCACTGACAACGATCTAGAAGACAAATGACTGACAAAGTGATGAAAGAAATTACAATTATGAGACGTTCATTCCATTTTGAGAAGCGACGAAAGGCTGTGAGAATTAGAAACGGAGAATCGCGTGTCTGGATAATGAAGTGTTTCTATAATAATGCCGCGTAATCCAATTTTGGTTAATCCTGATGTGTAGTGAGTGAGTGGGAGGGTCCGATCCGCGATCCGCGATCCGGGATCCTCGACAACGCAGAAGACCTACTTGATTAATTCAGAGTGGAGAACCAGACAGATAGAGGTTTCCGTAATCCGAGCTACGAGAGGAATGGAAGTGGGTTATATAGCCTCGCTGGTACTAGTCGGTGGCAATTTATCAGCCACAGAGACAACAACACCTCCTCTAACGTATTTGCTTAGCTATCGGATACCTATATATTCCCATCGTCGAATCTTTCATCCGCAGAGTTTAATCTCGACGATTTTCGACCCCCGTTAATTACAGAAAATTACTTTTACCTCAACAATTTTGTCACCCCTGAGCTGCTGCAGGAGGATAGAAGGAAGGCAGCCGCCTTCGGGGTATCAGAGTGTCAAGATACGTTCGGCCGTTCTTAATTGGATGGAAGAAACTCGCCAAGAATTGATGGCTCCTTACTTTTTTTTGTCAGGCTTCTAGTAATTCCTCGTTCCTTCCTTCCTCGCGAATATCCCGACCTTTTCTGGCCCATATAACTTTTCTTGGCCTCGAGGGACACGAGGAAACGAAACGACGTGTCCCCATGGACTATCGAAAAATGTGTCTTCCTATTTCACTATTGTTACCAGTGATGGACGAGTTTTGTCGATAACTCTTGACCGTCTCTTTTTTTTACGATCTCAATTTTTTCTTCTGTTTCCTGCTAAATAGAAGAGCACGTCTATCAAGGAATTCCCTCTTTGCGTCTGGAGTTTGCTGCAATCACCACGAGGCAAGTATACTCGCAGTTTGTGTTGAAAATTTTTTTTAACAAAGTTGGAAGGTAAAATCGATTACTTGACTCAACTTCACTTTAATTTACCCTGTTAAAATTGTAACTCTTGAAGAATTTCTTAGCCATCAGCAAGAGAACCGCAGCAAACCCCTGCGATCAACGATGTGGTTATTATTAGCTTCATTGATCCTAAAAAAACCCTCGGGAAAATAATCAAGCCGTTAAGTAAGCGAAGTTGATAGTTTTTGTTTGCTGAGTCCTTTCGAAAGTTCCGAGAATTATCATCGTTTTTATGCAAATATGTCGCGGGGTCTGAGATAAACTGGGGAAGTATAGAAAGAGATTTTATCCATTCGTTTATTCATTTAGTTCAATTCAGAGTAGGAAAGAATATAATTGCGAATGAAAGGTAATAAAATTGCAAAATTGTAATTAAGGGGATTCTGCGTACTTGATTTTGACTAGAATTTCATTTTTGATTTTGATTAAAAAATTCAAATTAAGACAAAATAAATGATGCGAAAACACTTTTGGCCCATTTTTCACTATGCAAAAATGAAGAAATTGAATAGAAAATACGAATTTTGCGACATCCGATTATCATTTTTGCATGAAACAAAAACGTTATAAAATATTTTTGTTTCTAATTACACGTCAAATCTCGTTATAACGCCGTTTTTTGAGTTTGTGCAAAATCACCTATTCAATTGACAACTAGAATATAGATAATAGTAGAATTTAAGCGATAACAAATGTCAGCAGAGTGAAAAGACAAAATAAGAATATTTATTAGACAGTAGAAAAAAAATCAAAATAACTGTTCTATATTTTCAAAGCGAAATTGCTTATCGAGGAAGACAAATTGCTCTGCAAAATATACGATTTTTCTATACCGCCATTTTCATAACAGAATTATATCATCAAGTGTTGTGACTATAATCTGTCCTTGGTGGCGATTTTTTTTCTCTTCACTGCAGCGAAGTAAGGAAAAAAATTGTTTCAAAGAAAAAAAAATGGATTCTTAATCAATTATCGATATACCTATAAAAATCAAAATATCGTATCGTCCTTTTTTTTCAAGAGCGATAAATGGAGCTTTTTCGAAATTACAAAACGAAATGGAATACCGATTGTCTTCTAGAATTTGTAGAAAAAATGAAAAAACGTGATCAAATTTTGTTTTTCGTTCTATACCTACACAGCTTTTATAATTTGCACATGCGAATTCGAAAATATTGATATTGATGTTAATCAGCGATCGCGGTATCATCTGTTTTATCAGTTCAGCTGAGCCAGCGATATCCAAAGAGTATTATTACAGCAGCCAGCCGGACGCCATGGCACACAAAACCGCAAAAGACTTATCGTACCAGAATTCGTGGTTTAGGATACAAATAGCCTGATCCATTACCCTTGGTCAACTAACGACGCGAGGAATTGCTTCACCGTTTCGCCGTTTCACAGAATCCCAAAAACGTCGGCTTAGCTACTTTTCAGGACGACCTCCAAAACGTTCCTGAATACAATTCGTACCCCCCCGAAATTCAATGATATGGAAAAAAAAACATTGTTTCATTCATTTCTTCTTCCATCGCAAGTCCGTTTTATTCATACTGGCATTTTTTTTGCGAATGAATGTTACCATTTTTTTGTTTCAAAATATCCAAAACGACTATATTACTAGAAATTAGGTTGATTACATTCTTCGAGATCAAATCAGAAAGAAAATGTTAATCAACTATTGTGTCGATGATTGACGATTGATCGATTAATTATTCAAAATTCAAACATTTTAAAATGACAAATTTTCAAAAATTTCTATGTATAAATTTCAACTAATTTTCCCAAATGTAACTGAAACAAAAAAATATACATTTTTCTACTTTCTATAAAAAGAATTCAATCTAAAATTGTGAATTTAAGATTTTTTGCAAAAAAAGAAAAAAAAAAGTGGCGTGTGCGTATATCGAATGGAACCCTGAATTCAGCATTTTTCGCGCTTCGGTTCACAAACTTCATCATCAAATGGTTCAATTTTCACGATTTTACATATTCAATTAATATATGAAAATACATGAAACAATTTGTTTCAATAAAAGAAAATAACATGAATTTTCGAAATTGGTTTCATATATTTTTCCTTTTACCTCTCCACGGTATCCACGCAAAAAAAAAAGAAAAGAAAAGTTTTTAGAATCCCCAGGCTATACCTGCACGAACGAAGTCTACACAAGGTATCATTTCCCTCATCTCCCTCAGGGGCTTTAGGATCACGAATAGAGACTTTTCTCTGCACGGGGGGTTGGAAGCGAGGGAGAAAGGGCTGTCCGTTGTCGAGGATAAATTAAATTTGTCCACCGGTTGTCCTCGAGTACAATGAGACCGATGAACCGCAGGTAGGTCAGAGGGGATTTGCGTCCAATGAATTTCCATATTTTTTTCGGCGACAGATAGAGAAAATGTTACAATATTTTGAATTCAACATAATTTTGATAATTTTTAAGAGCAAAAAGAGTCACATTTGGGGGCTGGAAGTAACCCAGGTCGAAATCAAGAGTCAGACGCAAAGCCTGGCTCCGGAAGCTCTGTCCAATCAACGACAAAATTGTCAGAATCAGAGAACCGAAGAAATTACACGACGGATTTTCGAGTAACGAGATGCGAGCTTAACGTTGGGGTGTGGACTAAATTTTCGTGCACACACACACAAAAAAAAAAAAAAAAAGAAGATCAGAGAGAAAGATAAAATTGTTGAAGCAGAGAGGAAAAAACTTTGTTCGTTTCCGTTGACTTTATTCACTGCTTGTTAATAATTCTTTCTTCTGATTTTTTTTTTTTTTTTAATCTCTCTCCATCTTTGTTTTGTCGGTCGACTTTTCGCAGAATATTACATGACAATAAAAAAAAGTGTAATTAGTCGGTTTTCTTGGTAAAACTTTTCACTCATTCTACCACTGCAGTCACGAGTTTGAAATCGACCCAATAAGTAAGAGCTTTTGGCTAGACTTTATAAAACAGGAACAGCGAGCCAGCTAGAGAAGAGTTATTATTACACTATACAAACTTATTGTCACATCGCATCGGATAAGCTTAGTGTTCAATTTTTTATATTCTGCGGATACTAAATTAGCAGTTTTTTTCTCTTAAGAAAAAAGTAAAAAAAACTCTTTCTTTTCTCCACTTGTAAAATTTGATCCGCAATTTTATTTCGCAATAAGTTGACGAGCGCGAAATAAATACACGTGGGGTAAAGCAAAAAGGGCGGAGGGTTTGGGGATGGTGATATTTGCTCGGATGGATCTCGATGTCAGTATGAACGGAACCGATCCCTCCGGCAGGGGAGTATACAGATTCGATAAACCCTTAATCCGGGGGCAATTAGCTGGTACAGTTCGCAGTTCCTCCCCCTCTATAACCGTGGCCTCGGGGCTATCCTCTTTGCCGTTGATGCTCTCTGAGCCGGCGAGCTGTGACTGTATAATTAATTTCGACCCCCCCTCCCCCCCAGTTGGAATTGCGAGGCAACCGAAACTCTCGGTCACCTGTTTAAACCGGAGACTATCGTATGTCACGGTGCTAAACACGGTGGACCTCCGAAATCGAATGATTTTTAGGGATCAATTATTATCATCGCACATTTGTATATCCTCCGTTATCATTTTTATTATTTGAGCCTGTATCTTTGTGGCGGTGAGTCCTACGAGAAATATCGTTAGGACCTTTTTTGTGGGGAATTTCAAAAGCTTGCAGATTTGTTCTTATCACTTTTCACCTAGGAGCAATCGGAAGTGAGATATTATCAGAAAGAAGGACAAACACCCCAATGAGATATCGAAACCCTTGACTTTCGGACCTGCATATCTTTGGAACGGTCAATTTTACTCGAAAAATCGTTAGTATCATTTTTGTAGCAAATTTCAAAATCTTCAAAATTTGTTGACACCATTTTTCACCTAGGAGCAATCCAGAGTGAGATATTTTCAGAAAGAAAAAAGAACACCCTAATAAGATGTTAAAGGCCTTGACTTCGGAGCTTTATATGTTTGAAACGGTCAATTCAACTCGAAAAATAGTTAGAATCATTTCTGTAGAGAATTTCAAAAGCTTCAAGATTTGTTTCCACCATTTTTAACCAAGGAGTCATCGGAAGTGAGGTATCATCAAAAAGAAAAAAAAGCGCCCTCATAAGATGTTGAAGACCTTGACTTTCAGACCTTTAAATGATTGAAACGGTCAATCCTACTTGAAAAACGGTTAAGATCATTTTCGTAGAGAATTTTGAGAGCTTCAAAATGAGTCTACATCATTTTTCGCCTGAGAGTTAGCGGAATAGAGATATCGCAAAAAAAGTAAAAACCCTCAATTTCACAATATGTCGTACGCTGTGGTGTTAAAATCGTTGGGAAATTTGCCTGCTAGGCGTGTATGTGATAATTGAAGTACAAATTAGAATATTGGCAAGATTGCCAAAATCTGTTATACATACGCAATTAGACAGATATAATTGACGTCCTAATTCTTGCACTAAAATTATGCAACGTTTCTAATAACGATTTAGAACTAGGCTAATCGTGAGATAATTTTTTTTTTTTCCCAAAACTCCGTCAAGACCTGATAGATTCCTAGATCCCAGTAGAATTACAAGCGCGATGTGATCCCTTACCTTGAGATGTCTTCTTGCGAAACAGCTCTGGGTGTTGATGCTGTATGAAGTGCTAGCGAAGAAGCGTGACGAGATTCTTGCGAATAAGCTAGCGAATTATTCTCCAACGCTGAAACCGAACCATTTTGTTTGCCTGTTAATGAAAGAGAGAAAGAAAAAATAAATAAACGTGTAAAAAATTTACAAAATTAATTTAAAAAATTCGGGATAAAATAAAAACGATGAAGATTTGGAAAAATTGAAGTCAACCTGGGCTTTTTTTTGGCCAAATAAATATGCAATAGATCTGCAATTCTGGGATAAAAATAAACGATTGTGCAATAATTCGCGTTAATTTTCGCAACAAGATATAAATAAAATTCTGCTTGATTCCTCGATTGGAATTGAATGATAAGCTTATATGTTGAATGTGAAGTGAAAAAGGAAAGAAGATTTTTTGTTATCTATAATTATTTTTTTCTTCTTGGTTTTTCGCGCTTCTTTTCAACGAGCACGTGTCTCGCACGTGTTTCTTTATAGTTATCTGAGAGTGCTAATTCTAACCGTGAGGTTCCTTCAAGCTGAAGATGAAAAAAAGTTTGTTTTTTTATCTCTTTTGTCCTGTCTCGTAGTCTCACTGAGTCACAAAGAACTCCGCTACCCTATGACAACTTTGGGTTATAGCACGTGCCATTTATAATTCATGGAATACCCCCAGAGGACGAGACACAAAGCTATGAACTAAAATGCGATATGATATTATTCAGTAGAAAAGATGAAGAAAAAAAACGAGAACAAAAAAATATACTGTATGTGATAATGTTTCATGTTTTTATTAAGTTACCGCGTGAAAAAACAGTTTGAATTTTTCCATAATTGAAAAGCAATGATTAAGCATGAAGATTTCTTTGTCTTCTTTCTGTAGATTTCTGTCAATTCATTTTTCAATTACTGATTACTGAAATATGTTGTTTTTTCGATAGAAGTTTGTGAACGATGACATAAATGCGATATAAGATCGCATTATTCATCTTAGATCCGATTCATTTTATTTGAAATTTGTAATTCCAAGTAAATTTCCTCAATTATTGGAGAAAATATCTTAGATTTGATTGATTGTGAGGATTTGCAATGAAAAGTAATTCCCTGAAATTTGCAGATTTTTTTCCATCACTCGATTTCATTTTTTACTGTTTGTATCATTTCGTGTCGATTCACAAAAAATAGTCAAAATTCAATCTTGAAGGCATCGATTCGTGTAGAATTTGAACACGCACTGTATAAAATATCTGCGACAAAATTTATATGGAATAGTAGAGAGCATTTTTGCTACTATCTTCAGACTAGGATCAGCTAGACTCTTTATCTTCAGCAACCGATCATTTTAAATCTAACTAATGATCCAGGTTATAATAACGATGATCAACACGAACTTGAAGATCAATATTCATCTCTGTGTTATTTAATTTTCGAGCCTAATTTTTGTTCTCAATTTTCAATTATTATTCCATATTGAATTTCCAGATCGAGTTTTCGTGTCTCGAGTTTCACCAGCTGAACCCTTCATCGTTATTCAATTTGTCGAGGGGCAGCTAATTGGAGTTCATTTAAACGTCCATCAATACAGTCTTCAATGAAATTAGCCGTAACGAGAGTTCCGAATTTTCATGCCGTAGTAAAATAAGGACAATTTGTACCGAATGTAAAATGCGAGGTAAAATGACGGGTTGGTGTGGTGAAAAAAATATTAAAAAATACGGTTTTGAGGATTGAAAGCACTGCAGCTTTAATTTGAAACAAAAATTGACATTGGATCTTGAAAATTGTGGCCGTTATGGCTACTGAAGTAGCAGTCCGCGAAAAACGGGGTGGAAAATTGCTGCCACGATTCCATTGAAACGACTTGTCCGATCGGCTTGAAATTTATACACTACTTTTATATCATTGTGAACTAAGCTTCTATGGAACAGATTTTCGATCAATCAAAATTTGGCGGAGTTATCAATTTTTTTACTGGATTATAACGTTTTACGGAATTTACACTAACGTTTTTATTTATACAACAGCAACGGATGGACGGGAAAAAAATCTGTTCCATAGAAGCTCAGTTCCTATTGATATAAAAGTAGTGTATAAATTTCAAGCCCATCGGCCAAGTCGTTGCAATGGAATCGTGGCAGCAAATTTCGACGCCGTTTTTCGCGGACTGTTACTTCAGTCGCCATAATGGCCACAATTTTCAAGTTACAATGTCCATTTTTTTTTTAAATTAAAGCTGGGATTTCAATCTTCAAAACCGTATTTTTTACATGTTTTTTACTACAATTAACGTTTTATGAATAACGAAAATGTATTGAATATGTGGTTTATATAATTGACTTACGTGGCTGTGGCGATAGCGACAATTCGGAGGCGGACGGTGGCGGCGGTAAAACGCCCTCCGGTTTAGCAACTAGAAGAACGACGCGATCCTGAGTCGCTTTAAGCGTCGCGACGGCTTCCTCGTGGGTCACGTTTTCAAGATTTTTATCACCTTGCTGCAAGCACAGAAAGTGTTTTACGCGGTTAACACAGAGAGAGAGACACACACATACATACATATCGACGGTTGGTGTGAAGAATATAATCTGGGGTGGATAAAATGACCCAATAAAATTGGTTGTCCTTTTCGACATGGTGTAAAGAAAATCTTGTGTCGTTTTAGTTTCATTTCCCTTATCAGAATCAGATTAAAATATATTTAAGACGGTCACGTATGGCTGACAATTTTTTTTCGCAATACTGTTTCGAATTTCAAAATATATTGCAGGATAAAAAAAAGATTCGAACCTCACAGATTTAATGATCCAGAATCGAAACGGATCGAGATATGAAAAAACTGACAAAGTGAATTTTTTGGAACGGCGAACTGTACGAGTCGAAAAAATTTCAGCGATAAATATTGAAAATCTTAGGAGTTATTTAACTTTAAAATGTTAATTTTGAGGTAAGAAAAGTCATTCAGGCTTTTTCGATTCTCTGAATTCAGCAAAAAGCATAACTGATTTCAGCCAATAATGTTCCGAATTAAAGAATTTATTCTACTTTACAGGAAAAAAAAAAAACTGTCAAAATTAATAACTCCAACAATTTTCAATAAATTTAGCTGAAATTTTTAGCAAAAAAAGAGATCGGTCATAAATCGATTTAATAGGCCAAATATAATCGATTATTCGATTATTACGATTTCATTTCCAAGTGTGAATTTGATACGAATATCGGAAATTTTAAATTTGGGTAACAATTGAAAAAAAAAAACTAGTAATTTTCAGTTGATACGATTATGAGGAAAAATAATCGATTATACTCGATAAATCTGGAGGAAAAAATAATCAATTATTTTTTGCCATTCTTAATTAGTGACCAATAATTGATAATTTTTTTTTATTTTTTTTTTTACAGATTCAACGATCTCAGAGGGATTATGCGAACCGGAATTAAGAGAGAAGAGAGTGGGTCAAGTCGGTTATATCTACTGGAAAATTGTGTGTATAATTTGTTTTGCAATCACACCCAACGTTTAATTCCGGTTAAGTCCCGACACGCCTGATTTAAATATTCAAATTTTCCCTGTAGAGCGTTAAAGCGTAGACTCTGGATCCTAGACTCTAGCCGGGATTGAGTCAGGTACCATAAGACCGAGGAGAACGGCCTTGCCGAAGGCTTTAATTACGGTGTTTAAAACGGGCCTTTTGATCCCCGTTTAGTCAGGCCGAACACGGAACAGCACGGAGACGACATAAGCCTCAATCCAGAAGGAATTACAACCCCTTCATTCACCCTGGGCTCTAAAAGATCAGAAAATTAACTACAAGCTCGACTCTTAATCCGTTCTATGAAATCTTCATCTCCTCCCTCCTCAAAATCGTGATTGAACTATATAATATAGAAAATAAAAAGAAACTTACAAAAATTTTCGAGGACATAACTTGGAAGAATCGAAAAACATTTCCTTCTTGTTTTTCAGTTTATAATCATGCCTTTATGAATCCATAATCGTTTTCTTTTTCGCTGTTTCAATCGTTTTATATGATAAGGAAATAAAATTATATGATATCCTCAGACCGTGTACATGAAAACTGGCAAATTATTTCATTGTTTGAGATAAAAATTGGACAAAAGTTGTGCGAAACTATCATCTAGAATGTGATCAAGCCGATTTTTGATGTTCATTGTGTAAAAAAAAAGTTATAAAATATTTTCTCCGCCAAAAAAGAAAAAGAATGCAATCGATTTTTCATCTCTAACTCAATTCTTGAAATTATGAGAAATTTTTGGATCGACACACAAAGCTTCCTAAAAAAAAACGGAATTAATGAACTTTGAATCTCAACTTTGGAAAAACCTCACGTTCAGAGCCTTAAAAGTTTCCCTGATTTTTTTAAAAGCATTTTTTTTTCCTGGCCAATTGACCAGACTAACGATACCAAAAAACTGCAAAGCAGCGTTTATTCTGTAAGACCAATGACAGTTACGTGGCTGCTATAAAATGGAAATATGTTATCGAATTAACGTTCTGGAAAAAGGTTCCAGTAACCATAATATATAATAACAGGCGTACGTAACATTATTTTACGGTTTTTAAATTTCCCCGAGAAAGAATTTTAGATTTATAGTACATAGGATGTCAGAAATACGTACTAGAAACAAAAACCTGTTTCCTGTCGATCAGTTTTTTTTTTTTTTTTTTTCGAAATTCCTGAGACTCGGTTTTCCGCACCCTTGATACCATCGCGGTGATAAAACGGGAAAACGAAAACATTTCAATTTCAGTTTATGATCGCATACCAATATATTTATCCGTGTATATATATAACAAGATCCAAACTCGTGAGGTATAAACTTTTTATAGTAGCTATAGATACCCATACATATTTTACGCGTTACGCGAAGCGTGAAATTTAATCATGATCACACGCGACGATGAATAAACCCTCGACTATATATATAGTATCTAGTACGGCGAAAGGAATTCGATTTTTATCAATGAAATCGAGAAACTTCGACTTTTTGAAAAATAAAAAAAGTGAATCCACCCTCAATTATCATTGTAAAAAAGTACGAATCAGGAGGTTGGTGCAAAAAGGGTATAATTCACACTTTTTTTTAATTGTGCTTTGTGAATTTCGAAATGCTTTCAAAAGTTCAGAAGTTCGAAGAAAGTCCTTTAGTTTTTTTTAGCAACTTTTTTACCATAGAGAAAAATTTCTTGAAAATTGACTACCTGCTCATTTATATATTCAATCAAATTATTCAATTACTAGAATAATTATGGTTTAAGGATAGTCTAGTCTTTCAATACTCAGGGCTGGTAGCCGTCAAGTGGTCCAAAATGAATGATGAACGAGTTTTTTTACTTCATAAACATGATGGCTACTATAAAGAGTAAAAAAATAAAAATTCTTGACTTTCCCAGACTTTTCTTGAACAAATTTATAATTTTTCCCTGACTGAAATCCGGACAAATTAGCGGTTATTCGAGTATGTAATAAATTATTCTCCGAATCAACGGTGAAAGAAAATGATCTTCGAGAATCCTTTTTTTATTTATAATTTATACAATTTTTACTACTATTTTCATTGATGAAGATTTTCGCACGAGGAAGAAAAAAAAATCGCTGGATCTTTTACTCCGTCTCGTTTTGTATTTACCATAAAATTCCTTTTCCTTGACTTTTCTCCAACTATTTTTTGGATTCACTGACTTTTCCATGACTTTCCTGACCATTTTTCGAAATTCCTGACCTTCCCCTGACCAGTGGCCACCATGTAATTGAAGTAGAACACAATATTAATTTGAAACAATTATTTCATTAATCTAATCATTTCTATTAGAATACATTTCCTCGATATGATGTGATACACAAAATCTAGCCTCAATTCGAGATCACAGTCAGAGAAATTGAGGAAAAAAACAGACTTGAGGGAAAAAAATGATATCTTTGCAGTGCGAAGTTGAATTGTGACCAAAAAAGTGAGTTGAATGATTAAATCTTGAAAAAAGTTGGAAAAAGTGATTCGCGAATTATGTTCAAGCTACAAAACTATTCATTTACCTAATTGCTTGCTTATGGTTGAATTGCGTTTTCAACTTTTCACGCAAGAAGGTACTAAGGTGACCAATTTAAACGGTGTGTCTACCCTTTTTTTTTTAATCTTTTTGCACTGACCCCCCTGAATTGTAATTTCAGCCTGTGGTTTATATTTACGCAGATTATCTCATGCAATAAAATATGATCAATTGAAGTAGGAGGAAATGAATGATTGTCACTTGACCATATCTCTGACTAACGGATTCGACTATATCATAATCGACAATTTCCTATTGACTCCACGCGATAGATAACGGTTCCCCCAACTTCCGCTGACCGAGAATTAACATTATAGAGATACACACGGTGCACCGGAAACGTTGTTAATATTCAGCTCCGAAAACAAAAATTGATAAAAAAAAAAAAGAAGTCAAAGACTCGAGAAAAAAAGACCAGCTGATCTAAAGTCACAATTGTGTCACTTTTCAGATTATTTCAAGGTTCCTTTGACATTTGTCTTCGGGACAAATTTTTTACTTGGGTAAAAAAACAGCTTTTGCATGAATGGAGTGACTATGTTCCACTTTTCCGAGTGGAATTTATCACTATACGAAAGATTGGAGTGAACCAGCCAATGGCTCTTTTTGGAAGATTGGAAATTTCAATCGATTCCAATTTCGCTGTTTTTATTATCCTTAGTTGAAATGATTCTTTAGGTCCGTTGTAGTGGAAATTTGAACTTCGAGTAATATAATGACTCGTTGAAATTACGTGACTGAAAGATATTTGAATTTGAATTAATGACAATCAATCAAATTCGAATCTATAATTCGAAGCTCACGCAAATTATCGTCAATCATTTCAAATTTTCGAATAACAACTTAACAATTGATTCAAATCAACGGGAAATAAGAAAAAACAAAAAAAAAATATATATATATATAATCAAAGTTCCGAATACCTACTCATTTAAATTATGGTGAATTACGAAGGATTATTGTAGAAATGAAAAATAATTCAATTGATTTAATGAAGGGAAATTGAGCCGAATCAATTTGAATTTAATTAATGAATTTCAATTATTCGAGGAGCTATTCACTCAGCTTCTAGCCTTCGGTGATTTAAGCTAATTTTCAGTGATATCGAAGTGCTTTTGTACGATTTTGAAGCGCTTTCTTCGTCTGATTTCAACCGATTTCACGAGAGAATCACGTAAACCTAAAAAATCACCAGCGTCACTCAAATCTCGATTTAATTTCTCTTCGATAGAGATATTACATTTTATCGTCTTTCGGTTTCCTGCTCCAAGTTATTTTTCGATTTCTGCCCACGTCGTGGATTCGGGATAGAATATACATAACAATCCTCAGGTAGGTACTTATTTATTGTCCCCACCCGCAGAGGCCGAAGGCTGAATTCCGAAGGCTGGAGCCTCCAGAGGGCAGTTGGGGTCGGTCGTAGGTGGTGGGTATCGCTGACGGAGGAGCTATCAATTACACGGACTCTTTTCACCCTAATCTATTTCTCCTATCCTCACTTAACCATCCATTTGCGGGGTGGGTATTTCTGTTTTTTTTTTTTTCATTTCATTCCTTTCTATTTTTCTCTCCTTCTCTTTCTCTATTCTTCTTTCAGCACCCTCCCGCCCGCCCGCCCCGTTATTTTACCACCCACGAGTACATTCTTCTCGATACACGCTATTTTCCTACCCCGCGTTCCGTGTGTCTACGTTGGGGGGTTGAATACTTGAAAAATGGACAAGGGAGAGTTCATTTTTTCTGCAAAAAAAAAAAAAAAAAACAAACAGCCTCCGCAGTTCGCCTCACACCTTAGTGCTCACAAAAATCGTTCCTCTGTCGATCAGCATCGATCCCATCAGTCTTTCAAAACTGAACCCAACTGATCCTATTTCGGTCAAATTACCGCCAGGCTAATAAGTTATTCTTCTTCTTTTAGAAAATAGATACAATATTGTATTTTATTTGGAAGCTTATGGATCAAATAAAAACTGGCAGAGAAATTGAAAATTTATTTTAGGACGTTTTTCAACGATTACAGACGATTTTTTAATCAGACAAGAATTTTCAAGACGTTTGTTTGGTTTTCAGAAAACTTTTCTGAAACGTCTTTTGGCTTTTGTGTATGTGGAAGATTTGAAAATATTTTCTAGCTATTTTGAACTAGACTATAAAATGTCTGCCGGTTTTAGTACTTTGAAGATTTGTTTCAACTCGTTAGACATTTTTGACACGTCTTTGGGCTTTTGGAGAGTTTTTGAGTCGGACGATCTCGAAATTTGACTGAATTTCGAAGAGATTTGTCCAAATTAGATTTGCAAACACACAAAAAAAAAAAAAAAATCGACTTTAAAAAATTATTCTTTGTATCGGTTTTCTTCGATTCCACCAAGGTTTGCGCACCTGATAAGAGGAGAGATAATCTCTCCTTGTTAGGTGAATTGTAAAATTGAAAATGAAAATTGATTTTGTCACATTAAAAAAAAAAAAAATTAATCAATACTGGATTATCACCTAGATTGTTATTTTCAATGATACAGACACACATAGAAAAAAAGGAAGAACTAGGTACACTAGTTCCGAAGCACGTTATTCTTCTGATTCACTGACTATGAATTATTATTTTCAAAACTTCACCGGTTCGATTTTCGCTCGATTAAATATGAAGAAATTTGAGGAAACTTAAAGTTAACTTTTTTTTTTTTCATATCCCCCCGATCGTACGGTCCGTGTCACGCAAGAAGAAAGGTCCATATTTTTCGCACGATTAAGCTAGGAGATCGTGAGTGCCATAATACCAAATGATCCGTAGGTACAGGGTGGGTATATATAAATATATATATACATTCCAGAAAAGAAGTAGAAAAAAAAAATAGGCACATGTGGTCGTAAAAAATAATAAACGGGTTTCTCTCCTGACTCGCGAAAACATTCCAACGACTCGACTGAATTTATTTTAAAAAATAATAACAATACTAATATCGAAAATGAAAATTCTCTCCTTTTCGTCTACTAGGTGATTCAGAATTCGTGATGAATCTTTCACAGGGTCGAATTCCTGGTCGAAAATGGCATCAAAATTTTATCGAAAAACGATTTTTCATTTCAATTTTTCGATTCTTCGATATTCCCTTTTTTATTTTCAATATTTAGAGCAAACTTTTTTCTTCAATTTCTGTAGAATAGGGACGTCAATTTTTATTCGCTTTTTTTCGTATGAATATTAAAAAAAAAAAAAGGGGGAACATTAACAAATTTTTTTAAATTCAAATAAAAATCGAATCACCCTGTATAACACATATTTTCTCATCTTTCAACTTTTCATTTTTTTTTTCTTGTTCGTCATTAAAGAAACGTAAGGGAGACTCGCATGATACGTGTGGAGATGTAAAATTAGTCGTATTCATACGCATAGAAGACTGGAGGTTTGCATGTGGTACAGAAGCCACGTTACTCTATTCATATTCTCTGGTTTAATGCCAAAGCGTAAAGCTACGTTATTACTCAGTTACTGGTGCAATAATCGCTCCCCTCGGACTGTCATTACGAGAATGATACTATACAGTCGAAAAGCTCGAGGCTAATCGTCCTTTTACACGACCGTGCTGCCATTCTGCTACACTGGCCCCTACAAGGATCCACGGTCAAAGTCGTTACACAACCTTGCCTGGAGTCTGAAAACGACCGTGACCCCTCCAACAACTTGGCAATTGCTTCTCCTCTTATTTTTTCTTCTTTTTCGACATTTCGTATCATTTTTTTTTTTTTGAGGTCATCGGACGAAAATTATTTCAGGTGGTTAGGGAAAAAAATTGCATGAATACAATTTTGAAAAGAAAAAAAAAATAACTAGAAGAAATGTCTACTCTATATTTCTATAATTTTATCCTTTTTTTCTAATTCGTGTCTCTATGAGACTAGATTTTCATTTTTGACATTCATTTTTTGTTCAATGGTGTCAAAATTAACACGAAATTTTTCAAAGACGTGTTTCTAACGTTTATTTCTAACACCGTGCGGGGGAAATTTTTTGTTTTTGTCCCTCGGGCTGACCTTCCGGTGCAACGAAATGCAACTTTTCGTACCTCTTGAGCGAGCGGAAAACAGATCTTTTCGCCCTCGGGCGGAAACGTCTTTTTCCGCCCGCTAGAAGTGGGCGAAAGAGACTTTTTCCTGCCCTAGGGCGCAAAATCCTGTTTTCCGCCCGCTCAATCGGTCTGAAAAGAGGCATTTCTGCAGACCAGGTGATGAGAAAAACATCGTGTACATCACGGGCCCAAGGCTATCTTGGCGAGTGTGCTCGCAGCAACTCGCCTTCGGCTCGTGCCGCCAAAGGCGCACTCGGAAAAATAGTACTTTCCGCCCTTGATACACAAATAACTATATCTTAATTAAAATTTGGAAGTTTAAAATCAGATTCGTGGGCTGGTACTAAAAAAAAAACTTGTACAGGTACCATTATTCACGAGGATCTGACTATAGTTTTGGATTTTGGATCACAATTACAATTTTTGGAAATCTAGATTCTAGGATTCGTTGCCAGTAACATAAAAAAAAAAAAAACGAAAAATTGTTTTAGGTTTTGGCTTGATTTTTCAATATCACGAAGATCGCAGTACCTGTGACAAAGACGAATTTGATCTTTTCCCGAAACTTATATATATATCGATCGTCGAAAGCTAGTAATGAGGCGTAAGTGCGTTACTCACCAGAGTGTTTCTGACCGCAACCAATTTGTCACCAACAATGAGTCGCCCGTCGACCTGGGCAGCTCCGCCGTCCATTATTTTGGTAACGTATATCCCATTGTCGCCTGGGATATGTTGATTACCGATTCCGCCAGCGATACTGAATCCCAATCCTTTGTTACCCTTGATTAATTCGATCTCGAGTAGTCGGGTGTTGGAGGCCTGTCGTCGCCGTCTGACGTACTGTGATAAGAATAATAATAATCATAATAATTATAATAATAATAAAACAAGATACAGTATCACAGGAAATCAATTTCCTCGAAATTACTAGTAAAAAAGGGAAAATATACCATCCACATCTTTGGGATTTTTCCAAAATTCAAGTATTTAGGGAACGATCGAGAGGTTAATCGCTGTTGTAAATCTTTGATACGGGATTTTTTATTTTTCTTCAAATCTTTTGTAATTTCTGTAATCTCGACGATTTTTCGCAATCTTTGTGATCTTTGCTTCTAATCAGTTGGAATCTCACTTTCATTCGTGTAATATTTCTGATATCTCTGTAATCTTTTGTGATCTCATGTGGTCCTTTGGAATTATTCAGTAGAATTTGTAATCCTACCAATCTTTAGGTAATCTTTGCAGTTTTTTTTCAATATTTCGCAATCTCTTGTAATCTTTCTGTAATCGATTGCCATTCTTCTGTAATCTTTTCAATATTTCTGTAATCTTTATAATCGATGTACGCAGCTTTTGCGGATCGAGATTAAATAATCTCATCCTAAATTTGAGAAAAAAAGGCTCGTTAGAAGTATCGCAATTTTCTTTATCAATTTTTACTTTCACTTATAAAGCAGTCTTTACGTCGACGATGAGTAAAGTACGAGACTTAATTGTATCCCAAAAATTCATTCAAATGTTAATCAAATCGTCATTTCTTTAACTTCTTTTTCCCAATTTCGAAAATAGATTTTGATAAAGAGAAATAATATAGTCGTCGATATTGTCTGTTATAAAAAAATCATTTGGAATTATTCAATTTTCATACGACGTTTCATGCATTATAATAGATGCGGTCGATAACTTTTTACAATTCGTCGGCTTATTTTTTCGTCCTTTTTTAACTTCCCGTTTCTCTGTTTTCAGAGAAAAAAGGAAGTTATTGTGATCACCCCGAAAATGAAAATTTGAGTTTTCACTAAATCTTCACGTTTCGAGGTCCAAAGAATCACCTCCGACTATTTTCAGTTTGACGTCTGTGTGTGTGTGTGCGGGACCACATTTTTGTCCGCGCGATATCTCGAGAACGCGTGGTCGAATTTCGATCAACTTGGGCTCAATCGACGGGGCTTTTCTTAACTTAGAACTGATTAGATTTTGGCTTCGATCGGATTAGTACTTTTTGAACTATTCAAATAACAAAATTCTAAAAAACGCAACAAAAATGACGATATCTTGAGAACGAATCAACGGATTTCAATGAAATTTGCTACCATATGGTTTTTTTGATCGCTGATCACGAATCTGAAGTCAGTTTTGCAAAATTTTCATTTGGCGTATTCGATATGCTGCAAAAAAACTAAAAACATTTGGATTTGGATAAAACTTGGTACTCGTAGGTTTTTTGGGTCACTGATCACGAATCTGAAGTCAGATTAGCGAAATTCAAAATGGCGAGTCCGATTTGCTGGGAAAAATACTAAAAACATTCGAAATCTTACGGAAATTTGTACTCGAAGGTTTTTTGAACCGCTGATCAAGAATCTGAGGTCAGATTTACAAATTTCAAAATAGCTGAGAACAAAATAAATAACGGGAAGTTCGAAGGCTGGCTCACAGTCAGCCCAAACCCGCTTGTTATTTTTTATTTTCGAGCCTTTTTTTCTCAAACACACGCTTTGATAATATAGTACAGTAACTATTTTCATGCTCGATGAAATTGTTGACGACTCACTTTCGTTACATCATGTAAAACGCATAAAAATTTGAATAACAAATTTTCTCATAAATAAATGGTGGCTCACCAATTTGACGGTGTTCCCGGCCCTCTTCAAAGCGTCGACGGCTGTCGCGTGCGGTACGTCAACGACGGAGGCCTCGTTCACCTGTAGGATGGTGTCGTTGACGCGGAGACGACCGTCGGCGGATGCCGCACCGCCGGGTATAAGTTTTGTGATGTATATCGCAGTGTCGTTACCGATGTGGGGGTTGTCGGTACCCCCGGCGATGCTGAAACCCAGACCAGCCCCTCCTCGCTCGAGGATGATCTCCTCGTACTCCCAGTCATCGTCTCCGTTCACCTGGAAAAATGTCAGATTGACGAAGAAAATTAATATGAGAGAACGACATTTTTTTTTTTCTAAATCTATCTTTCAAGATGCAACATTGAGAGTCTATATACTGTAAAATAAATTTACAAACACAATTTTGTCTTTTTTTTCAATTTGTAAACTTGGTGAACATGCTTAGTGATGAACTTTGCTACATCGCATTTGTATTTTTTTAAATAACTTCTCTGTATTAGAGTTGTCACAAAATTTAGAATATATACTCTGCACATTATCGTGATACTTTTCCAGGTTTTTTTTTATAGGAAAATTGTAATTTTTCAAACGATTTTGGAACCAGATTTGCAGCCTAGGTACTAGCAAAGTATTCAAATTTCTACGTAACTCTTTCAATGTATAAAAAAGAAACATTCTTAAATTAATCAAGTATTGCTTTTTTACAGCCAATTTCGGGAGTTTGATTTATTATTTTGTTTATTGAGGTATTCAGATCACAAAAAATTGGTTTAAGTACATATTTTTGAATAACAACCGAAATTACTTGAAGAAATGATAACACTAACGGATGCTTCGAGGTACTTAAAATTTAGTTGATTTATCAGTCAAAATAGTGTTTCGGGTACCATTTTCTATGAACTGGGATTGTATATTTTTTAAACATGTCATCTTGATTAATTAACCTACAAGTTTCCTTTCACGTAATTTCATGACTTTCATGAGGATAAAGATCTCGATAAAGAACGTAATTCAAAAGCAAGAGACCCTTGAAAAAAGTGAAACTATATGCACACTACTGTATCCGCATCTTTTACAATTAGTAAAATTCTTGATTCAGAATTTGATAAAAATAGTATTTTATTAAATTGTTGAAAAACAATAAAAATGATACATTAATTGTTCAAATTTTAAACGAATTATAACATTGAAAAAAAAAAAATAAAATCGATTTTCTAAGATGGTGAATTTTTTCCAATTATTTCCTGTTCAAAACTTCAACCTCATTGACTTGTCGGTTTTCTAGATCTGGAGTAAAAACCTTGTACATAGCGAATGTATTCAAAATTCTAAATCATTTTCGTTAATCGTGTGAAGAATAAAAAGTAAAAAAATTATCATCTAAAGGACTTGAAATTTTTCAAATTGAAAATTTTCTGTCTTATTTCACGACATCGCGCTTTGTGACGGTGTAATTCATCGATACCTCAGCCTCTAATCACTAACCAAGGGTCTTTTGGTTTTGGATCAGTGTCTGTATTACCGGCTATAACAGCCAGGCCTCAGATCAGATACCAAAGGGATTAGTTTCCTGGCTGCCGGTTTCAGAGGCAGTAACTAATTGTGCAAATTCTGTTCATGTATAGTAAACGCATCGATATATGTACACAGCTCTATATAGTTTAATTGATTCGAGATCGATAGTGAATTGGAGCGATCGCGGTGCTTGCTTGATATCTCAGCCAAACCGATCGCGATGTGGATATCGAATGAAGCCGATGGCAAAAATTGGGTCCTGGACTATTTTTTTGTCTTTCATTAGATAGACTGAAAAAATACGGCATTCAAAAAAAAAGAAAAAAAAAAATCTCACATTTCACAGATTTTGAACTTTTGTTCAAAAGTCTTTCATCCCATACGATAAAAAGTCTGAATTTTGTGCACTTTTGATGCTGTAAAATTCTGCGAGGCTAACAAAACAAAAAGTGAAAAAGTTGAAGAGACATTAAAAAAAAAAAAAAATCAAAAACAGCTGCAGAGTGATAAAACTGGGTCATTGAAAGGCTCCACTTACTCGAGTCTGTGAGTCGTAAATAAAGATTCTATGGAAGTGAGACAGTACGAATTTTCCCGCGAATAATTTTTTCGATCTTCATATCACATAAATTTCATAAATTATTATTTTAAGAGTAAAGTTCGAAATCGGAAGTCCGGCTGTTCAGAAAATCTTAATATTCTAATCCTGAAGAAAATCATCATTATTATACATCACTTTTATTGTTATTATTATTATTATCATTATTGTTATCAATATTTCACCATTTCTGCTTCTAATCTTATTAATTCAGCCATTTCGACAACAACTATTATCATTTTTCGAATTGATTTCAATATTACTAATATATATTTCCATCAGATCTACTAAACTGCTATCATGCTACTATTGTTAAAATTTCCTTCGTTTCTGCTAGAATTCCAAATATTTCGTTAATTTTGTTACTATTATTGACGTTTCAGTCATCTTTGTTACTATTGTCAATATTTCCTTATTTCCACTACTATTATCAATATTTTCGTAATTTCTGATACTATTTAACATCATTTCGATATTCCTTTAATTATTATCAATATTTCCGTAATTTTTTTTTACTAGTATAAATGTTTCGTTAATTCCGCTACTATATTGGTAATATTTCCGTTACTTCAGCTACTATTCATTATTATTTGGATATTTTTTCAATTATTATCACTGTATATAATTCAATTACTATCAATATCTCCGTTATTTCCGTTACTATTGTTAAGAACTCACAACTAATCGAAAACTAATCGTAAAGTTTCTAAAATTTCGTTAATTCCGCTACTTTATTGTTAATATTTCCGTTACTTCAGCTACTATTCATTATTACTTCGATATTTTTTCAATTACTATCAATATCTCGATCTTTTCTATTACTATTGTTAACAACGCGCAACTAATCGAAAACTAATCGTAAAATTTCCGATATTTCGTTAATTCCGCTACTTTATTGTTAATATTTCCTTTACTTCAGATACTATTCGTTATTATTTTCACATTTTTTCAATTACTATCAATATCTCCGTTATTTCCGTTACTATTATCCACAACTCTGAACCAACGATTGATCTAATAGATCTATGCAATCGGTTCCTCTTATAAATTTGATGTACCATTTTTTGAAGTTTGTTGGGCATCGCGACGCGTCTTGCCCACGACGATACCGTGTCTCACAATCAGATCATCACTGCGCACCTTGTGTTATAACAAAACGGCGACGTCGTACACTTTCAGTGTCTTCCTACCCCCTTCTTGTAATTTGGGATTGTGCGAGTGACACAGTTTCCACTGAGAACACAGAACACTAGACACACCGCGCGCACTGGACCCGAGACAGAATAGAAAAGGAGAAAAAAAAAAAACTACACAGTGGTAACGCAACTAAACTCAACGGAGACACTGGAGTAGCAGACCTCGAGTCTGGATTCTAGGACTGAATAAAACGCGAGGCTACGTGTCAACCTGACGATATCGTAACCGCTACTAACTACTATTTTTCTTTAACGAGCGAACCCGTCCAGGTAGTGCAGGCGGGCAGGTAGTCAATGCCAAGGTGGAAACTATGGAGCTACTATATGGAAGTAGAAAGTACAACCGCGACACTCGACGACCCCAGGGCTTGGGGAACTCTAAAAGCAGCAACAGCAGCACGCCACTACACGATTAATATTAACATGTGCGATGTGATAACGGAAAGAAAAAAAAAAAAAGAAAAAATTACAGAGCCGAGGAGGAAAGATCGATGATTAATTTTTATCACACGATACAATTAACCGTTCTCAAGATTTTAGATATAATTATTATACTTTTTTTTAATAATAATTTAGTTGTGGTTTTTTTCGTTTTTTTTTCTTTCTTTGTATTAGATAACTGGATCTTGACTTGTTTTAAATGGTTTTCGACCACGAAGGATCACCCGCGAGAACCGTTGCCCGATCTCCTCCTCGTCGACGTCGACGTCGTTTGTTCGCCAAGAGCCGAAAACCTCCTCTCTCGCCGGTCGAGTCACGGCTATTATAATATTAGAACCGTCGAACGGCTATTTTGAACCCAACTATGAAAATACATGGTTACATCGACCAGCGCAGAAATACACATAGCCACAATTCGGCCACAAGGATATTCTTCTCTCTCTCTCTCTCTTTCTCACACACACACAAATCTAGCCTCGCGCCAAAATCTACTAGGAAGAGTCCGAAACAGAACCTCGATACAGAATAGAAAAAAATAAATAAAAAATTTAACCAAAAAAAAAAAAAAACTGCAATTTTGCACGATTTATGTTTCAGGACAAGATTTTTTTTTTCACCCTAGTTAAAAAATCTCAATATTGAAGAATAGAAAACACATTTTTTTTTTTTTTTAAGGACACTGATTTTTTCATGTACAAAGTAAGATATAAAAATATTGAGTGACAATTTTTTTACTGTGCAAAAAAAAGGCAGAGAATTCCGATTTTCTCGCTTTTTTTAACCGACCATTTTTTTTGTCATTTCTCATTCAATTCCCGAATAAAAAATGCAAAAAAAATCGAATCTGAGTGTATCAAGGTTCGAATTGCGGGGATCGGGTTGTCTGTTTGAAAAAGGTCAAGGGGCTATCACGATGTAAAGCATGTACTGACACAGTAGCCTGATAAAGATATGAGAAATGGTTGATTGATAGTCGAGCGTAAATAGAGAGAGAAAGAGAGAGAGAGAGATTGTGTGGTACAACGATTCAAAGATGGCTGATATAGGGTGTGCTCTCTATAGAAGCGAAATAGTTTACGTTAGAACGTTTTAAGACCTCGGGTTTAAGACGAGTCGCGGACCTACTAAATATAGCGGATGAACACGCAGCTCTGTATAACGCTCATGTATATCTATGTACAATAAACAAGATTAGATCAAACAATTCACCGCGTTTTCATTTATCCGATCAAATTTCATTTTTCTTTTTTTTTTTCTATCTGAAAAAAAAAATCTCTCCCTATTCAGGAATTATTGAGAGATTATGGTTTTGAAATTCTCATAGTGCGAGTAGGCGAGCGAGTATCTATAAACTGATACGCAAGCTCAGATCAAACAATTTCCCCGATCAAATTTAATTTTTATTCATTTTTTTTCAATCTTCAAAACAGAAAATCGCCCTGTTTAACATTATTGAGAGATTTTGGTTTTTGAATTCTCATAGTGAGAGTGAGCGAGTATCTAAATCCTGATACACAATGTTAGATCACACAATTTCCCCGATCAAATTTGGTTTTACTTTTTTTTTAAATCTGTAAAAAACAAAAAATCGCCCTATTTACGATCATTGAGAGATTTTGGATTTGAAATTCTCATAGTGCGAGTAGGCGAGCGATTGTCTATGAACTGATTGCAGCAGTGTCGCATGTGCCAGCCTCCAGACAGACTAATAAATGTAAGATGAATAATGTGCTCTCGTGGAATCTAGTATAACGCATGAGGTTGTGTAATATGCATGTACGTGTATAGCTATACGCACATAACGCTGTGGTAATTCGAGTAATTTAAGCGATTCGCGTAATTCAACCTCATACTAGAGTCACGTGACACCGTGGACAGGCTACGGACCATGCAGATATATATCTCATCTCTCGATGAGGAAATATGCAGCTGATCTCTCTCTTTCTCTTGAACAGATTTTTTTTTATCTATATCTACGAAATTGATTCTTTCACTAATTATTGTTGGTCATCATTCATATGATTATTATTTTTTACCTAACACGATTTTACGTAAAATTGAACAACAAACGAACGGATCAAATTATGAAAACAGTTAATTTCCTCGCTTATACAGTAGAAATAATTGAATTCTCAGAGAAAAGTTGAGGATAAAGTTATTTTTAGTACACGATATTAAAACTTTTCTGAAGGATTAAGACAATATTTTGATTGTTTAGTTGTTTAATTATGTTAACTGAAAGTGGACAGAAACGTTTTCTGATCGGATGTGACGTAAGAATCAACAATTTCAACGCCATGTTGGATAAACTAACCTAAATTCATGTTTGCAATGATGTAAAAACGAAAATTTACATCAAATCGTATTTTATGTTCGATACAAAAAAATTTACTCGAATGTAGATCGAATGTAGATCGTAGAAATAATCGATATGCAGCATTTAACAAATCTTAGATTATCTCAAAAACTAATTTTCACCTACTTTTCAGATTTCAAAATGTAACTGGCGATGAAATATTTATCAAATCAACTTCTAGTTTCACAGATATCTTCATTGATATATTATCAACAATTCCACGTCAGCTTTTTTAGGTCTGGTCACTAAATCCAGGTGAATTACTTTCATATTTATGAACGAATAATAAAAAACGACCAAAAAAAAGTACCTTTTTGGGGGAAATGATTGTTTCAAACTTAATTTCTGAGAACTTTTACACTGTAGAACCAATTCCTCACGTAAATCTACTCTTCTTTCTATTCAGATATTGAAAAAAAAATTGGGATTGCTGTAATTCAGGTACTTCATCACCAGTATCAATTTCAGCAGAGGATTCTTCGGAGGCCTTTTGGGTGCATCGCATCAAATTTTCAGCCTATATGGATTATATTATATATTGTGGTTTTTTTCATACTTTTGAACGTAAAAAATTGTGAGAAAAAGTCGGCATCAGTACAATATCAATTGTAGAAAATAGTTTTCAACCCGAACTACATCTTCAAGTAAAACACGACAGTGTTAAAATGAAGAAAGATTTTTCTGTACCTACTGTACCGCATGTACAACGAGTGGAACAACAGGGGGTTTCAAACGGTGAACTCAGTGATGATAAAAATTACGGTCGACGTTATAAATGTGTAGAGAGGAGTAGAGTAATTAATAAATTGCTACCGCAGTTCGCATGGTGGGTAGAAAATTGCAAGGTAGAGGTATACGATCCCCTCCTGCCCTGGCAATCAACATTCTTCAGGCTGCATCCGCTCTGCACCATGCTGTTTATGCGCAAATATGCACTTTTAATACCATACACGTATATAGGCATAGCAGACTATATACACATATAAGGATGATGCTTGGATAATGTTACGTAATTCAATTACACTGATTAATCAAAATTATTACGCGTTAATGATTCACATTATCGATAAATTAACGGGGTACTATAACGAAAGGGCATTTTTCATCATTTCGAATCGTTTTCAAACTACTTTAGGAACACATTTTTTGTCTTTGATGCACGAAGTAAAATGTACAGGTGGACCGATTTCAGTTTTCCGGGTCTCAAACTGTTCAGTAATGATGCTTTTTCAAAATGACTAGAAAACTTGCTGATATATAAACTTATGTTCACTCTAATTATCACTCAACGAGTGACACAAAACGTTGTCCGGTAATTTTTAAAAGGTTTCCGTACCAAATCTGTTCACCAGTAGATTTTATTTAGTGCATCACAGACGAAAAAATGTGTTCCTAAAATCATGTGAAATTCGTGTGGTATTCAAAAGTATGAAAACGCATGTCTCGCAGTCTTTATGAAGTTAGAAGCTCATGACGTCGGTCTTTCTTCTTGGATTTCCTTTTAGACTCTTAGACTTTGGGACTGGAGTCCAGACCCTGAGGTACGGTTATTTGACTAAAGGATTGCGCAAAAGATTCTTCAACGGTGTTTCGTTCCTTTGGTACGAATATCACACTACCAACCGTCACGGAACGAAAACGATGTCACGAAGAGAGCTGCAGCGAGTCACAAACCAGAAATGAGATAGCATGCAGAGCGTGGCGACAACGCGACGCATCTTGCATTACCTACGTGCAGCATGAGGTGTACGCGCACTATCACACTCTCGGAAAATCTCGACGCAATGTCAAACAGGTTTTTAAACGTAAATTGCCGAGTCGTTTCATTTATACGTAAATTATATTTACGCTAACTAACCTCGTAGGAGAACGTATCTCACTACAAAGACGCAATTATTACTTGGCTCCGAAGTTTCAGTTTTTTATTTTTCGATTTTAGGCAAACGGCCCCGGTTTCTGACCTCATAAGGATATCAGCTACATGCAGTTCTTCTATTCTGAATCAGGGACAGTAATATAAAATCGAAAGCGAAGGATTTTTATTGCATTTGCAAATTTATACTAATCCTTTGGAGAGGAACGATCATGTTTTTGATCCATAATTAAGTTGATGATTCATCATTAAAATTTGATAAACTTTTTGATTCTCTAATGAACCTGTGTTCCAGTATTCGATCTATCGTCAAATTAGTCAAATGCTTTTGAGCGGCTTATTGCAATAATTATTGGATGAGGACCTATAATTCCCTTAAACATGTTCATGTTGAACACGTCAAAAGTATCTGTTTTAGTCAGAACCCGCAACAACGTCTAGAAAAACAAACGAAAAAAAGCAGATCCACTATTTGATCCCTTCGAGCCCAATCTCACACTTTGCAGTCACATTTCTTCATCGATGATGTGTTTTTCAGAGGGGTAAGCTCTCGTGAAATAGTTGGGACAAGTAGACTTTGAAATGGTACGAAATACTTTTCAAATGGTGTGAAATAGTTGTGAAATGGTATGAAATAGTCATTAATTGATATGAAATGGCGTAAAATACTTGTGAAATGGAACACGATCGTGAATTGATATGAAATGACGTGAAATACTTGTGAAATGGAATTGAATGCTTCTGAATCGGAATGAATGAATCGATTTTCTTTTCTCTTCAGATTTTCGACTATGGAGTCTCATAATTCTTCCTTCCATAGGGTCGAATGTGATATTGCAGAATGAAGGAATAGAAAAGAATAAAAACGGTACCGAGTGGTTCTGAAACAAGACTATTTACCTTATCACCGTAGAATTCGAAAAATGGCTCCGCTTTCTTCAAACTTTCGAGATAGAACATGAAAGAAGAGTATATATTTTTTTTGTCTTCGTGGCTGAAGAATTAGTTTTAGAGAAATTTAGTATCATTATTCTTTTCTCATGTTACACCTTTAAAAAACTAACTTATATACTACTTCAAAACTATGTATGTTTTTTGTTTTTGTTTTTGTTGTTTTGTACCACTGCTGCTGCGTACGTACCGAAGTATACTTCTTTTTTTTTCAGGTAAGGTTCAAGTTTCGGGCCACAGCAGCATATGGGGACTCTAAAATACGTGACAAGACTAACTTTACCAAATGCTGATAAATAATTTATCATGGACATAAGTCTCTCATACCGAGTCCCTTCATAGAAAGAATCTTATAAAGTTCATATACTGAGAGACATATTTACATATGTACCATCTAAAACAATTTTCTTATCTTCTCGTTCATTCGTATCGAATAGGGAAAAAGTAAGTTATAAAAAAGATAATACCTAGTCTGATAATAAATGATAAGAAAAGTTTGTAGAAAACAATTGTGTCGATGTTCAATCAGTTATATCTACTTATCTATGTGCAAGAGTTTAACAAGAAGCTGAAGAGGTTCTTACACGAGCCCTTCGAACTTGTCCAATAGGTAAACTGAAAATTATCACTCAAGATCCGGTTAGTAAAGTAATTGGGTAAACCGAAGGTTATTAAAGTAATGGCCAAGTACTTCGTTGAATTTATCATCCTAGACTCGCTCGGAATAAGGTACGTCTACACTCTACAAGAAGGGGTACAAAATGTACATTAGCAATATTGAACCACCGCGAAGAGCTTTGTTATTTCGAAGCTACGACTATAAACTGCTACTACATACTTACACAGTGCAGGACAATTTTGTGTGCTCTGAATAATTCGCCAAAATTTCTGCCTTGCTCTTCAAATTCTCCGGAGTGACCATTCACTCCACTAATTGTAAAGTGAAAATTTTGCCAGTCATGCGCCAAAAAGAGCGAATAGTCACTCCACTCGAGTGAATTTTCTGAAACCCCGGGTAAAAAATGACTCTGTCTGATCGTAGATGAAAATTCTATATAAAAATGTAGAATTTCATAGAATAAAGAATTTTACTGCCCACGATGAAAAATGAAATACTGTAAGCTAATATGTGAAAACTCGGTCATTTCCGGTCTGCGTTCTCTGCTGCAGCGATTGATTATCAGCAATTATTTACTCCAAAACTATATACCATATGGAGTATATTTATCTTCGATCAAGTATGAAGCGAAGCTTTGACTCACAGCCTTCACTGAAAACGTTAGAACATTTTTTTATATTTATTTCTAATAAATATTCCGACCAATCGGATAAATGCTAAAGTATAGGTACTATACCGTACACCGATAATTGAAAACTGGAGGCAAATATGCGTTGAGAGTTTGCTGAAGCAGTGGGGCAGCAAGGAGCCGAGTCCTTGAAGCACATATTTTAAATCACAAATTGATTTCCTAATGGCATCGATAAGACGCAGGGTAACATGGCTTCGATATTTTCTCATCATTAGGGAAAGGTACGCGAACTGAGTCGGTGTTTTTCTTCCTTGAGGCAATTTTTTCTTTTTCTGCAAGAATTCCTTTTTTCGAATTTAATCTCCTGCTCACATCAGATGAATTCCTTTTTTTCTTTTCAGCGATGTTGATCAAAATGAGGTTTGAAACTTTTGGCAGAATTAAAGTGAGTAAAAAATTCAATGAATTTCTTGTTCGTTGTTAAAAAAGGAAGAAAATTAATTAAAGGGGGTTGATGACTCACTATACCAACACTTTGAAAGTTAATCACGTCTGGTTAGTTTCAGCCGCCGGTATATTTATCGAAGATTTTAATAAACCCTGTGTGTTTCTAACAGAAAATTACGATAACAGAGAAGATAATTTATCGAACTAAAAGCGATTCCAATTAACGAAGCGCTACATTTTCTTCCTTGTATAGTACTTGAATAAAAAATTATGAAAAATTCTCAAACGACTCGACGTAAATTTTGAATGATAATTACGTAGGTATAATTTATTAATGAATTTTAGAAGAACGAAGGAACGAAGGTAGAATAAAATTAGAGGATGTATATTTATTTTCACGAGAGTGCTTTAGAAAGACACTCGAGAATAATTTTTATCTTCTCTGATTGTGAATATGAATTCGCAATATTGTATTTCAATGAAAATGTTCTTCTTTTATTATCACCGCGAATTTATTGATAAATCTCGTTCATGTATAGAAACGCAATTGAGAATTGCTGAATCATCCCCTTCTCTCTCTCTCTCTCTGTTTAGTCTTCTGCAGTATATAAATTCCGATTCATTTATTCCCCTTATGTATGTATAATACAAAAGCTATGTATATATGGGTTGAGTTTACTTTAACGAAGAGAGACACAAAAGCTTTTACCGCTTTACAACAGGAAGACAGAATGGAACGGATAAGGTACTTACAACGACGATAATAAATTCCACTAATCTTATTACCAAACCCTCCACCTCCTCCTTCTCCTCGACGCGACACCTTCCTTCAAATAGCCTTGATTTTCTGCCCAAACCCTCCAAGGGATGGAAAACATCTTAACTAACTAAAGAATTTCATCTCAATGTAGGTAAGAAAAAAAAACGAGAATTGGGTGAAAACAAAATTGAAAAAGACGATAATAAAATTCAATTTCAGGATTCGTTTTTTTTTTATAATTTGAGAAAAAAATCGACGAGTCGTTTCTTCTTTTAATGAATGATTTCAAACATTATTCTACAATTCCGGGAGTCGTCGAAATAATTGAAAGTGACTTCAATATCAATTGCTGAATTTTGAAGTTCTTTTGTTTAATTGTTAATTTAGGCTATTCATCATTATTATCATTATTTGTGTTAAATATCGACTCAATTTTCGGCAAAATTTATCAGCATCATCATTTTGTTCATTCGGGCTAAATTTTTCCTCGAGATTTTTGTCAAAATTTATTAATATCAATATTCTAATCATTTAGGCTATTCAATATTGTATTCATTATCATTATTATTATCATTATTATGACTCTCCTTATTATTTCATCGATTCAGGTTTGTATATCGACTCGATTTTTGTCAAAATTTATAAGTATTACAATTTTATTTATCCAGGCTAAATATTTCCTCGAGGTTTTTGTCAAAATTTATTAACATTCAATAAAACAAATATCATCATTTTATTAATATAATAAATTAATATATTGTCAATAAGTCTAAAAATTTTCCGTTATCAATTATTTTACGACTCTCAATTTTGTTAAAAATTGTTCCATCGAAAAATTTGATTTTACCGAAAACTAGCCTAAACTAAATTCAATGAAAATAGAAATTTTCGCTTCAATTCAATTTCATCAACAAAGATAATAATTGTATTTCTGTATATTTCAAGTCGTTTTCGCAGTTCAGACGACAATGAGCCTAATTCCATAAATATTCATTAATGGCATCAGGATCTTGTTCGTCCTGTCCTGTATGGTGATCTTGAATTTTCCGAGAGCATTCTCTCCCTTTTCCTGCTACGAAGCCTGTCCGTCTGTTTGTACGGTTTAACATCCACTTAAATGCTTACAGAGAATACTTTACTACCCTCTGCTTTTTTACCCCCTTAGAATACTCGAACCAGGACTACCTTCAGACGTGTCTCGCTATAATGTGAAACGTTAGAGAATTAGAAAAAGGGAAAAATAAATTAGCCTGCAGTGAATCAATGGCGAGGAATTTTTCAAGGAGGTACCTTAAAATGTAAAAGTAGTATATTATACTACGAGGGAGGAAAGAGCGCGATTTTTGCCCGAGGTGAAAATTGCGCTCCTCCCGTGTGGCATATGCTATTTTTCACCCGACTTCGATAAAATGACCTTATTCCGTCGCTGCAACGCGAGTGGAAAGTGGGTAGTCAATTTTTGACCAGAAGGAAGAGAAGTGATTAACCGGGCAGAAAAGTAAATTGCCGGGCAAAAAGGTCCACTTTTTTGCCCGGCAATTTACTTTTTTGCCCGGCTATTTGCTTTTTTGCCCGGCAATCGACTTTTCTTCCCTCTGGTCCGAAATTGACGACTTTCGACCCGCGATTCAGGGGCGAAATACGGTCATTTTATCGTAGTCGGGTGAAAACGTCATTTTTCATACAATAGAATGATTTTCACACGATTTTTTGCATACAGGAAGAATGTGTTCCTAAAATCGTGATAAAACTATTCGAAAGTGTACACTGTAAAAATAATTGTGAATTTACTACACATTAATTACACGAAAGTCTTGTAAAATTACAAATTTAGTATAGCAAAAAGAATCGCTATGCATGTTCTTTGAATTTATGAACAAATTTTTAATATTAATATACATTCATCGCAAAAATACTAAATTGTTTATGAATTTTACAAAAATGTGTAGTAAATTCGTCATATTTGTCAATTAATTTTACTAAAATTTAAAGTGATTTCATGACTCCTGTATGTGAATAAAACTTCCAACACATTGTTGGAAGTTTACAACAAACATTTTTTACAGT